>CM023947.1:21000708-21038624 GCA_013407115.1 Glycine latifolia | reverse complement strand
ATTATTATTATTATTATTATTATTATTATTATTATTATTATTATTATTATTATTATTATTATTATTATTATTATTTATACAAAAATTACATGATAATCTAGATTTTAAATTAAATTTTAAAAAAAAATCATACTTAGATATACAATATTTAATTTAGAACTATTAGACCAAATTTATTTTTTATTAAATGAATAGGGTGTTATTCAATAAAAATATATTTATTATACTGTTATTAATTTCACCCTAATCATATTTGTACTCAAATTAAATTTGTAACTGTCAACTACTTGCTAAGCTGAAAAATAATACTATAAGAATTAATTTCTCAATTAAATATATTTAATAAAAGAAAGGAATAATATAAAAAAATAATGTGTGAGAGAAGGACAAATGTGTGGCAAATAATTAGACAAAAATTTAAAAATGTTTTTTCTTTAATGGTACATGATTGAAAATAAAATACAACATAAAAATACACTATTGTTGTAAGAAATCTTGGCATAGAGACTCCAAAGCAAAATCAGGTGTCCTGTTGATGAGATGGAAAGGTGCCACAATTCCAAAAGAATTGATAAGCCACAAAAAATTGATCGTCACAAAAGTAAAGCCTCTTAATAAGATCATAGTTGGTTCAATCTTCATCTAGCACTCCAAATAGGCTTCTGGATCACTTTTCCCTTGGAAATGGGGTATGTTTAGCTTCACTCCTTCAATTTTGTCCTCTCTAACATCACCACAATCATTATTTCTTCTCCTCCTCCTTCTTCCTCCATCATCATCATAATTCTCTTGATTTTCTAATTGTTCAATTCTCCCATAAAGCTCCTATGTATGTTTTGTTAACATTCTTTGCATTTGGGTTGTGATTGCATCAATGAGCAAACTATTATCTTCACCACCCGTACCTGCCATGCTTCAAGCAAGAGAAACAACAACAAAAAATGAAAGTAGAAAGGACCTCACCACTCTTCTCACATTTTTACACTCTTAAAAATGTAACACTCGTATTTATTGCTCTCAATTAGGCTTTTGTGTAATATTTCACTCTTGCTTTTTATCACTCACTATGCTCTCTTTGAGTTCTTTAAAGAAGTCAACCTTCAATCCTTACAATAGACCAAAATCAAGTGACAAACAATGAAAAGAAAGGAAACTCAACAAGAGAGGATCAAATAAGACAACAAAAAATTCAGCAAAAAGAAAGACACAACAAATACCTATGCAAGTACGTAGGCTTAGAAGTGAGTATTTAGTACTAAGAGAAAGAGCTTAAAAGAAGTGCTATTTTTTTCATTTTTTTAATCAGGCAATCTGGGCAGTAGGTTTTTTTTTTGTATTTTGGTTCTACAACTTTTGATATTTGCAAAAACAACCAAATTCAATAAGACCCCAAATTTAAGTGCTGGTTTTTTTTTTACCCAAATATCAAGTGCACAAATATAGGAACAAAATAATACAAATTGGACATTACACACTAATAGATGCAAAGGCACATATCTAGATTTTGGAAATTAAAACATGAACCATTTAACAAGTGACACCAGAAGCACCAATTGGAAATTAATAGGAACTCATGGATTAGGCCTTGAAACAAAAGCACAAAGACCAATCAAACTCAAAACGCACAGAAATGTTGAATCCAACAAAGCCCACAAGGGTACCTAAATTCAACCAATCAACACACTCAATTGAGACCAAAAAAGAAACTCAATTCAGAAATTGGCACAAAGTCATAAGCACCAAATGACATTTAAAAGAAATTGACAAATAATACAAATTAAAAGTGGTGCATATCCTGAATCAATTGAATAAAATTGACTCAAACAGACGAAGAAGAAAATGACGCAAGGGAATTACTAGAATTGACGCCACCAATAGTGTAGATTTGGACGAATCAAATTATGGCACCCAAACGCAAAGATCGAACAACCCAAAATAAAAACGATTCAACAAGCATACAATTGATGTAATTCAAATTTTGTGAAACAGATATTGAAACCTTGCTCTGAATACCAAATGATAAGAACCCCTTTCATGGATGAAATTTCAGCATTTCAATAGACCCATAATTAAAGGAAAATTTTGTAGAAGAAAGAGAAAAATTGGATTGAGGCAAGAAATGGAAAGGAATAATACCACAATTTCTAGATATTAATAAGTTAAGGAGAATTCGTCACTAATAATAAAAATTATTTAATAAGAATTTGAGATTCTACACAAGAATCAAGAGAGAACAATTTTCTCACACTTAATACAAAGCTAATTTCATATTTCATCCATATATGTTTTTTGTGAGATACATATAAGAGTCTAAAGGCATACAAAAGTCCACTATTCATAATGTGACTCCTAATGACAGAATTTAATTAAGTTAATGACTTATTAATTTGCATGCAAGCCAACAATCACTTTTATTATGTCTACTAAATATTAATACTTTATAAAAAAAATAAAACTAAATGATATATCTTTTTGGACCTTGCCTTATCCCCATCAATATTCCAAGTGCTTAGCCCATTGGAATGACCATTATTTAATGTATACAAAATAATGAAAGGAAAAAATTGAATGACCATTATTTTTATTTCATTAATTGCGGTAATTAATAGTCATCAAACTGGATTTTCATATGGAGGATCCAAAACACGATTATGTCCAATTTTTTAAATTTTTTTAAAAACTATTTATTTCAAAATTAGTTTTAAAAACAAGGTTTAAATAAAACCAATTTTAAAATCTATTTAAAACCAATTATAAAGTAACATTTTAGAATTAGTTTTAAGTTAGAAATTGTTAAGACACTTGAGGAACATTATAAATACCAAGAATTGTTGGTTTTCCGTTTCCAAAAAAGTATTTCATAAAGATAGGAATGAAAATATGAAGGTTTATATATTCAGTTTATATCTTTTATTCCATAAAGATAAGAATGTTTAGATATTTAGTTTATATCTTTTAGGGAAACCGTTTCTGTATGTCGTCCATTTACTAGCCACGTTCACCCACTAACTTATTATCTTATCCCATTCAAGCTTGAGTTATGTGATGGACAGAACTCTATAAATAGAACTAGACACTCTCTGTTTTAGATCACCAAGTTTACTCCTCTTTTCAAAAAACACACCATCAAGTTTGAGCAAGTAAGGGTTTGGAAAGCTAAAACTTCGAAGATTACTTGAAGGTCGATAACAATGGCTGGAGGTAAGTACCTCTGAAATTTATTTTTCTTTTCTGCTTCCGTTTTTTTATCTGAACGTTTTGTTTATTTTTGTTAACATGTTCAGACCAATATAAATGTTTTACATTTGGTATCAGAGTCAGGTTTTCACCTCTACCTTGCTTTTATTTGGCATCTTTCTTTTGAAACATTGATTTATGGTACTCTTTTTCGAACGTTTTAATTACTAAAGAGACTTGAAATCATATAGAAATTAAGTATCTAAGCTTTCTGTGAATTAAAATATGAATTTTTATATTTAAAATGACTGAAAACTATCTGATTTTTGATTCAGATTCTCGGGTTGCAACTGGATCAAAGTGACCCGGCTAAAGGTTGAAGAACGAGGAATAGTGTCACCACTTATGTTAAAAATCGTGTGATTTTTTTCTCCTGTTTTCTTTGGCATGTGCTTTTGCATAATATGCTATTTCTTTTTATTTCTATTTAAGAAGCCCAATAGCCTTTATGTTTAAAATGAAGTCTAATTGCAAATTGCTTCCTTTTGAAAAACTTAAGTGCATGTGGCTATATATAATTTATATATGTGCTTTTTACTATTTAAATTTTATAAGATATCTTAATGTTTTAATTAATAATTAATTATATTATTAATTAATGTTGCTCATAATTAATTTATTTATGTAATAAATTGTTTGGGTTATGAGTTATGTGTTTAAAATTATTTAAATGGTATGTTTATTTATGGTATTTATTTAAACATACAGTATTATGTTAAATAATTTATCCACATTAATATTAATGAGCTTATTGAATAACTATATGCAATGTTATTTCAATTTATTTCATTATTGAGGATGTTATGCAATTATTTAGTTCTTATTAAGAATTAATTAATGTTAAATGATTAATATAATTTAATTGATTACAAAATAGCGACAACATCTTTAATTGATTAGACTTATATATTAAGTGTTCAAATCACATTAAAAAAATATTAATTGTGATTAATCATATGTAATGTAATAAAATCTACCCACGGAAATTTTATTATATTTGTATGACTAATTAGGATAAAATATCAGGTTATATTTCTTAATTTACCCACAGGAATTGAGAATAATTATTATTATAATTTGATAGTTTTATCATAAGTTTGAATCTAATTTGAGTAGGACTTCACCCACAAGCAAGTTTTATGTCACTAGGTTCATAAACAAATACATGTTTTACATTGGTAAAAACATTATATTTATTTAGTCTCAAATTATGAATACTGAAAATGTATGTTTGAATTTTCAGTTAATGAATCTGGAAATATTTCTGATATTAAGTGTGAAATTCCCGAATTAAAAGGAGACAATTATAAGGTTTTGAGGGAGAGAATTCTCCTTTATTTAGACTGGATGGATATTAACTATGCTATTAGGAAAACTGAATCACTGGGTATTAATGAAACCAACACTCCAGATGCTATTAATCTTTATGAAAAATGAGAGAAATCTAATAGTCTCTTGTGATGTTCATAAAGAGTTATATATCCGTAGTTCTATTGATCAGCATGAAAAGGTCAAGGATCTTTTGAAGGCCATTGATGATCAACTTGTTACATCTGATAAGGCCCTTGCCAACACCCTTATAATGCAATTTTCATCCTTAAAGCTCTATGGGATAAAAGGAGTGCATGATCACATCATGCGCATGAGGGATATAGTGGCTCAACTGAGAAGTTTGGAAGTTACCATGTCAGATTCTTTCCTAATACGTTACATTTTATGTACTTGACCTATGCAGTATACCCATTTCAAAATCTCCTATAACACGCATAAGGATAAGTGGTCAATTAATGAGCTATTGACTATGTGTGTTCAAGAAGAAGAAAGGTTGATAATGGAAGAGGGTGAAAAGGTATACATGACTACTTAGGGAAAGAAAGGGGTTCAAGCCAAGAACAAGGACAAGATTCCTGCTCAGCCAGTCATTAAGAAAGAGTCAAAATGTTTATTTTGTAAGAAGAAGGGACACATGAAGAAAGACTGCTCAAAATTTAAGAACTGGTTTGACAAGAAAGGTACTCCATTTACTTTTGTTTGTTATGAGTCTAATATGGTTAATGTCAATCATAACACATGATGGATTGATTCAGGCTCTACAATCCATGTTTCTAATACCTTGCAGGGTATGGAAAACCTAAGGAGGCCAGTGGGAAGTGAGCAATACATCTATTTAGGAGACAAGATGAGCTCACATGTGAAAGCCATTGGGACATGCAATTTAGTTTTAAGCAGCAGATTTGTTTTTCATTTAGACAAGATATTTTATGTTCCAAGTTTTTCTAAGAATTTAATTTTTGATCAAGACTTGCACCATTGGGTTTTTCCTTTAATTTTTTGAATTCTGGTTTTATTTTAATTATAAATATGGAATTATTGTTTATGGTACATTACTTGATGGGCTTTACTTTATTGAATTGCAAAATAATGCTGCTTATAATTCTATGCATGTTTCTGTTGGGTTAAAACAATGTGTTGTGAATGAGGAATCATCTATGTTGTGGCACCGAAGATTAGGACACATCTCTATCGAGAGAATTAAGAGATTAGTAAATGAAAGATGTAGTTAGTACTTTGGATTTTGCTGATTTTGATAAGCAAACTAACAAGTCTAAGAAGGGTGCAAAGAGGAGCTCAAATCTATTAGAAATCACACATACAGATATTTGTTGTCCAGACATGGACGCAAGTAGTCTGAAATATTTTATCACCTTCATAGACGATTTTTCACTATATATGTATCTCTGCTTACTTCGTTCTAAAGATGAAGCTTTATATGCCTTTAAAGTTTTTAAGGTCGAAGTGGAGAAACAATGTGGAAAGCAAATTAAAATCGTGAGATCCGATAGAGGTGGTGAATACTATGGTAGATACACGGAGAATGGACAAGCACTGGTCTATTTGCAAAGTTTCTTCAAGAACATGAGATTGTTGCCCAATACACTATGCTTGGATCTCCAGATCAGAATGGTGTAGTAGAAAGAAGGAATCGAACATTAATAGACATGGTGTGAAGTATGCTTAGTAGTTCCAAGCATCCTAAGTCATTGTGGACTGAAGCATTAAAGACAACAGTGTATATATTAAATTGAGTTCCAACCAAGGTTGTCTCCAAGACACCTTTTAAGTTATTCAAAAGTTGGAACCGAGTTTGCAACATATGCGTATTTGGGGATGCCCGTCTGAAGTAAGAATTTATAATCCATAAGAGAAGAAACTAGACCCAATGACTATTAGTGTGTATTTCATTGGATATGCTGAAAGGTCCAAAGGGTATAAATTCTATTGTCCATCACATAGCACTAGGATTGTGGAATCGAGAAATGAAAAATTTCTTGAGAATGACTTGATCAGTGGGAGTGGTCAATTTCAGGACATTACTCCTAAAAAAGATCACTATGAAGCCCAACCCTCTGGCTCAGGTGACAGATTGATTATCAGACACACATCTCAAGCTCAAATGGGTGTTAGACAACCATTAATTGAATATCCACAAACTGTTGAAAATGATCCTATAGATCAAGTTGCTAATGAGGAACAACAAGTTCCTCAAGAAGATAATGAAGCAACATTCAGAAGGTCTACTAGAGTCAAAAGGTTAGCAATTCCTAGTGATTATGTGGTGTATCTGCAAGAATCAGACTACAACATTGGAACCGTAAATGATCCAAAATCATTTTCACAGGCCATGAGTTCTAAGGAATCAAACTTATGGTACAATGCTATGAAAGATGAGATGGATTCTATGGCATCTAATCAAGTTTGGGATCTCGTTGAGTTGCCTAATGGTGTAAAAGCCATTGGATGTAGATGGGGTTTTAAAACAAAGAAAGACTCACAAGGCAACGTTGAGAGACATAAGGCAAGACTGGTTGCCAAAGGATTCACTCAAAGAGAAGGAATTGACTACACAGAGACATTTTCTCCTGTATCTAAGAAAGATTCTTTCCGAGTAATTATGGCATTAGTAGCTCATTTTGACTTTGAGTTACATCAAATGGATGTGAAAACAGCATTCCTTAATGGTCATTTAGAGGAAGAGGTTTACATGAAACAACCTGAAGGATTCTCCTCTAGTGATAAAGAGCACTTAGTTTGCAAGCTTAATAAATCCATCTATGATTGAAACAGGCATCCTGCCAATGGTATCTAAAATTTCATGAGGTCATCACTTCATTCGATTTTGAAGAGAACATCATGGATCAATGTATATACCTGAAGGTTAGTGGGAGTAAGACTTGTTTTCTTGTGTTATACGTGGATGATATTTAACTTGCAACTAATGATAAGGATTTGCTATATGAGGTGAAACAATTTCTCTCAAAGAACTTTGATATGAAGAATATAGGAGAAGCATCTTATGTAATTGGCATTAAGATCCATAGGGAAAGATCTCGATGCATTTTGGATTTGTCTCAAGAGACCTATATTAACAAAGTTTTAGAGAGGTTTAACATGAAAGATTGTTCACCAAGTGTAGCTCCCATTGTGACGGATGACAAACTCGATTTGAGTCAGTGCCCAAAAAATGATTTTGAGCGGGAACACATGAAGAATATTCCATATGCTTCAATTGTTGGAAGTCTTATGTACGCTCAGGTTTGCACCAGACCTGACATTGTATATGCTGTTGGAGTTTTGGGAAGATATCAGAGCAATCCAGGTATTGACCACTGGAAAGCTTCAAAGAAAGTGATGAGATATCTTCAAGGAACAAAAGATTACATGCTCATGTACAGACAAACTGATTGTCTGGAAGTGATTGGATATTTAGATTCAGACTATGCTGGCAGCGTTGATTCACGAAAATCAACATCTAGTTATATCTTTATGCTAGCTAGTGGAGTTGTATCTTGGAGAAGTGCCAAGTAGACCTTGACTGCCACTTCTACTATGGAGGCTGAGTTTGTTTCATGTTTTGAGCCTACCTCGCATGGTGTATGGTTGAAGAGTTTCGTGTCTGGGCTTAGAGTTATGGACTCTATTTCTAGGCCATTAAAAATCTACTGTGACTACCTTGCTGCAGTATTCATGGCTAAGAATAACGAAAGTGGAAGTCGAAATAAACACATCAACATTAAGTACTTAGCCATAAGAGAATGTGTTAAAGAAAAGAAAGTGGTCATTGAACACATTAACACTAAGTTGATGATTGTCGATCCTTTGACTAAAGGCATGCCACCAAACAATTTTAAGGATCATGTAGTATGAACGAGACTTGGGTCCATAATATGATTTTATTGAAAGTACAATTGTTAATTTTGAAACTCTCATTTAGTTTGATATTTTCTCATATGATTTTGTGCACATATTCATTTATTTATTTTGAGAAATGTCATTAAGCTTTGATTTGGAATAAATATATGATTTATTCATTAAGTTGAGAGCTAGCATTTAGAGACTTTATATATTGTGGTACATGGAAGATAATATTCGCTATTAGAAGACCTATCGCCATGACTCGTATATTTTGTTTCTTCTTATGACTAATGTTGGGTTAAATAGACCAAGTGGGAGAATGTAGGTTTTCCGTTTCCAAAATGATATTTCATAAAGATAGGAATGAAAATATGAAGGTTTATATATTCAGTTTATATCTTTTATTCCATAAAGATAAGAATGTTTAGATATTCAGTTTATATCTTTTAGGGAAACCATTTCTGTATGTGGTCCATTTACTGGCCACGTTCACCCACTAACTCATTATCTTATGTCATTCAATGTTGAGTTCTATGATGGGCAGAACTCTATAAATAGAACTGGACACTCTCTGTTTTAGATCACCAAGCTTACTCCTCTCTTCAGAAAATACACCATCGAGTTTGAGCGAGTAAGGGTCTAGAAAGTTAAAACTCTGAAGATTACTTGAAGGTCGATAACAATGGCGAGAGGTAAGTACTTCTGAAATTTATTTTTCTTTTTTGCTTCCGCTGTTTGATCTGAACGTGTTGTTTATTTTTGTTAACATGTTCAGATCAATATAAATGTTTTACAAGAACAACTTATTCACAAAATTTATCTTCTTTCTTACATTTTTCATATCATTTCTCTTCTTTTTCTACATGTGTTAGCAATGGCTAGTTTCAATGATGATCAACAAACAATGAAAACTCTCAATGATGATCAAGAAATAATAACTACTACGAACAATGATCATGAAGCAATAAACAATAAGTACTTCCAAAAATGTTATGGAGAAGTAAGAATTTTCTACTATTAAGAAAATAAAATTATATACATTAATGTTTTTGTTTTCTTTTATCCTTTTAATAGATATACTTTGCTCAACAATCTTTCTCTTAATTTGAATGAAAAAATCATCAGCGTTTGAGTTTCAAGAATGTGAGACACTTTACATTTATTAGAATAAAGATTTAATTAGTAGTGATATGGTGTTAATTGATGAAGAGATTCCAAATTCTATTATACTCTTTAGTTACACTACAATCATGCATGTAATATATTTTGTATTTTTATGCCATTTTTTTATAATGTTTGTTGTTTAAGAGCAATAATTATATAAATCATAAAAAGAAGTGTTGCAAGTAAGTTGAAACAAAAATTGCAAGGAAAAATATACATTAAGAATTTTGTGGTGTGAAAGAGTAAAGAGAAATATGCTATTGTTGAAAAAAAAAATTCGATATTAAAATTAGCGTAATAATTTTTAAGGCAACATCTCGATAATTAAAAATAATATTTATTCATATTTCTCAATTTAATATGATCATGTTTAGTATGCTATTAAATATTTTAAAAAATTATTTTTATTTACGTACATATATTTTTAAATGAATATTAAATACCAATATAAAAATATATATAGTTTAAATAGTTTTATGTGTTGTGATTATATTCTACTGATGAAGAATTATTTTCCTTCTTTCTCGCTTCGAATAATTATGCGTTTTCATATTATGTTGATACAGAATTTTTGCATTTTTATGCATGTACCTTTTAATGATATAGGGTTGATTTGTTTAAGCTTATTTTTTTTAAATAAATATTTTTTAATAAAATAAGCAGATTTTTATTTTTCTGATGTATTTGAATTGTTTTTACTTAAAATAAACATTTTTTTATTTTTTAAAAAATAAATTTTATCTGTTTCTTAAAAAATTTAATTTTAAAGTTATTCATTTTAAATTTAAACAAACTCACCCATAATATTGCTCTTATTTTAAAATTTATGTCTAAAGCATTTTTTAATTAATTGAAAATATATCTAAATTAAATTCTATTGCAAAAATGAAATTATGATTGACATTTATTAAATAAAAAATGAGACACGCATACATTTTTCTTGAACTTTAAGCAAATGGCTGCAGAAGATCCAGTATCTATTTCGACTATTTATTGTTTATTCCTACTCCCTTTTAGTTATTTTTTAAAATTCCATTAATGATCTTAATTTGTTTGGTTTCTTCTTGGAGTAAATATTGACAAAATTTGACTTTTCTGTACTTAATTTTTGCAGTATATTTCTTTTTTTTTTTTTTTAGGATTCAGTATACATGTTTGTTTTAAGAAAATAAACTTATTTCATTTCATTCAAGATATAAGCATAAATAAAATTAAGAATATGCTCAAAAACATGATTGCTAATATGAAATCTGGATGTCTTAGCTAGAAATTAAATTAAACAACTTGGTTGGTTTGTCTTGTTGCTAAACTCATCCTAAAGTTTAAAAAATGGCTTAAAAGTAAATTATGCTTAGCAATGATATAATAAAATTCTGAAAATCCCTTTCTCTTTGAAATTAATTCATCCATGATATGCTTGCACTTAAACTCAAATATAATCTTGTTGATGTGCAACTCTGCTGCCATTTTATAGCTTGATAGAATGCTCATGCTTCAGCCTCCCTTGGTTCAGGAAGTCCTTTAAAGTGAGATCTTTTTGCCCTTATGAATCTCACTTATTCATCGCGAAGCACCATACCAGCACCGTGGTTAGCTTGGTTTGAAAAAATAGCTGCCTCGACGTTCATTTTGAAGAATCTATGTTCGAATTTCTGGCATTGGGTGCAGTAATCTGGTGCGGTGTTTGTTGAGTCTATTGGCAGCTGAAAATTTCTCACATTCCTCCATTCATGGTAGAACTGCATTGCATGCAGTATACTTCTTTATTAGTAGGGATTTGTTGGATTCTCACGTTGGACCATCCTTAAACATAAAATCCTAAGGACTGCTACGTAATTCTAAGTTCAAACGACAACAATTTTATTTGTCTCTTCTTCTTATTGTCCATAAGATTGTTTTGGCTAAAGATCTTAACCAATTTTTTCATTTCTTTTAGTAACTTAATTGTTTGAGCCAAGAGAAGAGTACACCAACTCTTGATCAATAAGACAAGAACCAGTGTTACTCTCTGCTTTGACGTTGTTTTACGACAATATTATCGTTTCCATCGAGATTTGACTAAAGATGTTGGGTCCAGTTTTTGCTAGAGGTTCATATGTATTTAATATAATAGATAATTATAGTATCCATTAGCACTCATTTTTAACAGTCACTAAATTTAACTGTCATAGTTGCAATGCATGCGAGGGAAGATAAGGGAATAAGATCTATACATGTACAATATCCATAATCCCAATCCTCTACTAAATGAGAGCAAATATATATAGTATCATGCTTAAAAAGAAGTCGATGCAAATCTCGGAGTTGAAGTTATCCAGTGATATCGTAGATAATTGGAAGGAATAACCTATTAGTCGAACCAAGTCGAGATTATGGTTTCAATCAATACGTTACTTGCAGTTGAGTTTTTTAACTTTTAAAAAACAATTAATAATACATTATTACATATGTCACATGCAGACTAATTAAAACTATAATGGTTCCACATCAATATAGATTGAATATAAATATCAGTAGTTCCGTAATGCATTCTTAATTATTTTTTTCTGTTTTACTACTGAAAAAGTAATCCCATAATAGCCACTAATTAGCAATGATAAAGATCGCTAATGATAATTATATAAAATCGTTTACCTATAACTGAAGCATAATGACCATCACTAGGTATTTATATGCTACAGATGAAGATGAGTCTTTGAGTAAAAGTGAAGTTAAATTTAATATTGAATAAAAATGAAAATTTGAGTATCCAAGAAGAACTTGTATTAGTATCTCAATTTCAATTTAAATATGAGTTTCATTCACACTATATGTTCTGAGAAATGTTTATGATTCGAAAAAAGGAGAAAATGAAATCTTTGTCTAAAAAAATGTTTTGAGAAAGAATACATGTATAGAATCTTTCAACAAGATAGTATTTTTTTAACTCTCAAAATGGGAGAATGATCAAAGTAAAATTTTAAGCTAAAGTATGGTTTTAGTTTAATCCACTTTGAATTAGACACTTCCTATGACTTGCTAAACCGTTTACTTATTTACTGTTTCTTTAATTCTTAACTTGTTATTATAACTTCCAAAAAAAAAAAAGCTCAGTCAACATATTAATTCTTATTTCATGTGAGCGAATATGTACACGGTCGTAGAGATACTCCTATGTTATTATTGTTCCGTCCTATAATAAAGTGGTAGTTAACTACCACTTGACACTTGTTTAATTTTTCCATCTCCTTGTTTGAGATTGTTAGACGTCTCGCGGACGGAATGGAACCAGAATCTTTCTCGTTATATTCAATTTCTTAAACCTTGCAAAATTAATGATGTATAAGCCAAAAAAAAAACTGTATATAGGCTTACGCTTATATGTGGATTAATAAGCTCAAATAAACTAAAAAGTAAAAGTTAATACCAAAGTAAAAAAAATTTAATATAATAATAATAACAATAATATTGTTATATATCATTGTTGAATTGTAAGAGCTACTGGGTAGAGAAATCGGAAGAGCTCGCAACCCCTTTTTGATAGAGTTACCGGGTTAGTGATCCCGGAAGCGGTTGGGAGGAACCTTGGACTTGTGAAGTACCAAGGCAGGAACTCAGATGAGGTTGGAGTAGGTCGGTTGAGGTTGGATTAGGTTGAATGAGGTCGGAGGAGGAGGGAACATTGGATGTACTATAGTACCAAGGACGGGTTCTTATGCAATCGATTACATAAGTATTTGTAAGCGATTAAAACAGTCATTATTTGATGTTTAACCCTGACTTAGCCTTTTTACACGTGTTGACTCCCTGCTAGTTGTTTTGACGTGGGGAAGACTCTCCTATTATTTTAGGACGCGTATTAACTTACAGCCTATTTAAGATATGCACGAGTGAGATATTTCAGTAGTAACCTTATTTTCACCGCCTTTTTTAAAACACTTTCTCTCTCTTATTCCATATTTTCTCCATTGCTAACATAAGAAAAGCTTCCTAGATAACCATTCCTTAACCTAAAAACCTTCACATCAAACGTAAGGATTGAAGAGAATCATCTTACAATCTAGTTTCCAACCTTTGTTATTTGAAAGAATCATCGGACGAGGAGATCATTTCTCCAAAAGAAAGTGTAAAGTTTCTACCTTTAAGAGATAAAAGGCACGTTAAGGACATTCAAACTTAGAGAAGCTGTCCTCTAGCCTTCCTTGTGATTTTTAAGGTAAGATATGTAAGTTTCACCGTATCTTTTGAGTTGGTTATAAGAGGAAAAAAATGACCTATATGAGTTAGGGTTGGTTTTGGGTGGTGTTTCTTTGGAAAATTATGTTTAGGAAGTTGTTGTGATGAAGGTTCAACCTTGAAAGCTAACTTTTCTGGGTTTTGGGTATTTTGTTATGCCCAGATAGGCTTTTGTGGGGTTTATAAGTCACTTGTTGATGGTTTATGTTTGAGATCTGGAAAAGAATTGGGTTCTTTGCATGAAACGATTGAGAACTGTTCCTGATATCTTTCTTGCCTATTGTAAGGCCTGATAAAGAAAATATCAGTGGTTGTGAACATGAGGTTGGAAATGACGGTGCTGGAATCAGAGAAGGTAAGCTCTCTGTTCTTGGGAGTTTATTCCCTTGATTGTGTTCCACCATACTCCTGGGGAGTGATGGTTGCTGGATGTCATGGTGCGGGTATTTACATTGTGTGTTATTGCTTTTTGATTGAAAACATACATGGAATGGAGATGTGCACTGGTTGTCTAATTTGTATAACTGGAATATACAATTGTGTACGTGGAGTGCACTGGTTTGCTAAGTTGTATATCTGGTTATACATTTGTGCATGTCTTTGATGGAACTCACGTGGAGTCCAGAGTCTGGGACCTCAGGAGGAGATGCGTGATGTGTACACGGAGTACACTAGAAGATATACAATAGTGCACTTTATGTGTACTGGCTGTCTAACTTGTATATCTTATATGCAATTGTGTATGATATCTGCACTGGCTGACTAAATTGCATATTGGTGATGGAATGGTATGTTGGTGGGGTTATGTACATGTATTATTTTAGTAAAGGTCGTGTTGGCTATGTTAGTTGTAATGCCAATATAAATGCTATGTACTGTGGAAATGAACCAGGGGGAGGTGAGTCTCCAAGAACCCTGAGTTTACTGAGATTGTATCTCACCCCGGTTGGGGATTATATTTTATTGCAGGTGATAGCCAAAGAGCGAAGGACGATGTTCGGGCTAAGAGACCCGAGTAGGGGGTCATTCAGTGAATCTCAATTGATAGGCCGGATAAGTCGAGGCCGAGTTGACCACTAATTGAGAATCCCAGACAAGAGGACGAGGTCGGGTTCGAGGAAGCGATTTATGGAAGGCGGTCTTTTGCGAGTCTGTTGACTCAAATTTATTGTACATTTGTAACCCGGTATGGGTTTATTCTGTAAGATATAACTTTTGAAACAGAACCCGGGTGACATGATGTATATCAGAATTCCATACATAATGTTAGATTGTATTGTATGATGTATGATGACGTCTTATTATTTTTATGCTTTTGTGTTTGCTTAATTTAAGTATTGTTGCACTTAAGACCATATTATAATGTTAATGAACCAGATGTATACAAGGTTGTTACATTCATAGACCTCTTCGTTGGCGTGCCGTTGAAGACAATTTTCGATAGCGACACCTCTTTTTTTTCCTATTTCTTCTCCCTTTCCATCCTCTTCCCTATGGCACCATTGGCATCCTTTACATTCTATCCAAACTCTTGCAATACAATTCACATTATATCAATTAGTTTGTTCAAAATTGAAAACATCATATTGGCATGTTTAAGGAAACCACCAATAATATGAACAAAAAAACAATCCTTTGTAATTTCAGAATCAGGAACCAAAAAGCCTTATTAAGGATTCAAAAATCCTTTGTGGTGGCTTGCGATGGTGGGAGAAGGAGAAGGAAGGGTAAAACAAGAAACACGTTGTTTGGTTGTCCATGTTGACGTTTATCGTTGCGGTGCCAATGATGATGTCGATAGCCACAATTCGCAACAAGATGATTTGTCGAAGCGTCACCTTGAAGTTTTGCTCATAGCCTTTGATGACGGAGAGAAAGAAATGGGAAACAAGTGAGAGAAGAGAAGTTTTCAGTGACATTTAGTCCATAAATTGTGCATTGATATGGAAGGTCCTCTGCACATGTGGATTTGAAACATTGACAAGGACGTGTCATATATGTACTCAATGTTAACGGAAACAGAGGAGACTTGACGATATGACTAAATTATTGGTACATTTATAAAAATATGAACTAAATTGATAATTTTCATAATATAGGAACTAAATTGACAACGAATGTAAAGTACAAGACAAAATTTGTCATTTACTTTTTAAAAGATGGTATTTTTAAATAGATAGGTTTTTTATTATAAAAAAAAAAAGCCTTAGACTTTTTTAAGAAATAGGCCTGACCTGAGAATGATGTAAATTAGGCTATAAATCCTAATGAGCGAGTTAACTTATTTCTATCCTTAACTAGTATCATGCGATTGTCTACACGGCACCTAAATCTTAGAGATGTAATTCAGTGGAATCGTCACAATATCAAAAAAGGGTAGTTATGTACTATGAAAAACAAAAGGCTTATAGAAGAAGGAAAATATTATGATACTCAATACTCAATTTTTTTATTTTTTATTTTTTGCTTCGTGATGCTACTCAATAGTAAACAACTGAACACACTTTTCATTGTTGATGTGAAAAATGTTTTTTTATGGGGAAGCAGGCAAAGTTCTCTATCCTATACTAAGGGAATGGCTCTGCCACCGGTTCGAGGTTGTTGGAACGTCAAACTTAAAAGTTAAAACAGAGGGTTTTCTATGAAGGGAGCCGCAAAATAGAGAAAATCACTCTAACATGCGAATTAATAACAAAACGAAGAAATAAAACATACAGCATACTCTTCATTAATGATGTGACATATATTTATAGAGAATGTACGAGCTACATGATTCTATTCTGAAATTCCTCGTCTTTGTTTTTAAAACAATTTCTTATAGATGGCAGTGGGATAATTAATTTGCAAGTCTTATGTTGAAACCTAAGAAATAATTGAAACCATAAGTTCTATATGAGACTTTAGAACAGTACAAAAATCTTTTCTTATCATCCTGTCTCAATTCTGTCTCCCAGTGTTCAATGTATATGGACATAATTATCAAACTATTTGCAAGGACCATAATTGCCTAGTTCATTCTTGTGGCTTTCCGATGAGTTACGAATCCAAAGAAGACAGAAATGTGAAGATAATTGCACTAGCTGCTGGCAATAAGCATGTGTTCCAATCACTATTGAAACAAAAACAGCCACTGTTAATCAAAACTTGTTTAGTTCTTCACCATCTCTGAACTAGCTATAGTTCTTTCACTTCTTTGTAAGCATGTCATTGGTTTTTAAAAGCGTAATTGATGGTATTGACCAACAAATCTAACAAGCTTGGGTAGCTTATTTTGGTAAGTTAAGTTTATTCAATAGTTTATAAAATAGTGGCTTTCATAAGATCTAATAAATTCTTCCATTTGCTCCCTTTGTGAATTATGCTGAGAGGAAATTTTAAAAAACAAATGAGTCTGAGACAGGCTTTAAGGTTGAGACTGTTAAGTGCTCAAATGTCAGCTTCAAGATGTGGGAGGATAGTACAAGATACAACCTGTGATTTATGGGCCTCAACCCTCAATAGGTAGTCCAAGACCACCACATGTCTATGCTTCCAACCAATATCTATGTGGCATGTATTCAAGTTTTTCAATTTATGATAAATAATTAATAAAACTTAATTATATGTCATGCAAAGATTAATGCAGACATAATAGTCTAGAGCCACTTAGTAATTTCTCAGTTTTAGGGATGTAGTTGTTGTGTATTTTTGCCAAGTATTTAAGCTCTGCTTATTGTCCGGTATTTGCTGACTTATGTCGAAGAATTACATAGATTCATGAGTAAAATTATGACCACATATTTTGCAAGAGTTACAAGTAAACTACAGTGATTTGTTTTCTTTCCAATTCTTATGAAGATTTGACCAATGTGGAGGCACTATTTTCATAATGCAAAAGGTCGTATCTTTGAGTTAGATAGTAATGATAGAGATAGAAGAATTGTTGAAGCCAGAGATGGGCTCCATAGGTTGATGGATGAGATCAGTTTATTAACTTCATTTTATCTGCAATCTGCTAATCTGGTATTTTCCCGTGTATGCAATATCCTTCTTCTGAGTGGTGTAAATTTCAAACTTGCATGATTAGCTTTTCGACTTAAAAAGAAATAATAGTGTTGTAATCATCTTGCTTGATAAACATATTCATTGTAGGTTGAACTTAGGGATGCTACATTACACATTACTGTTACAAGTCTTTCAGAATAGGCTATTACTTTCTACACTCCCATGTTGCTTACTGCATTCTTTCCAGAATGTTTTTTAACCTTCCGGTTATTCAAGAAGCTAAAGGGTGTGTATTCCAGAATGTAATTTACATTCCGAAAGAAAAAAAAAAGAAAGTGCAGGAAGCAACATGGAAAGTGCAGGAAGCACTACCCTACGGAATAACATATAAAACTAGGTTTACATTTACTTTGGCAGGCACACCGCTGGGGAGCCACATTTTAATCACGGGTTCTACTAAATACACTATATACATTTCTTATACACTATATAATATTTTGAAAATGACAAAACTACCCTCAGCTGTTTCTGTTGGCTTTTTCTATTGGTGTGATGTACTTTTGCTCATTTGTTTGAGCTTGCGTTTTCAGTGTTGGTGGTCGCCGGGTGATTTTGGTTGTGCATTGGAGGTGACTTTGGTCGGAGGGGGTAGTCGTGGTGGTGGTAGCTGCGGTCACCGTTGGCAGTCGTCGGAGACGCATCTGTTGGCGGTGTCTGCGAGGTAAGCAAGTTTTGATACATACGGATTATGTAATCCGTATGGATGATACGGATTACACAATCCGTAAGTTATAATTTGTTAAAAGAAATATACGAATTGAGTAATCCGTATAAACCATACGGATTACTCAATCCGTATGGTCTGTATTTTAAAAAAAATTAAATATAATTTAAAAAAAAAGTTAGTTGTTTATAAATGAATAAAAGAAAAGTTGGATAAATTGGATACCACACTGATATAATTGTCGTGGATGTATTATATTAGTATAGGTAAATTGGGTAAATTATTTAAGTATTCACATATTTCTTTCAAGTGCTTTGTTTATGATATTTTAGAATTTTCAATATTTTATTTATAATTTTATTATTAATGTAGTGTAAATTTGTATTGTATATTGCATGAATTTGTAAAATCGATGTTGCCTAAAAAATTATATAATTGGTAACATTACGATTATAATGTTATTTAATATTAGTATGTGTATGTTTGGTGAAAGAAATAATTTTATTTTGATTTGTTAAGATGGACAAAGACGAGTGGATTTATGACAGTATTATGTCTGACAAAATTAATATGGAGGATGACATTAGTGAAGAAGGTGATGCGTTTGAAAATGTTAATTGTTCAGTTGATTGTTCAGTAGTCTTAATACCGCCGAGGTATATATTTGATTTAGCATGTAGTTAAAGTAGTTAAATGATTGAGTTTAACTATAGAAATGATAGTACCCAACAATGAATGTTCCATTTTTGTAGGTGTTTCATTCCCGTGAGGATGTATTGAAATGGGCTCGAAGTGTTACATATGATAATGGTTTTGTAGCTGTCATAATAAGGAGTGGCATGGCAAATGGAAAGCTAGGAATAACATCATATATTTTAATTGGTTGTCAAAGGAGTGGAAAGTATAGATCATTCAAAAAAGGTTTTGTACCAACAACGTGTAGTAGTAGAAAATGTGATTGTCCGTTTAAGCTGAGAGCAAAGCCCATCCCGGGAGGTGAAGGCTGGATAGTGAAGCTAATATGTGGCACTCATAATTATAGTTTGGCTAGGTCATTATGTGGACACACATATGCTGGTCGACTAAGTGAGGAGGAGATGATCATTGTTGCTGATATGACAGGGTCAACGGTGAAACCAAAGAATATTCTTTTAACTTTGAAGGAGCACAATGCCAATAATTATACAACTTTGAAGCAACTATACAATGCAAGATATGCATACTGCACACATATAAGAGGTAATAACACTAAAATGCAACAATTAATGAAACTTCTTGAACGCAACATGTATATTCATTGGCATAGAATGAAAGAAGAAAATGCGGTACGTGATTTATTTTGGACACATTCAGATGCAGTGAAATTGAGCAATGCATATCATATGGTCTTCTTGATGGACAGTACATACAAAACAAACAGGTACAGACTTCTTTTACTTGACATTGTTGAAGTGACACCTACTAGGATGACATTTTCTGCTGCATTTGCCTATTTAGAGGCGGAACGTATAAACAATCTTGTGTGGGCCCCTGAACACTTTAGAGTGATTTTTTCTTAAAAGTGAATTTTTCCCAGGCGTCAATGTTACCGATAGAGATGCAACATTGATGAGTGTTGTGAAAATTGTTTTTCCAATGGCAACCAACTTATTGTGTCGGTTTCACATTGAAAAGAATGTGAAGGCAAAATGCAAAACTTATATACGACAAAGTTTGGCATGAGACCATGTCATGGAAGCCTGGAGGACTCTTATTGATTGTGGTACTAAGAAATCTTACGATGATTGTCTGATGAAGTTTGAAGTTGCTTGTTCACCATGGCCTGCATTTGTTGATTATGTGAAAGAAACATGGTTGGATCCTCATAAGGAAAAATTTGTAACCGCATGGACAAATAAATTAATGCATGTTGGACACACCACAACTAACAGGTAACAAAATCTTTAAAGTTGGTGACATTCTCATTTGTTGAACAACGTTTTGTATTTTAAATTATTAACATGTTGTCATTAAATGCAGGGTTGAGTCTACTCGTTGGACTTTAAAGAGGCTTCTTCAGAATAGCGTTGGAGATTTATGTACTGTTTGGGATGTCATTAACAACATGATCGCCTTGCAACATATTGAAATAAATGTATCATTAGAAAGAAGCACATATGTAATAGGACATGTATTCAAAGTTACATTGTACAAGAGACTTATCGGCATGGTGTCAAGGTATGCGTTAAACCAAATTGCTGCTAAGTTTGAGCGAGTTCATTATACAGGAAAAAACCCTTGTCATTGTGGATGTGTGATGAGAACTACCCATGGTCTCCCTTGTGCATGTGAGCTAGCTAAGGTTGTTGTTGGCAGCATACCACTTTCAAGCATTCATACATTTTGGCAAAGATTACAGTTTTTAGACCAAGGTTTACATGACATGGAAATTCACATAACTGACGAGATGGAGGCAATCTCAAACTGTTTTTAGAAGCTTGATTTGTGTGGGAAAATGACGCTGAAGACTAAGCTTAAAGAACTTGCTTTTCCTGATCAAACATCGATGAATCCTCCCCCTACAAAGGTGAGAACAAAAGGTGTTCAAAAAAATAAACACACAAAGCATGAATTTTCAACCAAACGGGATCCATCTTACTTTGAGTATGTTGATGAATTACATTCTGTGCAAAGTAGTTGCACAACACAAAAAATGTCTGCTTCATCATCTGATCAACCACTGAATAACATATACATTCCTATGCTGGATCAATTTCATCCTTTTATGCACAAATTCATTGTTAACATCACTGATGTTAAAGCTGATGGTAATTGTGGATATCATGTAATTTCTGTTGTACTAGGTTATGGTGAAGATTCTTGGTCTTTGGTGTGCAACCATTTGCTAAAAGAACTTTCACAATGGTTTGATCAGTATATAGCCTTGTTTGGTGGGTTTGATAGGTTTGATCAATTAAAGCGGTCCCTTCTTGTTGATGGATTAACAAAGGTAAGACGTTACCTAAATTTATGTATCAAATGTCTTGTCAAATATAGATTACAACACTGATAAAAGCTGATTGTATGGGTAACAATGGATAAGTGGATGGATATTACCGACATGGGGTACGTCATTGTTGTTTCGCTTTCTGTCAAACAAAGTATGACGTTTTTCCCTCTAAGAAGCCAACCTTCTGAAGATCCTGGTATTCATCGCATTGTTTGTATTGGTCATGTCTTTGGTAACCATTTTGTGCAGGTATAACATTCAGCCTTCTTTGATGCATTTGAATTAGTGTGATTTCCCAACCATTAATATATCATGACAACGTTATTGAAACAGGTTCAACTGACAGACGAATCTCTTATCCCGTCTCCTGCATTTTTGTGGTCTACGCACTGCTCCAGTGAAGCAAAACATTGGCCGACTCATTATGTTGAGAGAATGAGACTGTATTCTAAATCAATTGATTTACGCACTGAATATGTAGATTTACGATAGTAAATTATATTCACTGTCCATCATTGGTGGGTTTGTAATTGCAACTTAAAATTGTACCGTTATCAATAAAGTGACAAACGGGAGATTCCTAATTGCAAGTTACAATTTCTTGTTTCCCTTAAAACCCTGTATATGTTAAAGCTATGACAATATTTATAAAAAAGCAAGCAACTATGTGATTTCCAAAATTATCAATATAAAATTAACATAAGTTAAATAGTTTAAAAACAAGAGTACCAAATGTGTATCACTAAAGACAATAACTTAAAATGAAGATTACAAGGCAATTATAAAGCAAAATCAAAATTGATCTCTGACGACTGCTCAATGGTTGCCACAAACTCGTTTCCTAACTGTCTCCCTCAACCTGTTGGATCGCACAAACACATTTCCATGCTCAGCGACACTATGTTCTAATTCCAACAAGTGTTGTGTAGATGAGTACACATCTGTGCCAGGGGTAACTTGTTGTGTGTTAATCATGTGTTGCAACCCGTCTGCTATCCTTTGGCACATACCCTGAAACAATCATACAATTTAGCACAATGATAATGAATTGTTATCTTATAATTCCTTTAAATAACTTTAAAAACAACACTTGCTAAATTTTTTACCACTGCATGTGGAGGTGTGTCACTAACATCAGAAGCATCCGCAACAGGATTACCCGCACCTGGTCTATCATCCTCTTGCACAGAACCGAGATCCTGTAAAGTAGTTGTCACTTGCATGGGATGTCGGCTTGACTCCCTGACCTCTGGCGATAACATAAACGGATGAGATATACGGAAGAACCAAGCCATATACCCAGGAGCACACTGGCTAGGGAAAGTGACTAAGTCACCAGTGTCTACAGTGTATGCAGCGAAGTGGGTCCATCGGTCATCAACCTGGTTTGTGGAGGGAGACTCAGTGGGAAGAAGCTGTGGGATTTGCTGAACAAACCCATATTGCCTAATCACCCACTTTGGTAAGTGCCTTACCATGTACGGTCCCATCTAAGGAAGCCTGAAAATAAAGAAATCATCTCAAACTCCCGGTGGGCATGGTGATCCACATAAGGCGTCCAGCAAACATCGTCAAGTATCAACCTATCTAAACGCCTACGATAGGTCAAAACTGGTAATGCCTTCGCAGTCTTCCATCGACAGGCACGTGGAAATCTCTCATCGTACTGCGAATCTGGCATGACACTTCCAATGGTTGGAAAATGCTCGTAGATCCAGCACTGCATTATGAAATTATGAAAATAAAAATTAACAAATACATGAGGTCATACTATTAAGAAAAACATTATTCAAGGTATAAATACACTTTACATAAACAACTTAAATGATCTAATGTAAATACCTATAACAAAGAAATATATCTGGCAAGGTGTTTCCCTTGATGCTTACAGGCATAGTTCAAATTCTCATACAAGTGGACTAGAGCAGTTGCACCCCAACAATATCTCGTCGATTGATCGAGGTCGCGAAATGCTTCCAAGAATACGACACTAATGTGTGTTGCACTCTTGTTCACAAATAATGTACAACCGACCAGGTGCAGGAGATATGCTCTAGCTGCAAGAACCCACTGCCTAGCCTCACACTTCACAGCATATAATTCTCTAAGCCAGGATAGCCGAACATATGCCCCATGGCATTGTTCGATCTCATATTCAGCTTCATCAACGGTCACATCCAACAACTCAACCAATAAGGTAATTTCCTCCTCCACATCAATTGCATCGTACGTCTGGAACACTCCCATTACTGGCAGATGCAATAAGGATGCAACATCATCCAAAGTAATGCTGACCTCTCTGATGGGTAGATGGAAGTTGTTGGTCTTTGCATGCCATCTCTCGACAAACTCAGACAACAATCCTCTATCTCCAGTCTCCACGGAACACGATATCAATGGGCTTAACCCAGTAGCAACCACTAGCCCTTCAATCTCAGGTGCTGGCTTCCCAAATTTCGCTACTTTACATCCATGAGAGGCCAATTTTAACTCGGCACATTCCTGGGAAAAAGTTATATCAGTAACAAACATTACATTCACAAATATATGTTAACTTTCGTGTACTTTAACATATGAATACCTCTCCAGCCCACACTCTATAAGCCACATGGTGAACGTAGTCAGACAAAACGGAAGTATCTTCCGGGCCACCAGGGAATGACTCTAACTCGGTCCCAGCATCCTCTGTCATTGGAACATGGTTGTGATGTTCTTCCTGACCAGCAACATCCTCAACAATAGTCTCAGCAGCCCGTTGTCTTCTAGCAGATGCGGTGGGCCTACGGCGTTGACCTGCTTGGTCTTCATTACTCGTAACCTATGTCCCAGATGCTCGATCTCCAACTCTCCCTAATGCCAGATGCATACCTCTGGTTTTTTCCATTATCTGTTGCATTTCTTAATCACATTAGTCATGCAATTATCAATTTTAGCTGCTACTAATTAATCTCCACATATTTGATTCAATGCATTCAATTTTGTAATTTTCCCATGTACCTTATTGCATGAAATCTTTGTATATATACTCTCTAAGCAACAAAACAACATGCAAAGAAAATTGTGGCATATCAAGCACTATTCAGAAACCTAGTTGAAATAACAAATTGACTACTTGCATGGAGAATTTTTTGTTTCACATAGGTATCCAATTTCACAAGGATTGATGTCAGAGGTACAATTGAAAACTAAATGTAAACACCACTTCTCGCAGAGATTCAAACCTTAATTTGCCCCCATGTTAATGAATTAGTCCCTTCTGCTTGACCCAATTCATGTTAGTCCTCCCACACTCCAACTACCACCACTACTATTGCACAAATCAAGCAATAACTACACAAGCCCCTAAGCATGAACATCATTATCCATTGGTTCTAAATTCATACTTGGTTGGAGGAGAGGTTGGGCTTAATGCCATTACATAATAAAGACAGTACATTTGGCTCAGTAAGTTTAGAGGAAATGTAAGGCCAACATAACATTTAAAGAATAAGGCCCAAGTTTTGTATAGCTTATTTTTTAAAAACAAAAAAAGAACTGAGTTTCTAAAAATAAGTGATTATTTCTCTATGCAAGTAGTCAATGTGAAAGAGGTCAAAGTTAATTTTGTAATTCACTATTCACCTTTTCCAAAACATCTTGCAAGAGGTCAAAGGTTACTTTCATAATTCATAAATACATACATACACTTCTTTAGGTGTTGGTCTCCACATAGATCAAAATTGAAGTTTCACCTTACAAATCCGTAAATACATATATCTTTATCACACATATTACTAACATCAAACTTCAATTTTGATAAGACAACAATGTATGCACATCATGCCATAAATCATATTATTAGGTCAAACCAATGTTCCAAAGTCTCAAACATATTTACATCATGCCATAAATCATATTATTAACATACAAAATTTAATCATTTAATCAAATTTAGAAAATTTAAAATATTAAACCATAGGGATTACTCAATCTGTATGCACCATATGGATTACCCAATCCATATGGCCACAAATAATGTAGCACCTACCTCGACGGCACGACCGCAGCTCCAACCTTGCCCGCCACCAATGCCACCCACCCAATGCGACAACGAACATCCACAGAGCACGACAACCACCGTCCAACAACAACCACTGTCCACCGTCTAACAAGAAGAAGAAGAATGTGCAGTTTGGTTCACGTGTGAAGAAGAAGAAGAAGAATGCGCAGTGTTGTACGGTCAAGCCAATTTTTTAATAAAAAACCTAATTAAAAGGGCATTATAGGAAATCCACTGTGCGCATATGGTGTATAAGAAATTCATATAGTGTATAAAGTTTTCCCCTTTAATCACAATATATTATTCATTTAAGACTTTAAGCCATGGACCAATAAAAAAACTATGAAACATGTCTTAATCCAGAATTGAGTTCAAGAAGTCAATAAAAATAGAGGTTCAAAAGAGAACCATACTTGCAAGCTTTATATGCTTACAAATTTTTGAGGATAGAAGTGGCATGAACTTTAGGCTATTGATTTGGTTGGTCCATCTAGATACGGGCAACTAGCTTATGCCCCATTTGGTCAAAAGTTGGGTTAGGTTCTTTCTAATGTTTCAGGAAGCCCATATTTTTAGGATTGTCTCTTAATATATCTAGGGTCTGTTTGGATGTAAGCTTTTCTAGAAGCATTTCTAGAAGAAAAAAATTAAGAAAAAAAAATGAGCTTCTCCATAAGCTAAAATGAATTTTCCATTAGTTTATTTGTAGATATCATATCATCTTTTAGAGAAGTTATATTGGTGAGCTTTTAAAAATTAGTTAATGAAGAGCTTATTTTTGCTTATGCAAAAGCTCATATCATTTTTTTCTTCTTATTTTCTTATTTTAGAAGTGCTTCTGAAGAAGTTTATTCAAAAGGACCTTAAGTATTTTACTATTTTTGTCAATGTATTGATACAATTTTTTTATAGGCTTAATTATATTTTTTACTTTTAAAGTTTTACAATGTTGTAAATTTTGTTTCCAATTTTCTTTTTCAAATTTTGCACTCCAATTTACCAAACATTGTGAATTTTTCCTCCACTTAAAAATTTGACATAATTAATGAAAAAATAATCACAAAGTTGTCTTAATTGTGAAAAATCACCACAAAATATCTTAATTGTGGTTATTTTTCTACATGGGACAAAATTTACAATGTTTTATAAATTGGAGGGAAAATTTCATAAAAAAATAGGGACAACTTGCGATATTGTGAAACTTTAGAGACAAAAATGTAATTAAACCTTTTTTATATCTCATATTTTTTAATAAAATCAAACTCATTAAACGATATGTCAATTTAAAATTGAACAATAATGTAAAAATTATTTTACACCTAATAGGTTCTCCACACAAATAGTTTTTGGGTCACCATAACATTGGTTGAGTATCTACCAACTTGGTTGGTGACTAATCTGAGACTTTGAACTCACTAGTCATCTTTAGCAAGATTTATTTCTACATACATATTTTTTATCCATAAGATTCAAACATGAGACCTTACTTAAAATAACTTAGTTCAATACCACTCCGATCCACAAATACTTATTGGTTTTTCCTCACAATTATGTCAAAATTAAAATAATTCTTATTTACTAACACCTAATAAATCTCATAGATCCTCTCAAAAAAATCTCATAGAAAAACTTATTATGTAAGTTGTTTCTTGATCCTATGTATGTAAGACTTATTTAAATCATTTTTTTCATAAACACTTAATAAAAGAAAATAAGAAAGTAAAATGTATTGAATTTCTTTATAAGTTAAAATTAACTTATGCTTTTTAACTTTTTAAAAGTTAAATGATATGAACTTGTATAAAATATATGTTGATCTTAGCTTATGCAAAAAGAACAATCCATTTTACCTTTTTTTTTATATAAATACTTATGTAGAAAATTAATAGAGTTTTAATGTTGTATGCAATGTACAAGCTAAAGTTAGCAAAGTTGTATCATGTCGAGTAAACCTCCGCATTAGTAATGAGATTATAAGTGTGAATCACTTTAATCATTTTTTAAAATTCGTACATAACCCCTGACTGAATGGCATTTTGTAAAGTTAGGAATTAAAATGATGATTTTGTAAAGTTGGGGACTGAAATCATTGATTTTTACAATCCTAAAGACTAATGTAGGAGTTTACCTGATTAATGTCACTCTAATTGTAAATGTGACTTGGGCATCATTTATTATGACAGAATCATGTTATAAAACATAAAGGTACATTCGACCACAATATAATTTAAATTTTGACAGAAAATGCAGGACAAACCTTTAACCTTAACCTCTGCTGCTGTGACTAATTGTGAAAAAATTATAATGGTGGTTAACAAGGATTTTGACCACTCAAGAACATAATAGACCAAAAAGCAAATGATACGTTGAGAGGAATGGTCCACTCTGCTCAAAATTACGAGCTGCATAACTCTGTGGCGGAAACTTCACACTGTCACAGGCAGCATCTGCTCTTTCAAAATTCAAAGGAGTTGTTGGGTGTCTTTAACACAATTGACAACCATTTTTTTATGTATTGAGCCTGCAGTAGTACATTAGGATGACCAAAGACAAGTTTTCGCGAAATTTCCTGCTGTTCCTACTCTCTGAACTTCCTTGTTTCTGTTCACACCATTGCAGAAACAAAAGTACTAGTGTTGTTGACATTTTGTCCCTAAATGTATAGAAAACAAACTTCTATAGCTGTTGCTCAACCACTACCACTTTTCAGCTCTGTTATATCACATGTGAACTATTCCGCCTCTTCTTAAATAATCTCTATCTTTATTGTTCATTATGTTTTAATCTTATATTTAGCCATTGTTAATTCCCATACCTTCCCTATGTGAAAAAATGCCAAAAGGAAATGTTATAGATCCCACGTTCATTAATGATATGGTTAAAATAATATATATAACGGAGAGCCAATCTTTATTCCATTAACAAGCTTTTGAGGTTAAACGAGACTTAAACTCAAAATTTATTCTAGTAATTGTTATTGCTTATTAAGTCACTCATTATCTAGTCGCTATTAGATCATGTATGTGTGTGTGTATATATATATATATATGAGAAGAGATTAAATTATTAGTATAATTTTAATAACTGTTACATTATTTTTATAACTTGATATAAAATTTAATTTTTATTAATCCAACCGTTGAATTATATTTACATATTATTAAGATTGTTTGTGCCAAATTTTGTCAAAAATTAAACAACAATAAAAAGGTACTTAAATAATTCATATTTTACTATATTTTGAAATATTTATATTAAGTTGACTTTAATCTATATGAACGGGGTGACAAATGATTTTGAATTAATATGAAATTTTGCATATTTGTGAAATGAACTTTTAATCTAACGATGAGTTTTAAGAAAATATTATTCAATTGAAATTTATAAAAGGATGTAATAATTGTTAAAGTTATACCGGTATAATTTGATTTTTCTCTCTATATATAGAGAGAGATCAACTTACTCCAAAAGTAACTCTAAAAGAGTTACTCCTCCTTCTCATCATTTATTTTCTTGAGATATAATGATTAAAATTAGTTACTTATTACAATCATTAGATCTTGAGAAAATAAATAGTAATGATGAGGAATAACTCTAAAAAGATAGTTATTATGGGAGTAAGTAACTCCTCATTTTACATTTGTTTTCCTCTATCAAATCTAATTTTAGTTTGTAATATTTGCATTAAGTTGACGTGATGAGAGTTATAAGGTGGATATCACTGAGGAGGGGAGCATAAGGTTGGAGTTATATGCCAATAAAAAAAAAGTTGGCAACAAAAAAAAGAGTTGGCGTGATATTGTGATCATGGTTGTCAAAATCGCGTTTTAAATAGTAGAATCGTACGATTCTTCAAGTCCATGGAGCCTTCGCGACTTAAAATGTTGGCAAAATCATTTTTGAGTGGAATCTGTCGAGTTTACGTAAACTTGAAGCGAGTTAGCATAGACTCGTGAGTCTACACCAAGTCTGCGTGTTTGTGAAAAAATGAAATGATGTTGTTTCATTCGTGTGATTTTTCTTTCTTCCTCCTTGTTTCGTCTCAGTGCCCAGTGATTCCGTTTTCACTTTTCACTTCTCTATTCCTCTTCTTTGTGTGAGTGGCCGAGACGAGTGTGTGGTGCGACACGATTGTGAAGGGAGCTCGTGACGACGATGAAGGGAGTCTGAGTGTGAAGGGAGCCGTGAGCCCATGATCGTGCGAGTGCATAGTGGCTGCGAGCCCGCGACGAAGGTGAGGGCATGTTTGATGATCATTCTTGAAAATAGTTTTTAATTTTCATAACTGTGGATGTGTATTTTGAATCCGATTATTTGGAAAACCTGTTTATTCTCCATAATATGTTTTTAGAGTAGAGGTGGTGCATGGTGGTTTTGTTGGGCAAGCTATAGCCGGTTCAAGTGTTGGGTGCTATGGGTGTTGGTCGTGTGAAGAAGAAGAGAGGGGGATTGTGCGTGCAAGATGAAAGAGAAAGGGGTTGGGGCGTCTAGGGATTCAAAATAACATGGAGTTCTCTTATGTTATATCTTTTACTATTGGCACATCCCTTTTTATTACTCACACATCTTCTTTCCCAATTTATTCAAAACAACTCCACTTTTATCCTTCCTTCAACTTCTATGTTTTTTAAGTGCTTTTATTTTAAGAACTTATGTTTTGCATTATATAAATTTATGTTTGATTGGGTGTGGACTATGGATTATTATAGTTTATTGAATTATTGTTAAACTGTGAATTGGTATGATATTTATAAATAATTTACTATTATTTTTGTTTAAAGTAGATTCTTACAAGTCTACGATTAGAACATGTGAAACTTCCACGAATTTACATAAATTCTTGATTTTGACAACCTAGACTCTGATAATGTGATATAATATGTAGGTTTGGATAAGTCACTACTTAGCCGGACAATATAACAATTCACTATACATGTCCTTGCCCTATTGGTGCTATGGTCTATTTGGGCCTACAATAAAAAAAATGAAGGTTACATAGATGCTTCGCTAGAAATTATTCCCGCGCACGGAAACTGTATTTTGGTCTGATTGCTCAAACACTTCAGAGCCAAATAATTAAGCCAATGTAGTGTATGAATGTTCAAACATAATTAGTTTACAAAAATTTGCCATTTTCCACGAAAATAACAGGCAAATAATAACCACGTGCATGGGGAGCATGCTCAGCTTGTCTGTAGCATTGATGCTAGGTAGCTACTTCAGATATCATCGTGCACCTTACCTGTCTCTTGGTTGTGTACGTACGAGAATCATTTCACTGAGTATAGTCGTATACACATTGATTCATACTTTGATCCCCATACACACACAGGTGTAAACAAGTTTTGACTATAGAGATTATTAGCTATTAAGGTATGTTCTATTTCTCTCTAGCTTGTCCTTGTGAGAGTGAAACTATATTACAGTCTTCTTGCTTTTAGTAGGGTGTGTTTGGATTTATGGTAAGAGAGTCCAAAAATATATTTGAGATTAAAATCAATTTGAAGTTATGTATAGTTATTTCTCAAAAATATATTTGAGAGTGAAATTTTATCAGAAAATTCAGTTTTAGAGAAACAAGACTTGGAATACTTAAATAACTACATGTCAATTGATCAATGCACTTAGTAATCACGCTTCTTGTTTTTAGTAGGCTATTTGGTTGGTGAGTAAATAAGTGGGAAATATTTATTTTGCCAAAAGTAGGAAAAAATGTTTGCTAAACAACCTTAGAACCAATTAATCGACAAGAATAACTTTAGCTAGTACCTCTTATAAAGAATTGAGAAAGCGCCTAAAGTAACTACCGAATTTGACTCTCAATAGAGGACTCATCATATCGCCCAGAATTATTGTTTGGCAGGAATATATAGCTGTCACTTTGAAAACCCCTCATGCTGTGGACTATTGCAAACCATCATAACAAGGACATCATGCATCTGCAACATATAGCGAACCATAACTAACTCAGGGTGACAAAAGAAAAGAAACAGGACCACAGTAGAAACAAAGTAACCTCCCCAATCAGAGGTTTACCATTTTATGGCCAGTCATTTTCAAAAATATGCGTCCAGTGAGTGGTGACCGGTCTACATGCCCTTTTTCTCTTTGATCTTTTTTGGGTACCTGGTCTTTCGTGAGAGTCCAGAAACCCCATTTTCTCTTGTTCCCAATGGAAGCCTACGTTGTCAACCTTGCTCAATTATTTTCGCTTTCCACACATAATGTTCAGACAAGGGTCCTAAAGGTTCAAAATTTCAGATAGAAATCACCTTTCAGAATAGAATAGTTCTCTCAAACTCAAATCACTCATCTATTTTTTAGTGTTGTATGGTAAAGCACCACATCTGCTTGAAACTCAGTTTAAAAAAATTTATTGTGCTAATGCGTTTTCTGTTTTGACCATTTCACTTGATAATGACAAGGAATACGACAAGCAATAGTGAAAGCCCATCTCTAGGTACTCATCATCTTAGTTTTTCTTTTGCTAAGAATAGCAGCTCGGCTTTGTCACATGGACATGCATATATTCAAATAATGGTATTACTGCAAATGTTGCAATAAATTATTTGTGCTGAGACCGAAAGTGACTACGGGGACCAAAGTATCGGTAAACAGATTCTGGTACACGGTGATTGTTCCAGTGTTCCTTAGTTTTAGAGGATTTTGATTTCCCTTTTTACTTAATCGATGTACTTTGTTAAGTTGTCCTGATATTTCTTAAAAAAATAAAATATTACAGTGCAATGTCTTATTTGCTTAACTAAGGGACACCGAATCGCTTAAAAGTCAAATGTACAAATTTATTTTCAAACCGGTAAAATATGATATATGAATATAATAATGATAGGACTTTCGAACACCCATACACTTCAACCTAGTCTTTTTTTTCTTTTTCTGCGAGCATTACCAAATGCAGGGCTATGTATATACAAGCTGGAATGCAGAACTAAGATAGCTAAACTACAGGAAACGGTGTTTAGATTGAATGTTGAGACCAAAATAAAAAAAGAAATTAGGGTGACTCAATAGAACCAATTATAATTGCACTGTTTTACAGCTTAATGTTTAGAAAGCATGATCACAAATTAAGCAAATCACCAAAATCCTGCACTTAAAATTACAGTTGAGTTTTACAATTCTCCTGTATAACAAAAAAAATGCTTATATCTAATTCGGTGACAAACAAAATGGCCAGACTAGCATCAGATGCAAACAGATTGGGATGGCCAGAAAATTGAACATATGCTTTTTTAAAGATGGGGCTCCATCTCCATATGAGTGTACCCTGTCCCCATTAGGAAAGTAACAGAAAGGAATGCATGGATAGAAGAAATCACAAGCATCTCCTAGACCTAGAGGGGTAACATTTTATTTCTATTGGGTTTGGTTTGATCTTGTACAAGAGATTCGTTGATAAATAGTAGTATAATGTATCACTTAAGACATTTCACCCATCTTTGATTAACAGTTAGCACATAGCAATATCTGTATGCAGTTCTTAATCTGCATAAACTGGGGGGATCGGCAGATGATATGCAAAGAAAATCTAATTGATTGCACATATAGTCAAATATCAGTGTAAGATGAGTAAAAACTGCACTGAAAGTATAACTCAGGTAGAATTACAAGTCTATAACTCATATTTCTACTCAGTATCAGATCCATTTTCCACCTTAAATAACATAGTGGAGAAGGGTATCTAAGTCTCTGCCTCATTAATTTTCAAATTTTGGCTAGAAATGTCTATAACTAAGAACATAATTTAGTTGCATTTCAATAACATAACTGCCAGATTTATATGAAAGAAAGCTACCACATTTGAATTAAATAGTAAGATCATTATTAACGAGGGCTATTAAGAACATCAATTGACACACGATTAACAGAAGGCAACCGCATTTGCTGGTCCCGAGATCTTCTCCTCTTCAACTGTGGCTCCAGTGAAAGTGAGACTGATGATGACACAGCCCATGAATCATTTGAGCTATCACAACTGAAAGTTGCATCAGTAACAGCACCTGGGCTACCAGGTTCAGATAGTCGCTTGCGTTTCTGGTGAAGGCTGTAAATGCCTTCATGGCAACCTAATAGTTTCTGTATGATTCTGTAGCACTGGTTCACTTGTTCCTGTAAGATCACCACCAACATTTTCCAATTACTGACCAAATCAACAGATTTGAAAATTCACGAGACACAGAACCAATAAAGTTTAAGAGACAAACCTCGCTAATCTTTAGTAAACCCAGAAGCTGATCAATGTACTCAGTCGCATTAAATGATTCAATCTCTTTAATAACATGGATCATTGTTGCAGCAGCCAATGTAGAAGGAAGATAACTCATAACCCTTGAATCTGACAACAATTTATGACATTCCATATACAGAAATCAGCAATCATAATGGCACAACCCCGATTGGCTTAACATGAATGGAGTATCTATCTGGTGTCTCCCTAATTAGCATTAAACCGAAACTACAAAATGGTACATACCCACAGTGATATTGAGAAGAACCCGCTCACAACGCCACAGAAACTCCCAATGCAAGCGACTCTTCAAACCAAGCCTTCTCACAATGTGTTCAAAGAAGGAAATTGGGGTCACCGGATGCATCCTCCACTTAAGAGTTGACAGCACCAGCAGCTCCATTCTCAGAATAGTCTTTGCCTCAAACATAAACCTTAACTCCTCCACCTAACAAAAATAAAAAATAAAAACACCAAATACCAATGCATAAGAAACAAAACAGAACAAAAACAAAAGAAAAAGTCATATGAACAAACACCTAGGCTTCATAATCTCAAAGTCAAAAGCATACTTGAAGGTCCAAGAGGAGTGGCACATGGGTCTCTTCTGTTTTCGCAGCAAGGGACAAACAAGCAACAGCAGCGAGCTGTGTCATCCACGGTTTGTCCCTCTGAAACTTCAAACTTGTGATGAACCTATCGAAGTAGTTAACAGCAAGAACAGTGGTCAAAGCAGAGAACCCATAGTGCCCAGAAACTTTCGAAACCCAGTTCACAGCCTCAACACGAGGCCCTTCCAGGGCCCCATCAGAAAAAGAACGCAAATGTGTCTCTCCCTCTTTCGCGATTAATGATACGAGCTCTTCGTCTTCCCAGAACAGGTCATTGTCGTGCAAAACCAAGGGCAAAGGTTGCGACTTTATCACAGAGGGGTCGTTGTTTTCGGTCTCGCACTCGTCACCGTTCGCGTCAAAGTCTTCCTCGAAGGTTTCTCGCTCTTCGCAGAGAAGGGCATCCAGGAACGAGGGAGAGTGAGAGTGCTGCTGCGCGTCGTCGCCGAGAGCCATTTTTCTTCTTCGGAGAAGAAAAAAAACGTTTCTTCATTGCAGCGAAGAGAGGGTGCGCAGAGCCATTTTCAACTCTGCGTGTTTGTGTGTGTGTGTGTTTTTTTTTCCTTCTCTTCTTTCTCTCACTAGAGTGAATCGCAGTGAGATAATGAGAGAGAGACCAATGCGGAAATCAAACAAAGGGTTTATCTGAGAAGCACTTCACGCTCGTCCTTTTCTTTCCCTTTTTCCTTCTTTTATTTTCGGAAAAAATATATATTTTTCTCGTGTGTTGTTGTTATTTTAATGTTTATATTGAAGAGCGAGCGAGACAGGCTGTGTTGGCGCGCAGAAAAACAGCGCGTAACGGCGAGAGAAATATCACGTTGTATTTTGAATTCGAATTATGGGGCGTAACAATGTTGTTTTATCTGTCTTTTGAGGATTTCGTCAAGCTTTTTTCACGTTCCATTCCATCCGTTCATTTTTGTTCACATGCTACATTTTCAGTTTTTTTTCTCTTCCACATGGGTTACTATTTGATCAAATACTAGAATATTCGTGAATTGAATCGGTTAAAAAATTAAGATAACTGATTTATTTAGTTTTTTATTTTATTTAGACAAATAATTTATTTGAACTAGAAAATAAAATAATAGACCAAATAAATTTTTTTATAAAGATAAAAGACTAAATTGAATTAAAAATAAGATAAAGGATTAAATTAAATAAAAAATAAGATAATTATAAAATTCACTTGATGGTTGAAAATAATAGTTTTAAGGATTAAAAGAAGAAGGGGAAAGGAAGAGAGATTGTGGAGTGAATCTCTGTAATAACATTCTAACAAAATATAATACTAACAAATATTGGTAGATAAAAAAAATGATTCAATCTAATCCAATTTAAAAAAAGTCATTTAGATTAAATCATGTTTCAATTTGGTAGTTGTTCTTGTAACTAAGTTTTACACAAATCTAGTCTAGAAGCATTCAATTGAGACTAGTGTAATTTGCCTTCTCAGCTTTGTACTAAGGGTTCTTATAGACACAACCTCCTCCTAAGGGTTCTTATAGACACGACCTCCTCCTAAGCTTTGTAGTTGTTGGCTCTACCTTTAACTCCCAATTAATCATTATTATAGGTGTCTTATAACAACTTTTGGGTGATTATTATAGCTCCAAAAGGGGTTGTAAGAATGGTTTACTATTATTAGTAAGGAACTGATCGGAAACCAATCAACAAATACTAAGCCATGTGAGAGAAGTCTTGGGTCGGTCAGTGAATGACCGGTACGGTACATAGTCGTCCAGCCTTGAGTGCCTAAGCACAAAGAGGCTTAAAGTCGTGGATCGGTCAACGAATAACCAGTGCGATACACAATCCTTCAGCCTCGAGTGCCTAAGCACTAAGAGACTTAGAGTTGTGGAGTCATCGGTAAAAGACTGGTACAGTACACAATCCTTTAGTCTCGAGTGCCTAAGCACAAAGAGGCTTGAAGTCATGGGTCGGTCAGTGGATGTTCAATATAGTAAATTCATCTATACTCATACGAAAATCAAGTTAATAACTTAACATCAAAATGAATTTTTTTGTGTACTTACTAAAATCTGGAGGTACTGCAGGTCAAGGTGGACGTGGCCAAGATAGACTCCAGATCTCGTACATCGAACACTAAGTAGCCTTTGTTAAGAGGACAAGAGGGGGGACTTGCAAAATAAAGGACTCTGACGCTTAAGTAAATACGTGAGTTAGTGGAGAATGAATGTATGAAATGGTGAAACGGAACTTGGTACTTATAGAGTGGAAGGGGAGTCTCGAGTCCTTGTATGTCGGGGTTGTTACAGTAGTGTAACAACCCTTGCAGTAATTATTAGCATGTAGATACTGACTAATGGATAATTGTAAGTTACAGATAATTACGTCTTATAGATAATGTGTACCTTATAGATAATTTATTTCTTGTAGGTAATTGAGTACCTGCCACTTGATAGGGAGGTTACAACATTATCATTAATATTTGAATAATAAGGCGTTAGAGATAACTTGTTAGCTCAACAATCTGACTGCTAAAGACGAGATGTCTGTGCTTATGTGCTTAGGGGACACAGAGTGTTGACGTGTATGTGGGGGTGCCACGTCACTTGCCACGTGTATTTTGTAACACCCTGAAATTTACAAGTTGAAAGATATTTATGTCAATTGATTGTTTAGTATATTATTGCTAAAAAGTGTGTGCATTGATATTTGTGCTTAAGGAGTGTAAGTCAAAGTTTGTGGCTAAAATAAAGTTGTCCGTGCATGCATAATGGTGGTGGCTTTGGTGGCTGTTTGGTCACGCAAGTAGGCAGCAATGGTGGCTGTGGTAGCTGGCTGATTCAAGTTGTTGGCAACTTGCCTCATAGCTCCGTCTATAAATAGCAGTGCAGGAAGCAGAAGCACGATTCACTCTCACTTCTTTGCGTATTTCTTTTCTTTTTCGCTCTTAAAACCTTGCACCTAGAACTTTCTTTTCTTCCACTTAAAACTTTTGAGAATCACCGTAGCAGCAGTGGAAAATCGTCCCTATTAAGAAGGATTCGTGAACGAAGCCCAACCTTTGCTGGTTGATATGCTGCTAGCATATGTAGTTTTTAGGGTAAATTCATTAAGAAACTAAGCATAAAATGTCAAATAAATGCTAGAATAAGTACAAATTTAATCATTATAGTGTTTATCACTGATTTTATGCAATTTTGATGTTAGGAGCCAAGAAAAGAAAGAAAAGAAGCAAAATAAAGAGCTAATGGTTTCTGGAAGCTCACGCCAACCGCGCCATGGCCACGCTGATCGCGCCAGACATACTAGAAGTTGACGCGAGTCGCGCCATATTTACACTGATCGTGCCACACTTACTGGAAGTTGACGCCAGTCACGCCAGGGCTCGCGCCAGTTGCGCGAAAGTCACTGGAAATACGAATTAGCTTAATGATAACATAAAAATAAAAGCTATTGGGGTTTTTGTGACCTAGATATAAATAGGAAAGTAGGAGGACGTTTTAAGGGAGGAACATAGAGGCAGAAACGAGAAAAAAAAA
>CM023947.1:20951303-20989386 GCA_013407115.1 Glycine latifolia | reverse complement strand
GGGTTAGGGTTCACAATAGGAATATTGGGGCTTTAATTTCTGACTGTGGTAAAATAACAATTGGTACATTACCTAGGGATAGGGATGTATGGTTGTAGATAAGTTGATATATCATCTTAATGCTTAATCTAAGAAAGATTAGTAAGGAATTAGGACTTTTGCTTGGGTTAAAGGGTTAAAGTCACTAAGGAATTAGGATTTAACTATTTTTATGTTAAGATATATTTTCTGAATAACTAGGATAATATAATATAGTAATCAATTCAAGTAAAGAAGGTAGGGATCAAAAGGTGAATGTGCTTTAATCACAATTCTTCCTCATTACTGCATAATATTCAATTTACATCGCGTTTGAATTTTCTTAAATTTTCATTCATTTTTGTTATAATTTCTTAAAATCCAAATCACAATCATATTCTTTCAATTATATTATTTCTCTTCCAATTTAAAGATTCTAAATTACAATTAAATTTAGTGCTCCAATCCTCGTGGGAACGATAACTCTACCTATTATTTTATTACTTGAATGAGCGGTGCACTTGCCGTTTCGCAACACTGGTCGCTGTGAAGGCCAGTGTTCAAATAAAAGACACATTAGAACGAAAGAAAAGAATCCCTGTTAAGGTAAGGGGAGTTTATTGTGTTAATAATGATTTTAGATATCATGGTTGAGATAAAGTGTATATCTGTTGATTGATATTTTGTATGAAAAGTATTGATGATGATGTTTTTAAGTGGTGTGTTTCTGAAGAAAACGACTACCGGATTGGGTAAGTCGGGTTGAGTATGTGATATCTATTAAAACATTGTTGTATTGTGACCTCGACTACCGGGAAGGGTAGGCCGAGTTAGGTATATATATCAATCCCTTGTGTTTGGGATTTCAGCTACCGGGATAGGTAGGATGAGTTAAGTATGTGTATTAATCCTTTGTGTTTGGGATGTCGGCTACCGAGATGGATAGGCTGAGTTAAATATACGTGTCAATCCCCTGTGTTGTGATGTCGGCTACCGGGATGGGTATGTCGGGTTGAATGGTTTATGTAGCATACATGTATGCATGTAGAATGTAACCTAGTTCTTGTTGGCGGACAATTGTATATCGGGTTACTAACCCAGGGTTGTTTCCTTAAGATCTTCTAAGGCTCACTTTCTTTTTCCTTAGAAATATCGGGTTCCTTACCCGATGGGTGTACCTTGAAGTTTGAAGTCATTAGAGAGAGAGCTACCGAGTTCCTCTACCCGGATGAGCTCGTGTCTTCTCGGGAAAAGAGCCATCGGGTTCCCTAACTCTGATGAGGTCGTGTCTTCTTGGGATGAGAGCTATCGGGTTCCTCTACTCGGTTGAATTTGTGTTCTTTCTTCTAGAACGACCGAGTTCAATACACGTGTCATCTCTAGAGGCTCATTATTTTCTTTCCTAGAGAAATCGGATTGCAAACACGTGTCGACTCTAGAAGTTCATTCTTTTCTTTCTATAAAGAGACCAGTTCCCTACCTTGGGGTGAGCTGTTATCTTTAGAAATACTAATTTCAAAGCCTTTTCTTTGTGAGCTACTGGGTTACTTACTCGGCAAAGCTCGTATATCCTTGAGGAAAGAGCTACCGGATTACTTACTCGGCAAAGCTCATATATTCTTGGGAATAGAGCTATTGGGTTCCCTTGGTGACCTTTAACCAAAACTTTTACCGACCTCTACCGACTTCATCCGACCTGGTTCGGATTCTTTCTTCAGAGTTGTTATAGTTGAATAACAACTCAGACATCTAAAACCTCACACCGTTTTACGTGTATGTTTTTGAATAATGTGATTACGTTGAGTTTGGCCATTGTATTTGCTTGAGTTATTAAATGCGTTGATACCATGGAGAGGTGTATAGCGACACCAACCAGGATGGGATTGCTCCTGCGCCGGTCTATACAGTGGTGCCCATAGGTAATCTAAATGCATTTGGATATACATAAATACCCATGGGGGTGTATGACATTATCCTACCCGGGTCGAGTTGAGCCCGGGCTTAGGTCATACATTGATGTGCCATGGTGATAGTTTATGTGTTGACGTGAAAATCGGAAAGATCGCCTTGTCTCAAACCTGAACATCAAGGAGTCGAAGCTCTGATACCAAATGATATGAACATGAAAATGGGAAAGATTGCCTTGAAGTTTTCAAACTTAGAAATTGACTTAGTTTTCTTTTAGAGAAGGATATTGACGCCACACTCAAGAAATAGGTGAGAATGTGAGTGATAAGTATAGATTTGATTGCAACAAGTTGTCTAGATAAGATCAGATTCAGTTCTTTACCTAAGAACCAAGGGAAGCTCTCACAAAAAGGGAGAAAACTCAAACTTTCATTTAGACTCAAATCTACCTCAAAGCTACAAAGTTCATACTATTTATAGGCTAAGCTTCCTTCTAAACATCCCACTAGAAATTAATTCCCACTAACATTAAATATCCACTTTCAATAAAACCCCACTAACCACTATAATAACTTGGGAAGTCTAAAATCATTAAACCTTACCTAAAAGATGTCAACAACCATCTGAACTTATTACATAAAAAATACGAAAATTAAAGGAAAATTAGAAAATGAGCCTTAATTAGTTCTTTAGACCAAAAGCTATGTAATCCATCCAAATAAACTGCCCATAGTTTCATCTTGAATATAAACTCTTAGGGTGATTGTACTCTTCAAATTATTGTCTTTAAGTTAGCTAAATTTGTCTTCAAGTTCTACAAATGAGACAATTCTTGGTTTGTACACTTGCATGACTAAGCTTTCAAAAGCCTTCTTAGTTCTTCTAAGTATTTCTTTGGTCATTGGGCATGTCATCCATTGAAAAAGATATTTGAAGTCATTAGACCCTTGCATTGATCATATTAACATCCGATAGGGAGTCCTCTTCTCCATAGAGGAGGGCGAACTCACACAATGCTTGTGAAGTCCCTTTCTGCCTTCGCAAGAGGACACGGCCTTCTGCTAGCTTTCGAGACGAGGAACTCATTCCGGTTACCACGATCCTTTCCCCTTTTGTTTCGGTGGGAGCGAGCAAGAGTGGTGGAGGGGATGTTAGGGCTTCTCCTCGTGTGCGATGTAACCACAATGCTGGGTCGCATCATCCTCTCCTGCCATCAATAGCTATGAGTGGGTGAGGAGCAATGTCCTGAAATATCATTCCCCCATTTGCTCTACAGCAAGTATCACTGCTCTTTAGAGTCAACATAGGTTGGCCAACCCCGAGTCTCCTACAAGATGGTCGTTGAGGCCTGTGGGAGTGATGATTTCCCTTTTTTGAGGGCGGTGTCAGGTTGTCTGCCTTTCTTTTTCATGTATCAGTGCCTCTTTGAGGTGCTGGGTTTGATTTTTCCTCTAAATTCTTTTCAATGTGCTCTGCTTGAGCACTTGAACGTTGCCCCTTCCTAGCTTCATTCCAATAGCTGGGCTATGGTGACGGCTTTGGAGATCTTGTGCCTTTTCTTCAACATCCGACCTAGTGTGTTGGTGTTCCTGTACTTCTTTCAAATGAATTGACAGGCAAGATAGGATGGGTTTCTTTGAATAATGTGTCCAAGAAACTGTTTGAGTTTGACTCGAATGTGTTTAGTCGCTTTAGGATCGCTTTTCAAGGTCTGGGCTACTGACTTCATGGTTGATGGGTTGCCACTAATGATCAACCGGGACAAGGAGCCCTACTTCCCGTTCTATTGGAAATCTGATCCTACTAGGTTCAAGTCTTTTAACAAGAATATGTTGACCCTTGTGGAGAGGGTAGACAAGGCTATACTGGAGCAACTGCCGGCTTCGCTAGAGGTGCGAGCCATTTTATCTTTGCCCTCGGCGAACAATCCTCTCGCTGCCCTGGACGGTAAATTATTTTGCCTTGTCTTCCTCTGTGTCGGGGGTATTTAGCCCAAATTAACACTTGTTGTGTTTTTGTCATTTTTTAGGTATAATAGGCAATTTCCCTTGGAGCTTTTCGTCAAGCATCATCTGTCAACCCTCCTGTTGGAGGTGAGGGTCGACCCATTGCTGGGGTTGGCCCTATTGGCGTTGAGATTGTTGAGGCTCCACCCAGTATCTCTTCCTTTATTTTGGCTAAGAGAAAATGAGATGATAATGTTGGGACTTCAGGCTGCAAGAAGTCGAGGACCCCTCCCAACCTTCGTGCAATGAAGCAAGTTGTCGAGCTACTTCCTGGTTTAGGTGGCCCTCCTGCTGTTCCTGCTACTGTTATTGCTCCTGCTTCTACAACTCCTCCTTCCTCACTTTCCTAGGGGGGTTTTGTCTCCCAGACTGTCATGACCATTGTTTCAATTTCGTTGGCTGGCCCCGTCGTGGCTCCTCTGTCCACTGCAGTTACGCTCTTGTCGAGTGTTGACATGACAGTCACTGGTGATCCTGAAGTGCCATTTCTTTCCTCTTTAGCTCCACTGATTCCTCCCTTTGTTGTGCTGGTGTCGACCCTGCCCTCATTTTCTTCTCGCCCCGGTTTCTCTCTTAATCACCACTACACTTCATGTGATTCCGATTCACTGTGGAGCATGGGCTATAAGTCGAAACAAAAGACCCCGGTTGGCTTTGTATGGCCTTTTGATAGGAATCTCATTCGATCAGCAGGGGTTTACAATGCCATTGAGTCTACGAAGGTTTTCCTCTAGAGAAGTCTGGCAATTCTGGAGGAAAATGAGCAGAGACACCAGGAGGCTCTGAGCAGAGTGGAGTCCTTAGAGGCCAAGGTTGCCAAGTAGAGGGCCACTGCTCGCACCATATGGAGGGTGGAGTGCCCCAAGGTGGCTAACGCAACTATCGCCTTTTTGGAGGCTATTATGTCCAACCAACAGTGGCCAAGATTTTGTGCACTTGGTTGGATGGTGATGAACTAGTTGGTCGCTAGAAGGACTTGTTGAAGGAGAATAAGAACTTATCTGGCATGGCTGAAAGTGTCGTTGTAGAGAATGAGAGTTTGTCCAAGGTGGTGGCCAACCTTGAGGCTCGTTTGAAGGAGCCAGAGTCCAGGCTGGGGGAGTCCGAGCTCAAGTAATCAGAGGAGAGAGAGGCCCGTAGGGAGCTTGAAGAGGAGTTGCTCATCTACAAAAATGAAGTTATGGAGCAGCATGAAGAAGGTTTTCACAAGGCCATCAGGAAGGTCGGGTTCTTCGCCAAGGACCTTAACTTGGGTCTTTTTGACCTATTCAAGGATGTGAAGGATGGTGTTCTGCTTGACGAGGAAGAGATAGTTTTTGCTGTGGAGGAGGTTGCAAGCGAGGAGCAGGACACTAGGGCCAATGTCTACGTTGCCCCTTTTCCTTTGTATTTTTGTTTTGTTGATTTTGGGTCGTGAAGGCTTTGTAGCTCTTTACAATTATTCTCTTTTAATACAAATTCTTGTCTTTGTTGATGAAAATTTTCTCTGTTTGTTCTCTGTCTTGTATGTTGTCGTCGTTTGTTTATGCATTGCTCCGTAATAGCAAGGGTAGGCTGCCTTGACGTGAGCGAGGTCTTTGCGTCCTAGAAATGAGACCTTGATGAAATTGATAGTTTAGATGACACAAAATCATCTCAAGTTTGATTTCAACTTGACTAAGGGTCTTGTCATTCATCTGATGATGCTTCATTTCACTTTACGGAGCCTCTCCCCTGATGCTTATGAGGAGATAGTTTGAATTCCACCTGATTAAAGGTCTTGCTGACCAGTTTGGTGGTGTCTCATTTTGCCTCTTGTTTCGAGGATAAATGACTAAACCTTTGGCTATGCTCGTCGTAGTTCCAAAGGAGTGGGCTTACCAAGAGTGTGCCTTGGGTTTTTTGCACCAAGGGTGGACCTTGGGTTTCTTGTATTCTTGCAAAGATAGATTTTAGGAGTGTAAAAGTTTGTCAAGGGTAGACCTTGTATACCTTGAGTTTCCACATAGGGGAAACTTAACGATGAGGAAGCTCACCATGGGTGGACCTTGGGTTTGTCGAGCCTTGGACCAGGGACATGTTTGTCCTGGGTTTTGGCGAGGTTCACAAAGGAGGACCTTGGGTTTGTCGAACCTTTGGAGATCGACCACAAACTGTCCTTCCTGGGTTTTGATGAGGTTCACCAAGGGCAGACCTTGGGTTTGTCAAACTTTTGGAGATCAAGATTCATCAAGGGAAGACCTTGGGTTTTGCGAGCCTTTGAAGATCGACTAGGAACTCGTTCGTCCTGGGTTTTGGCGAGGTTCACCAAGGGCGGACCTTGGGTTTGTTGAACCTTTGGAGATCAACCAGGAACTCATCCATCCTGGATTTTGGCAAGGTTCACCAAGGGTAGACCTTAGGTTTGTCGAACCTTTGGAGATCGAGACTCACCAAGGGAGGACCTTGGGTTTTGCGAGCCTTTGGAGATCGACCAGGAACTTGTCCATCTTGGGTTTTGGCAAGGTTAACCAAGGGCGGACCTTGGCTTTTGCAAATCTTTGGAGAGTTTACATAAGTAAATAAAATTTAAAGGCAGATATGTTTTATTCAATGTAGCAATTGAGTACAAATTCCCTTGTATTCCCCGGATGTGCCTCGTTAAAACCTCTTAAGCTAAAACCCTAATTTTTCATGGGACAAAAGACTCGACTAGGAAAAAGAGTACATCATCCCGTCTTGCAGCATGTTAATTGAAATAGAACTTTAGATGGGTAGCATTCCATGTTCTTGAAATTGCTTTACCATCTACTTCTTGTAGTATTTATGCTCCATTGTCTAGGATTGTGATGACTCTGAATGGGCCTTCCCAGGTGGCTCCATTGTCTATGCATTTTGTCTATAATTGGATGATGAAAAAAGTGGAGTGAATGTTTTTAAGGAAAAAACCAAATTATCCTTATTTTTCATTCGTTTTATTTATTGGATTATTCATGGTATTTTTTTTCTTTTCACTTTCTAGTTTCTCTATAGGAGAAAAGAAATTTTATTGCCAAACAATTTAAAATTCTCTCACTTTCTAATTATCTTTCTTCAACTTTATTTTCTCTCATCTTCTACCCTAAACGATCACAACTTTTTTATTAATCCCAAAATTAGTTTATGCCTATTGGTAATGTTTGAGACACAACCTAATTTTGGGTTATACTTATTCGTCTTTATCACTAAGACTACTTACAACTCTTGTCTAAACACCAAGTTTCACTAACTTCTCACAAATTACAAGTATTACATCATGGCCACTTCTGGCTCTACAAATCAAGCTCTACCTCAAGCTTGACTAACACTCACTATTCGTTGTCTAACCAAGCCACTACTGGCTCTAAACAAATTAGAAGAGATTTGTAATTTGAGTTTGCACAAATACTAAATCTATAATTCTCTTACAAACATATATACGAACAATACTTAGTTTTTTTCTCTCAATATATTCAAGGTGTTTTGAGAGCTTTATCTAACTTTACAAGAATATACAAAAGGTTTTGTGCATAAAGATTAATGAATGCTTTTTGCGCAAGAATAATTATTCATATCTTCAAATGGTTTATATAGACCTCATCTTCAAGTGTCTATTGTCTTACAACAGATAGATGTATTCACTTGATCTTCGTATGATGAATGTGGTTGTTGGAGTCATTTAATGTTTGATGTCTATTGTCTTACAACAGATAAATTTCTTCACTTGGACTTCGTATGATGAATGTGATCGTTGGAGGCATTTAATATGCATCCTTTCCTAATGCAAATAGGTCCACTCTTTGAAGCTTGCGTATTGAGTAATGTAGCAGGTAGTCACTTCCTTAATGTTAGAGCAGGTCTTATGCAACATAGTTCTTCTTTTGATGGCGATTGAAGAATTTCAAACCTTGACTTCATTTTTTTTTCATAGAATTTGACATATCATAGAAGAATGTTTCTACGAAAGAGGTCTTACATACAGAGTATTATATAAAGTCTTAAATATTATCTTATATCATATCAAACATGACTCTATCTTCTTATTGTCTGAAACATTAGACGCATCCTTTTCAAGATATGTTCTGATAAAACATCATATTAGAAATATTAGACGCAAATTTTGTATAAAACATAACTTTTAACTTTTATATTTATTTACATCTAATCAAACTAATAAGAGTTCTGATTTATCTTAAGACATAAATGTCTTTTGACTTAACATAAATAAAAAAATGATAAATACTAATGAGATATTTAGAGTATTAATATAATGTTCACATTATTTGTCTTGCATTGATTCTTATTCCATAAAAAAGTAAAAAAAAAAAAAAAACTACTACATAAATTTAGGACCGAAAAGTTGAAATGCATTTTAGCCTAACTTATTACTCGCAATAATATTTCAACCACGCTAAATGTGAGTGAGCCTGACAGACTGGTACTACCTTTCCGGTCGCTGCATTTTATTATTATTATTATTATTACTATTATTATTATTATTATTTGTTTATAACTAAATTGATTTTATATGTGACTGTATATATGCCATTACTTTGATATGGTTTTCAATAGTTTACTACTTTTTCTAGAATGTATCGATAGTTACTACTTTGATATGTCATGTACTCGTAATTTGTGTTCTAAGAAAAGCTGACTATCATATATGTATCTGATTTCTTTAAAGTAAGTAATATTAATAATATTAATAGTTAATTAATGAGAAAATTATTGGTTAATATTTTAATACGTCTATAATTTGTTACTGGGCATATGTAATATGAGTTATTGGTCTATTTATTAATATATAATTGATAATACTTATTTTATTCTATAAAGTGAATAGTTTATTTTATAATATCCATATCCATTTTACACAAGTTATATATTGTTGAAATAAGCAAAGTTATGACTGTGTGTGTCTGTGTGTCACTTTTTAGTGTTTGTTATATGCTTTTAAATGTGTTTTGAATTTGCAATTTAAATAGAAAATATATTTCTGACATAAGAATCAACTATTTATTGTATCATATTTATTTATTTTTTTTATTATTGAAATAGCTTTACAAGTTTGACACTTTCAAAAAAGAATTTTTTTTTAAGTCTAGTTGATAACTTGAATAAAATTAATATTTAAGTTGTTTGATTTTATAGCTAAGTTTTTAATCATTAGTTTTTGTTTGAATATTAAAGTATGATTCCAAGTATTTAAACTTTAAACTGATTGAGGGTGTTTTTGGTTTCCCTTTGGACACCCAAACGTTTGTTCACCCTTCTTTGAACGTTATTCTCACATGTTCGGCAAATCTAATTTCCCGTTCAGGTGAATGTGATTCTCATGAAACTTCCGTTCAATCAAAAGCTACAGGTTCATTGCTTTTACGTTGAACGTGCCTTCTCCTTCGCGCCATAGTCACCCAAAGTCATGAATCCCACACAAAAAATTCAGATAAGAGCCATAGCAAATCAAAGCCTTGCGATTTTAGAAAGGGGATTTGCGAAATAGTAGAAGAGAACAGAGATTTAAGTCTTACGATTTGGAGACTCATGTTGTGCAAAAAACTTTTGATGATCGATGCAGAGGGCAACAACTTTGCGATTTTGATTGTTGGAGGAGAACTGCAATGGCAGAGCATGGCTTGGCGTGAAGGCACGAGCTTGTTGGTGGTGTACTTGGACGGTGGAAAATTATGTGCAAAGTGAGTTGCCGTGAAGTTAAATGCATGTCCATTTTAATAATTATATATTTGAAAGTACTTTTTATTATTAGGTTAAATAGTCATTTGTGTCCATTAATTCGTTCCCAAAGATGAAAATTCAAATTTTAGTTCTTGAAAGTAAAAAAAATACGATAAATTCATCTATCTGTTAACTTCCATATGTGACCATTAATGAAAGAATCTAGGTGACACATTTAGGAATGAATTTGTCAGCGTTCTATATTTAGGAAATAAAATGACTATTTATCCAAAATATAATTTAATCGACATCTTCTTCTCCTTTTTTGATCGTTGCAAGCATAACGTAATAAACACTTAAAAAAATAGGAAAACAAACATAATAATAAACATAATTTGTCTATTGCTCTGAAAAAATAGAAATCTTAGAGTAACAGACAGATTATGCTTATTAATCAATATTATGTTTATTATTATGTTTGTTTTCCTTTTTTTTAAGTGTTTATTAAGTTATGCTTGCAACGATTAAAAAGGAGGAGATGAAGACTAAATTATATTTTGGGTAAATAGTCATTTTCGTCCTTGAATGTGTAGGACGCTGACAAATTCGTCACTGAATATGTCACGTATGCTCTTTCATTAATGGTAACAGACAAAAGTTAACGGATGAATAGATTTGTCGTATTTTTTTCACTTTCAGAGACTAAAATTTGAATTTTCATCTTTCGGAGACGAATTTGTTAGCGCTCTATACATTCAGGGACAAAAATGACTATTTACCTTTATTATTATCATTCAATCAAGTTTTCATTTTAATAGAAGCATTTTTAAAATAAAAATATCCAAACATACATAAAATTATATTGAACTTACTTTTAATTAAGTTTAGTAGTTAAGTTGAACTCAACTTAATTTTATAAACTGTAATCTAAACACACTAAATTATTTATGGTAAACTTTTATTCACATGTAACAAATGAGGAGCAAAGTTACTTATTTACATGTTTGTATTATTTTTTTTTCAATAGCAAACAAGCTTACAAGTCTATTACAATGGTAAAATGAATAATTAATACAAATTATAACTAGAGATTATATTAAAGCATACTAATGATACAATTTGTTAATGTACATCAACTATATGAAAAACAAGTTGATATATATTAGCAAATTCTCTCTCACACTCTCCAAATTTTTAGTTGGAGCGCAAATAAATTAACCCCAAAATTTTTAGACAAAAAACCAATTAATTATCTTAATTATTTTTAGCCACCAACACGACCTCCTCTGCTGCAGCATCATAGTCCCCTCGCGTCCCTTTTCACTAATTGTTTTGCCATGACTGTTCACTACCAACGACAACACTCTGCACACCGACGTTGACATCATGCATGAAAAAATAATTGCTCTATAGAGGGATGAGAAAAGGTTTAGATAACACCTTAAGAAGAAAAAATGATACAATTTAAATTGAGGGAAAAAACACTCAATTTTACACAAGAGACTCGAATCAAACTTCAAAAATTTTAGAGATAAAAACATTTTTTCCATAATTATGATAACAAATATTATTTTTTTAAAAATAATTTGCCCCTACTAACCCTCATGTCCTGGATCCGCCATTAGTTTCAGACCCTCATTCCTACATTCACACAATTTATTTTGTTAATGTAATTTAGACTTTCATCCCTACATTCACAACCTTGAATTTATTTAATGTGGTTTGGGTCTTCATTCATACATCCACAATCCCACAATAAATTTTTACGATAAGTTGGACAAACTTACAAACATTTGCTAATTCACATGACCTTTTTTCTCACTTAGGTCGTGATCCCCTTTATAGGCTAGGTGTTTCTTCTCATCTCAGAACTCTCTATTTATACACTTAACATCATAATCTTAAATGAGAAAACAAATATCTAATTTACAAATAATATCTTTAATTATAACCAACATCCTAGATATAAGATAATATCCTAGAGATTTGAAACTACAAATTTGAATTGTTTCCTAACAATCATTTCCTCAATTAAAATTTTAAAGTTCATCTTCAACTCCAGGATGCTTGTCACATTATGCTTCTCAAATTTTAGATGGTGACACTTCGAGACTTGTACTGCAAACTACCTCTACTGGAACACGCCACTTGACTATCACATCATAAAGAAGACTTTTGGCACAATGATCCCTCATAGATCCACCATCACCTTCCTCAAGCTTCTTCTATACCCTTCTCCTATCTGGTCACTAGGTCGCAGGGACGATCGAGCTTTGATACCACTGTTGGAAAAAAAACACACATCTTCTTTATTCATATTGATAAGAAAACACTCCACAAAACATAAGGCAACACCATAAGATTAGAAGGAAAAGACCACGCAAATTTGTTTAATGTGGTTCAGGATTTCATCCCTACATTCACCAATTTGAATTTGTTTAATGTGGTTCGGGCCTTCATCCCTATATAAAAAACCTCACAACAAGTTTTTAGGACAAACTTGCAAACCTTCCCTCCACATGACCCTCTCTTTCACTTAGGGTGGTAAACCCTTCTTCGGGATGGGTAGGATGGGTGCTTCTTCTTCTCGTGTAAAACCTCTCTGTTTATATACCTAACATCCTATTCTTAAATAAGAAAATAAATGTCCAATTTACAGATAATATCTTTAATTCTAAACAACATCCTGAAAATTAGATAATATCCTTTTTAAATATAAATAATATCCTGAAGATTTAAAATTACAAATTTAAATTGCTTTTCAACAGTGCCTCCTTTAGTGAGCTTCACCGGAGGAGGCACGATGAGCTTAAGAAGTTAAGGGAAGTTCGACAAAGATAAGGCAAAAGGTTATGGAGGAGTTGGGATTCTGTGAGATTATGTATAATATGGTCATTATATCATATGAATCTAATGACTAATAAAAGTGGTATACCATAAATTACCTAATAATTTAGTACACCATAGACATTGTCTTATAGTGAATTTAGGTTTAGTGGAGCAAATATCTTTTCAACTTCTGCATATTTAACCTGTGTTATGACATAAAATATTTTTTTTATAACACATCTTGTGTGGGATACCAAACACACTAGAAGAGGATGTAAAAACAAATATCACAAGAATATGGTTTAAATTGTGATTTTTGAATTTTTTTAGACCTTTTACCGAAAACAAAGCTATCATCTGATATAGCTTTGACAGTAGATAATGTGTTTTCGCAAACACACACTGTCAAACGATAATAATGGACTTTGTAAAAATGTTTCTTGTAATGTCCTGAAATTTTGATAATTGAAAACAAATTTTTGATGTATTGCTTGTATTGTTTAATTACTTGATTAATTTGGATTAGTTGAAGTGTTGTGTGAATTATCCTTGCACAACTGCTTGGTGTGGATGTTAGGTTATGTGAATTTTTTTTTATTTGCATGGAACAGCTCGCTTAGCGACACTAGCTCGCAAAGCGCAATTCCATCCAAAGGAAATAATTCGCTTAGTGACACCTGCTTCCTAAGCACAATTCTTTCCTATAATGACCCTGCGATAATTTGGGTTCGTATGAACGGGTTGTCACCTTAGGAGGGGGTGTATATTGGAACTCGGATAAGAAGGGGGTGTAGATAGCACCTTTACTAATCCGGGATCATGGTATATGTTAATTTTTAGGTAGACCAGGTTATTGCCACATAAGTGGTGTATATACATAGCACTTTTGGGAAAAATGCTGATGCATAGAAAGGAACCCGGACAAGGAAGGAAAGAGCAACCGGGTAGCTATCTCGGTAGAGCTCATGTCTTCCTTTTCTTTGAGGTCCGAGTTGTGATCTCGGATAAGTTCGGATGATCTCGGATGTATTATCGAGTTGTAATCACGGATGAGCTTGGATGTGTTACCGAGTTGTGATCTCGGTGGATCTTGGATGAGCTCGTGTGATCTTGGATGAGCAACCGGGTAGTTATCTCGGTTGAGCTCGGGTGAGCTTGGAAGAGCTCATATGTGGTTGACTTGTAAGAGCTACCGGGTAGAGAAATCGGAAGAGCTCGCAACCCCTTTTGAAGAGTTACTGGGTTAGTGATCCTGGAAGTGGTTGGGAGGAACCTTGGACTTGTGAAGTACCAAGGCAGGAACTCGGATGAGGTTGAAGTAGGTCGATTGAGGTTGGAATAGGTTGGATTAGGTCGGATGAGGTCGGAGGAGGAGGGAACATTGGACGTACTATAGTACCAAGGACAGGTTCTTATGCAATCAATTACATAAGTATTTGTAAGCGATTAAAACAGTCAACATTTGTTGTTTAACCCTGATTTAGCCTTTTTACACGTGTTGACCCTACATATTCACTTTACATAAGTGACATGTGTTGACTCCCTGCTAGTTATTTTGGCGTGGGAAGACTCTCCTATTACTTTAGGATGCGTGTTAACTTACAGGCTATTTAAGATATGCATGAGTGAGATATTTCAGTAGTAACCTTATTTTCACCGCCTTTGCTAAAACACTTTCTCTCTCATATCTTATTTCCTCCATTGTTAAAGTGAGAAAAGATTCCTAGATAACTATTCCTTAACCTAAAAACCTTCACATCAAACGTAAGGATTGAAGGCACGTTAAGGACATCCAAGCTTGGAGAAGCTGTTCTCTAGCCTTCCTTGGCATTTTTAAGGTAAGATACGTAAGTTTTACCATTTTCTTTGAGTTTGGGTTTTGAGAGGAAAAATGACCCATATGAGTTAGAGCGTGTTTTTGGTTGTGTTTCTCTGAAAAAGTTTGCTTAGGAGGTTGTTGTGATTATAGTGCAATCTTGAAAGCTAAGTTTCTGGGTTTTGGGTATTTTGTTGTGCCAGATCGACTTTTGTGGGGTTTACAAGTCAATGGTTGGTTGGTTATGCTTGACATCTGGAAAAGAACTGGGTTCTTTTTGTGAAACGGTTGAGAATCGTTCTTGATATCTTTCTTGCCTGGTGTAGGGCGTGATAAAGGAGATATCAGTGATTGTGAACACAAGGCTGAGAGAGCCAGTGCAGTGATCAGAGAATGTAAGCTCTCTGTTCTTGGGGAGATTGTATCCCTTGATTGTGTTCCACCATACTCCTGGGGAGTTATGGTTATTGTATAATGCAGTACGTGTATTTAAATTGTGTGTTACTGCTTTTTGATTGAAACATACATGTAAATGATTTGCACTGTGATGTTTGTCTTGTGGTTGAGGAAGTCCTCTGGCCAGGGAAGCGGACCATATGAGAGTGTAAGACTCATCTGGGATGAACTTCTCGACAATTCATATACGTCCGAGTGCATGAGATGTGCACGGGTGATATACATTTGTGCATGAGATGTGCACTGGTGAACTTGTATATCTGTGCTGAAATGGCATGTTGGTGTGATTATATACATGTGATGTTTATGAAAGCCGGGATGGCTATGTTTTTATTTTCTTAAAAGGTTGAGATGGTTATACTGTTGTTTTTATTAAAAGGCCGGGTTGGCTATGTTATATGTAATGCCAATATAGATACTATGTACTGTGGAAGTGAACCAGGGGGAGAAAAGACTCCAAGAACCCTGAGTTTACTAAGATTTTATCTCACCCCGGTTGGGGATTATATTTTACTGCAGGTAGTAGCCAACGAGCAGACGACGAGGTCCGAGATAAGAGACTCGAGTAGGGGTCATTCGATGGATCTCGATTAAAAGGCCGGATAGGTCGAGGCCTGGTAGGCTATTAATCGAGGATCTCGGACAAGAGGCCAAGACGAGTTCGAGGATGCGGAGATCGAAAGGCGGACTTGTGCGAGCCTGTTGGCTCATTTTGATTACATATTTTGTAACCTGGTATGGGTTTTTAATGTATGTACATTGTGTAACAGTACCAAGTGCCGAGCTGTATATAAAATTTCATACATAATGTTTTGTTGGTATTGTATAACATAGAAGAATGTCTTATGTATTTTATTGCTTCCGTATATTACTTTGTACGTTAAGTTATTGCTATGCTTATGACCATAATATAATGATAATGAACCGGATGCATACGGGTTCGTTACATTTCTAGAGGAAGTAATTTGCTTAGTGCACCTACTTGCTAAGCGAAATTCCAACTAGAAGAGAAATTTTGCTTAACGCGAAATCTCTCACTTAGCATCAAAATTTAAATTTTGCTTAGTGAGACGAGCTCGTTAAGTGAGTCTTACAGGTTATAAATACGACCAGTTGCATGAAAAACCCATTTTACCCTTTTTCTCTCCCCAAACCCTCACCCAAAAACCCTAAACCTCCTCCTCCACCACCCACAACAATCGATGACAACCACGAGCCTCCATCGCTGGTCATTGGACCACAGCACAGAGTGAAACACTTTAATCGGGGCTAAATTATCAAAACCCAACTCGAAGAATTGATAGAGAACAGAGCTCTTGACCCTCCCTTCGTAGTTTCTTTGAGATAACTGTGATTTATATGCGTTCTCCTAGTTAGTTCGAGCCTATTCTTGCATCCCTTGTGATTTGGTTACCATTATTGGATGTTTTTACGTTTCTTTTTAAAACTCTTGAAAATGAGACGTCTCTTTGATGTGGACCCCAAAAATACCACTTTTGCCCTTTTTAAAATTGAATGGGTATTTGACCCTGAATGTTAAAAATGACCCTATTTTTGAAATCTATATTAAATTGTCTTCAATTTGGTATATAGAGCTTTGCGTTTGGACAAACAAATGTGAACTTAAGAGATCTCTGAATGATGTTGAGAGGAATGTTTGTTCTTGTTGCATGTTGGTTTGAAATCTATATAAATAGGTGAGGGGAGTTTATAGCTTTTAACACCATAGTTGGGGTATGGGAACCCAATTATGGAGTTGAATGTTTGTCCTTGTTGCATGTTGGTTTTCAAGAAAAGTTGTGTTTTAAACTAATGGGATGCTATATAATTGTTATTGATGCATAAAACTGTGAATAATGTTATTGTTGTAATGATTGAAATTTTTGGGAAAAATCTTAATTACAAATTAGACTCTGCCTAAAATTTTATATATGTTCTCTCATTTACTTCTTTTATTAAATTTTGAATGGGCTTAAGAGTTGCTTGTATACTATAGTTTTTCTCTTTAATTTAAAATTTTCCCTAAAATAGTTGTCTCGTTGTATTATGAATTATTATTATATGTGATTTATGTTGTCTAAAGATTTGAGAAATGTGAATCCCAGACATGAGTTTATATATATGTATGTGGAATGTGATTGCTTGTGATGTTGGTGACATTGATGTTGATGATGACACTAAGATGAGATGATGTTGATGATAATGATGACATTGAGATGAGATAATATTGATGATTTCATGGAGATGACTGCATGTTGTGTATGTACATGGGAGTGTAATGACCGTCTGAATATCCCTGGAGAGGGAAGGAGATTTGGTTTAAAAATTATAAGTGTCCCTAAAGAGGGAATGAGATTGTTTAAAATTTTTAACTATTCAAGGTCAGCGAATTGTTGGAGCCAATGTTTCATACTGCATAATTGTGTGGAAATAGTATAAACTTTGTCAATAAGTATCTGTGATTTTTCATAAGGAAATATATTGGTACTTGGGGGCATATCACTTGGTTTGGAACTTCCTTAAGACTCATGCTAATCAACATGAAGGGAGGTGACTTGTGCACGACTAGGTGACCTCGATAGTTGCTACTAAGTTTTTCTAAGTGAGAATGTCATGATGACACATATAGGGTATTTCCTTATGAATGGTACCACATTGCATTTGAGAGTTGAGTCAGGTGCATGCATCATTTCGAGCATAATTGGTTTGAATTGTTGAAAAGTTGATGACTAGTTTGTTAAGTGTATGTTGAACTGATAAATCATTGAGAATGATTATGATGATTTGTTATTGTATTTCTTTCTAATCATTGTCATCTAATAGTCGTTAATCTTTTACAATAAACTCACCTTGCATTTTGTACCGTATGGTTGGTACTTGCGATGATCTCGAACTTTCGTTCGTGGGAGCAGATAAGTAGTAGTATGTGTCTTCGGAGGGAGGTCTTTTTGGTTGGAGCCACTATGCAAACATGATGACGTTGGAGTTTCTTTTGGGAGAGTTGTATTTTTTTATCAAACTCTTCCTTAGATGGCTCCTTGATTTTCTTTTGATTGGGCATGTAACTCCTAGGGATTAGATACATGTAAAAAACTGAATTATATCTTGACATGTAAATGATGTATAGTGGTTTAATATATATAAATATACATGTATCTATGCGTTATTTGGTGAATGTACATCGCGAAAATTTTATCACTGTTTTCATAGTCAAATAATATAATTTTCACTTAAAATTGAAATTTCGCATTTTAAAGTAGTGATATTGTAGCGATGAGACGGGTCGTTACATTACTTCAACATCAACATCAACAGCACCTTTAACCCAAGTTAATTGGGGTTGGTGGTAGATGAACCCAGTGATAACTCGAAAATAAGACAAAAGAGAAAAAAAAAGCTAAAATAAAAGAAGGGTGAAAGGAAGAAGGGAGAAAAGAAGAGGAAAAGAACTAAAACAAGGGAACGACTGGAACATAGAACTACTAATGAGTTTAACCCTCCACCAAGCTTATAGCTTTTCTCCACTTCGTCCTAAGACATACTGTCCGCCAATCTATATCTCACTCCATTAGGTCTTGTTTCACTACCTTTCCCTAGGTAAGTTTCGGTCGACCTCTACCTCTCTTTGAGTCGAGCTCTTCGTAACAAACTTTTGTTCTTACGGGAGCATCCAGTGGTCGTCTCATAACGTGCCCAAACCACCTCAATCTATGCTCCCTCATCTTTTCACATACCGGTACCTTTGATACCTTTCGTCGAATATTCTCATTTCTTATCTTATCCATCTTTGTATATCCACACATCCACCTTAACATCCTCATTTATGCGACCTTAGTTTATGCTCATGTTGCCTCAGTGTTGGCCAGCATTTTGCTCTATATAGCATTGTCAGTCTTACAACTGTTCAATAGAATTTTCCTTTTAGCTTAAGGGAAATTTTGTGGTCACACAAAAATCCCGATGCACTCTGCCATTTCATCCACCCTGCTCTAATTCTATGATTTACATCCTCATCAATCTCACCACCTTTTTGCAACATTGATCCCAAGTATCTAAAAACATCTTTCTTGGGTACCTCTTGACCAAGTAGATGCACTGTGTCTTGATCACTATCTCATACCCACAAAAACTCATATTTCATATACTCCGTCTTACTCTTGCTTATCGTGAATCCTTTAGACTCCAAAGTGTTTCTCCACAATTCCAATTTCCTATTAACACCATCTTGGGTCTCATTAATAAGCACGACATCATCTGTAAAAAGCAAACACCACAGCACTTCCTCTTGAATGTCTTTCGTTAGTTCATCCATCACTAAAGCAAAGAGATAAAGACTAAGAGCTGAACCTTGGTGGACACCTACCATGATAGGGAAATACCTTGATGTTCCATTATGGGCTTTCACACATGTGGTAGCCCCATCATACATATCCTTGATAGCATTAACATACTTTAATGCTACCTTTTTCTTCTCAAGAGTCCACCATAAGACTTCTCTTGAGACTCTATCATATGCTTTCTCAAGATCTATGAACACTATATGTAAGTCTTTCTTCTTTTTCCTATACCTTTCCATTAATTGTCTCATCAAGAAAGTAGCTTCCATGGTACATCTTCCTGGCATAAATCCAAATTGATTTACAGACACCTTGGTCTCCCTCCTTAGGAGATGTTCGATAACTCTCTCCCACAACTTCATAGTATGTCTCATAAGCTTGATGCCTCTATAGTTTGAACAATTCTGGATATCTCCCTTATTTTTGTAAATAGGCACAATCATACTTTTCCTCCAAGCATCAGATATCTTATTTGTTTGAAGAATTCTATTAAAAAGATTGGTCGTTACATTACTTATCACAACAAAATCAAATTCAAATCTTAAGTAAGTTAGCACATAAGATATATATTTATACTAATTCGTCTCTACCACTGATACTACGTCTAGTTTCTGTCAACCCATCAAGTTCTACTAACTCTATCAAAGTTATAAATATTGTTCACTACCACTTCTGTCTTTTATAACCAACGCTTATCAACAAACTTGAAACCACCTAGTATTTTGGTGTAGGAAAACCACAAGTGAATGGTAGTCGTCAAGTAATAATATCAAATCTACAAGGACCGCATTTTTGGAATTAGTAACTACCACCATTTAAAAATAGAAACTAAATAATTTTGGGAAATATTTAAATTTGATTGTAGAATATTTGATTTAAAAATGTAAAGATCGAGTAGAAGATAAAGTTAAAAGATACGTGAAACTGTTTGGAATAGATTCAAATTTGAGAAATTTAGGATCGCGGTTTCACATAAAGCCTCTTGTTTAGTTAATTTATCAATTCAAGGTTCTTTCTAATTCTCTACTAATGTCAAATTAATCTAATGTGATCTCCTTTCTCTTTCAAGAAATGAATATGTGTCTAATTGAATTAACCCCTACTATCATGGTGTTATGTTCAATTAAACCTTTTGGTACTTTACTAATTTGTTTTATGCACCTAAGATTATTTCTACTGTCGTGAATTAAAACCTAAGCTGTTCTCCTATGGTTCCAATGCATTAAGTTCATCCTAAGTGTCTAAAATCATGCAAATAGTGATTAAGTGTCTAACATGTATGAATTGCGATAAAAGAAGAATCAAAATACGAAATTAAAGAAAACCTAATCCTAGAACAAAGAGAACTACTCAATCACAAATAAAACATAAAAGAGAACGCAAGAGTGCCGATTGAGAAGAGAAAAGTCAAGAAAAATCAAAAGCTCTCCTAAGTTGTTAATCTCAAAGTCCCTTCTACAGAGTTTTCCTAAGTTATTGAAAAACATGGGGTAAAATTTGTTTAGGCTCAAATACACTAAAAATGCACAAAATCAAAAAATAAGTCGTCAGCTAAATGGCATGTATGCCTCTGCAAATGGATGGCACGCTCATGCCAAATGCGTCAACAGCCTGATCAAGGAATAAGGGACTTGGCACGTCCGTGTCACTAAATGGCACACTTGTGGCAGATGCATCAACCAAAAAATTCCTCTCTTTTCCTTCTAAAAAGGTCCCTGACAACCAAGTCTGATCCTGAAAGTCTAGCATGCACCAAAAAAGCTCCATTTAGCATCAAAGGTCAAGTCAACATGGCTCCAGTACACATGAAAACATCCACGACGTAATAAGTTCGACAAAAAGAATAAAATGCAATAAACTGAATAGAAAAAAAGACCTAAACAACCAATAATGCAAGTAATCGTAACTAAAATGCTTCCTAATTAAAGACTAAATGTAACGCATCATATTCTTTGTTCTACCAAGCCACTACTGGCTCTAAACAAATAGATTTGTTGTTGGTTGGTTTACTCACTGCCTAGTTCTTAACATCTTGCAGACAATTATACAAATTAAGCACTTAGGCTTATATCTTAGGATACGTAAGGGCTTTTGAGAGTTTTACAATTTTACAAATATGCAGAGATAGAGCTTTAGAAGAGAGAACTAAAGATTTGAATTATTTTGTGCATAACTTCAACTCTTTAAAGCTTCTAATATTTATAGGTCTTCTTCAATAAGTGTATGATGTCTCTAAATGATTGAATTTCTTTATTGAAAGCTTGGTCTAAAGAAGTGTCCATTGGAGCATTTAATTCACATCCTCTCCATGTTGGGATAGTACTCTTTTTAGCTTTCTTAAAGCATGCTTCAACAGAAAATCATGTAATTTTGTTCAGAGCATGTACATCACAACATGTGTATTGGGATACATCTTTTGAGAATGTTTGTACTTATAGGTATTGAATGTTTGTTTACTTCTTAAGACTTCGACAGATCCTAAGAAAAATATTTTCAAGATATTTTCTGCAAAGCAAATATTAAAAACACAATATTAAATGAAATTTTAAATGTTTCATCGTAACTTAACATTTGTGTCTCTATTTGATACTTCATATGTAGATATAATATTTTTTTCTCTGATTATATGACACAATTTTAATTTTTATATTTATTTATATATAATTAAAATTATCGAGGATGTTGATTTGTTTGTGGGTTTACGTTATTTAAAAAATAAAATGTTATGACACAATCTAGATTGGTATTAAACGTAAATACCTCTTTGAAATAGAGTTCAAATTTTAGAGTCTTCTACCGAAACCAACCCCGGTGGTTATTAATGGAATATTCGTAAATAATACTCCCATTAATCATTACTGCTTATTTATTCTCTCATAATTCATGAAGATGTAAATCCAATGGCATGATACGCACCTGTCTTGGTCTCAGTATTGGAAACGACAGAAACAGTATCCTCCGTATGACCAAAAAGTAAAGAACATCACAGCAAAAAGAAAAGGAAAGGGCATGCAATGCATCGAAACCACAAAGAGCCTTATTAACCCCCCCTCTCTTTCTCCGTTGCTTTTTCATAATTGTTGCCGTCTTGTCTGCGAGGAACATACGTTGTACGTCTTCTTTTGCGTCTCCCTTTCCCATTCCCTTTGGCTATTAAACGAAGAATTGTGGTAGTAACCTTTAAATACGCACCCTGCAAGCCGATATTGTGCATTACTAATGCCACCAACCATGTACGTGTCTTTGCAACCCTATTAAATTTTAATCAACCACATCAACATTAACATATATCTGTCTCGAGAATCTTTGGGACTCTTCTTTTACTCCCTTTTGTGTTTCATCCTGTGTTCCTTTAAGGCGATAGGTGCCCTTCTTTAGTTCTGTTAGATACAAGTTTAAATCACCTCACCGACAATAATCAACTTTGTTATATACTCACTCCGTTACATATTATATCACATTTAAAATTTTGACATATGAATTAAGGAATAATTAATTTGCTATTTTAAAAAAAAAAGATAATTTTCTAAAATATTTTGTTATCTCTTTAATTAATTACTCATTTATTCTTATTATACACTAATTCTATTAAATATTGATTAAGAATAGTCCAAAAAAATATTTAATGTAACATTGATTTTATAAAATAAATATGTTTTGAAATTTTTTTTTTCTAAAACATTGTATAATCTGAAACAAAGAGAGTAATAAATAATGGGAATGCCACGTGAATTTTTCAGAAGACCCCTAGTCATGATTCTTGTTATATGTACACATGTAGTAATTTCATTCCTAGTTCTTGGTTCTTAGTCACAATTTAATCCCCTCATTCATTCTTTCCAAGCTCTGTGATTAATTAATTAAGTGAAAAGGTTAAACAAGGTAGAACTCAAGGCGGGTATATTTCATAACTTGCCTCAATTAGTTCAATCATTAATCTCTAGCGGCCACAAGACATAATGACACATCATTGTCCTTTTGGTTTTACATGAATCAAGGATCGTCCTATGTCATATGAGCAATTAATTATGTCTAATTGTTAGCGTCACACTATATATTAGTCCACGTGCCTAACATAAAATCTCATGTATGTATATAACTGTATACAGTATATAAGAGCCCCACTTGTTTGGTTTTGGTTACTTACTACTTTGTTCCCTTTCCCACCACTTGGTTTCGAAAGTTTTTCTTTTGGGGATGATGGAGCTTAAACTAAACAAAGCTATGCAATCCATTGCCTTGCTTATATACATAAAAAGTTCATTGGCTTCAGTGTGAGTAAACAATTTTTACCATGAAAGCTAAACTAACCAACAAAAAGTCGCCAATAAGATTTATGAATATAATTAAGCAGCTACTCTGTTCTTATCTCTGCCGGTGCCATAAAATCGAGGGTTTGCAGTGTTAGTACAGAGAGAGAATTTTTTCCTGTATAAATAGTGTTTATGACCATGAGTTGTCATGTTATATGAATCAAAGCTATATAACTACTGTACAACTAGACTCGTAAGACTAAGTATACATACGTACACATATTTAATTAACAGGTCACGATTATTTATGCAAGAAAAGTATCATGCAAATCAATTAGCTAGAGACTTGAAAGTTGAAGAGAAAGTGTCTAATTGCTTCAAACACTACTAGAAATATTAGATTTAACATCGTTAAGTTAACATCGATTTTTTTAAAAATTGATGTTAATGAAAACGCGATGACAATTTCGTAATTAACAGGACCTGGTTAACATCGATTTTCTTAAAAACCGATGTTAACGTGTTCCTGTTAGCATCAATTTTTGGGAAAACTGATATTAACATAACACGTTAACATCGATTTTCCAATGAAAACCGATGTTGTTGTCTTTATTATAAAAGACATCTGGCCCCTAAATTAAACACGTACCCTTCACTCTCGCGAGCGTATTTTGCAGAAACTTCATCTCTTACTGTGACTTGCGATTTTGCAGTTGCTATACCTAGTTCGTGCTCCTTCTCTGATGCTTTTTAGTCACTGTCGCCATCTTCCACCTGCTACTTCACTCTCGCTCGCACTTGAAGCATTCCTCGCGAGTTGAAATCCGGCCTCGTGTCTCCATCCCAAGTTAATAGCTTTCTTGTACCTGTCTGAACATCTCACAACTGTCTATGTGTTTGCATTAGTATTTGAAGGTAACGTATGGGTTGAATGTGTTATTAATATGTGATTTCGTTCTTCTTGCCCACTAAGTGCTTGATAAAATGCCTATATGAAAATTTTCGTTTTGTTAATTGATATTTGACAGGCATTGTCAGCCTGTGACAACCGTCAAGTGTCAGCCGCAGCTATTGGTAGTTGTATGAATAGGAAGACCTCAAGCAACCTTCAAAGAACAGGGTAGTCCTAGTGATGTTGTTCTTTAGGTTGGGATTGAGGATGACGTGATGAAAGAATAACAATAGTAACAATAGTAAAATAAAAATGAGAATTGAAGGCAATGAGGCTTGTTTGTTGATACCAAAAGATCTCAAAAGGTGTTCTATCTTGTGCCTTGAGCTCTTTCTTTGAATCATAAGCCAGATATTCTGTTTTGTCTTCCAAAACAATAATCCTTAAGGGGATTCCAATCTGTGGGGCAGTGAGGCCATATATTCTATGTCATGCTTTATGACCTATCCTAGGTGAATTTAAAATTATCCTTAAGACACTTGAAGTTATACATATGAAATTGGAATGTGAGAAGGGGATAAGTTCGGTATTGGTGCTGAAGTCCACCTTATAACATATATGTATTCAAAGTTATTATATAAACAACCTATAGTGAGTTTGTTAAAGTTCTTTTTATCTCTTAAAGAATTAGTTCTTAGCTTTAAAAACATTTTGGAATCATCTGATTTTGATATCCCTACAATTTATATCAATTTTTGTAGTGCAACAAGTTAAAAAGTAGCTTTTGACTAGGAAGGATGCACATAACATGTAAAAATAGGACTCTTTATAGAGTGCTTCTTTTCTCTATAGTCCTAAGCCCTCATTTTGCAAAATTTTGGCTAACAGGCTTTCAGCTCAAAGGTCAAGAGTAAGAAAACTACAATACATTTCTTCACCTGTGTATAGTTAGAACTAATTAGAAGTCATGTTGTATCTTCTCAACCATCCTTTTTTTACTTTTTGGCTCTTAGTTGTCTCATCTGTTGGCATATAATGTGAATGTTAATTGGATGCAATTTTGCTAAAGAATTTTTTTTCTTAATCTTTAAGATAGATTAATTCTTTCCCAAAGAATCATCAAGTTGAGCAACAATGTTGTCTGCCCCAATTCTCACAAAGTGAGGACACGTTATGAGATTGTCAACTATCTCTGTAATAGCAACTTCACTCTCCCACTCCACTCCCTGAGACCTTGACCCTTTTTCTGTCTAACTCCTCCCTCAGCTCCTTCATGGACACCTTTGACCTCCGAAACTCGTGCAGAAGCATCCCCTGCGCACCCTCCATGTGCTCGACCAGAGCTGCCACCTGTTTTTGCAACTTTGCCATGGACATCATGAACTTCGACCATGATCATTTTATTACTATATTATACACTAGTAGTCATTGATTGTGACTTATTCTATTATGAGAAAGTTAGAGAGTATAGAAGTGCGTAAAAGGCTACATAAGTTTGAAGCTTGACAGACTTTGATAGGCTATGGTGTGTGATCTTTTGTTTGTGTTGATTCAAACCAGGTTTTCTTAAAAAGAAGAATAATGCATCACGTCTGCACCATTAGTTTTGTTATATAAGTGAATCTTCTGTCATTTAACTATATAAGGTATATAGTCTAATGTTTTATGTTCATTGTAGGTTTTAGGCACTTTTCCCTTTTCCTGTTTGCCTCGTCGTCACAACATTCATTGTTGGAGATTTCACATAGATCATCATCACAGGTACGAATGTCTTTCATATTTTTATTGTACAATTTGTCTTACGATTGCTTTTATAATTTTTTGTATGTCATTAATGCATGCTGCTTTTTCTATACAATTAATGTTCATTATGAGTGAACCTTATTTTCCCGTTTGAGATTCATTACAATGATTCTTCCGGACAGTTTGGATTAATCATTGTATTGATTCTTGAATTGTCTGTTTGGACAGTTTGGGAAGACTCATTTTTTATAGTATATTCATATGTATAGGTTGAGTTTCTTTTCTTAAATTTGATGAAATTTTGGTACAATGCATTTTCACTTTGTTCTTCGGGTTCATACTTGACTGTGGTGGAACTCATGTCACCAATTTCATGTCGTGTACTTGGAGATAAAAGCGAAATACTGCCAAAATTTTGTCAAATTTTAGTAAAGAAACTCAACCTATACATATGAATATACTATAAAAAAATGTTTTCCTGAATGGGATAGGGCCACACTCTGAATGAAAAAAGTGAGGTTTTCATGCTTGAAATAACTTTGTAAGTATCACAAAGTTATTAATTAGATGGATCGAAGTTGGATTAATGCAAGTTGCATGAACACTTAGTATGAGAAAGGCGTTGAACATTTCTTGGTATTCACCTCTGAAAGAAGTTGACCAGATGAGGATGAAAAACATTTTGTTTGTGTATAAACTGTTTGAATGGGAGACACCAACCACTAGACGATATACGAGAACATCTTTTGTGTGGTAGGATTAAGAAGAATTATACCACATGGATATGGCATGGTGAATTGACAAACATGCAGAGGGGGTCACAGACTGAACCGCTTGATGTAGACATCGGAGATTGATTAGAGGATATGATTTGTGATCTGGGACATGAGTCTTTTCAGCAAGCACATGCCCCTATGTATGATACATTAGAAAGTGATTCGAAGAAACAGTTGTATTCGGGGTGAAAAATTCATTGACACTGTTGTCAGCGATGTTAAATCTAGTTAATGTGAAGGCCAAATATGGGTGGAGTGACAAAAGTTTTAGTTCACTACTTCAGGTAATTCAGGAGATGCTTCCAGATGAAAACGCATTGCCAAGAAATTATTGTTAGGCGAAGAAGATACTTTATCCGATGGGTATGGAGTATTAAAAATTCATGTTTATCCTAATGATTGCATATTGTACATAAATAAATTTGAAGAAATGCATAAATGCCCCAGGTGTGGGGTATCACAGTACAAAGTGAAGGATGATGAGGATTGTAGTAGTGATAAAATCACAAAGAAAGCCCCCCCCAAAGGCGTTGTGGTATCTTCTGATCATTCCAAGGTTTAAGCGTTTGTTTGCTAACGAAGATGACACAAAAGACCTTACATGGCATGCAGATGGGAGAAACTGTGATGGAATGCTCCGCCATCCGGCTGATTCCTCCCAGTGGAAGAAGATTAGTCATTTGTATCCAGAGTTCGAAAAAGAGCCAAGAAATCTTAAGCTTGCACTTGCCAATTATGGAATGAATCCCTATGACAGTTTAAGTACTCAGCACAATTCTTGGCTTGTTTTGCTAGTCATTTACAACTTGTCTCCTTGGTTGTGCATGAAGCGAAAATACATGATGTTGTCTATGATGATATCGGGCCTAAGACAATCAGGAAATGACATTGATGTTTATCTTAGTCCCTTGATTGAAGACTTAAGAAAGTTGTGGGACGAGGGGGTTGCCGTGTTTGATAGGTATCGAAATGAGAATTCAACTTGCGTGCAATGCTATTTTGTACTGTTAATGATTTTTCAGCGTACGGGAATTTGAGTGGATATAGTGTTAAAGGCCATCGTGCATGCCCTATCTGTGAACAAGACACAAGCTACGTACAACTTAAACATGATGAAAAATAGTTTACACTTGTCATTGACGTTTTCTGAAACCTTATCACCCTTATCGACGATTGAAAAAAGCATTTAATGGAAGACAAGAGCATAAAAGTGCACCAATTCCGTTAACCGGTGAGCAGGTTCTTGAGCTGGTTGAGGACATTCATACTATATTTGGAAAGACCCAAAAGAAGCTAAAAGGTAATATGTGCATATGGAAGAAGAGGTTGATATTGTTTGATCTTCCATACTGGTATCTAGATGTTAGACATTGTATCGATGTTATGCATCTGTAGAAAAATGTTTGTGACAGTGCCATCAGCACGCTTCTGAACATTCAAGGTAAGACAAAGGATGGTCTGAACACTCGTCAAGATCTTGCTGAGATGGGTATACATGAGCAGTTACATCCTAGGTCTGATGGTAAGAAAATATAGTTGCCTCTAGCATGTCACACTTTGTCAAAAAATGAGAAGATAAGTTTATGTTAGTGTCTGCACCGAGTCAAAGTGCCACAGGGATACTCTTCAAATATTAAGAGCCTTGTGCAGGTGAAAGATCTTAAACTAGTTGGCTTAAAGTCTCATGATTGTCACGTCTTGATGCAACAACTGTTAGCCATGGCGATTCGAGACATTTTGCCTAACAAATAGAGGCATGCTATAACTCGCCTGTCCTTTTTCTTCAATGCCATTTGTAGCAAAGTCGTGGACCTGGTAAAGTTAGATGACTTGGAAGAAGAGGCTGCAGTTATCTTGTGTCAGTTGGAGATGTATTTTTTGCCTTCATTTTTCGACATCATGGTTCACTTAATTTTTCATCTGGTCAGGAAAATTAAATTGTGTGGTCCCGTTTATTTATGGTGGATGTACCCAGTCGAGTGATACATGAAGATCTTAGAATCTACACCATCCTGAGGCATCCATAGTTGAAAGGTACATTGCAGAAGAAGCTATTGAATTTTGTTCAGAGTACATTGAAAAGGCAAAACTTGTTGGGCTTCTTGAGTATCAGCATGACGATAGAGTGGGAGGTAAGGATTCATGATAGTTGCATGTTATAACTCCTGGTTTAGAGGAATTGCAATAAGCTCATTTGTATGTACTGAATAATAGTAATGAAGTCTTGCCATACATAGTTCGTCACGAAGCCTTAGTCAAGGAAAGTAATAAAAAAATGACGAAGAATGGGTTGTTGAAAGAGCATACCAAGACTTTCCTAAATTGGTTTAAAGATACAATATTTAGTGATGAATGTTCCTCTAAAACAATGAGGAAGTTAGCAGATGGGCCTAAAAGAAATGTTAGAAGTTGGCAGGGATATGATATCAACAAGTACTCATTCTACACCAAAGAACAAGATGACAAGAGCACAATGCAAAACAGTGGGGTTAGTCTTAGGACTGAATCGCAGCACTTTCCTACTGTGCATGACCACAATCCCTGTTTGGCCTCCATGCCTTACTTTGAAGTGATTGATGACATCTGGGAGCTTAATTATGTTAAATTCACTGTGTGTGTTTTCAAGTGTAAGTGGGTTGATAGCAATAACGGTGTGCGAATCAACGATTTGGGATTTACTTTGGCAGATCTTAAGAAGCTAGCTTATCAAAATGAACCTTTCGTCATGGCAGAACAAGCTAAACAGGTGTTTTATGTTCAAGATCCTTGTGATGAAAGGTGGTTAGTGGTACTACATGGAAAAACCATTGGTCCTAATCTTGATGATGATGATTCAACCCTTGATACTAGTATGACTCATTACTCAACACAAATGCCTAACGTCAACAGAGAATAAGAAGTTGACGACGTTCATGCAAATAGTAATGATCATGACAAAGGAGAATTAATTAATATCGTTTAATGTATGTTATTTTATATTAAGTTGTTTCCAGCTCTACAATTTCATAACTTACTGGACTTTTGTCTAAACTTTATTTAATTTTGTTTTCTACAGGAACATGACTACACCACCGAGCACCCATTTTCCTCCTTAATAAGCACCTTTGCCGTCTACGATGAAGAAGACTAGGACAGCAACACGACTGAGGTCATTGTCTACCAGACCCGTCGGTGTTGACAGACCAGTGGTTCACGTGGATCTTGCCACTGGGAAGGCTGATGGTCCCCATAAGAAGAAATTGAGGACGTATATGGGGATTGTGGCTTAAGACAAGGTGGATGTCATCATTGGTAACTGGAAGGAAGTTCCTGCAGCTCAAAAGGAGTTGATTTGGGAGGACATTCAGGTATTACAATTAAGTGTCCAATGTTTCTGTAATTGTTTGTAGTAATACAATTTAAATGTTATTGTAACTGTTAAAATTGTTTTTTGTATCGCAGGCTAAATTTGATATACCTGAAGCATCCGACCAACGGACAAAGAAGAAAATTCTTCAGACAATAGGAGAACGATAGAGGCAGTTCAAGTTTGATTTGACCTCCAAGTGGGTTATAGCACAAGGCAAGGGCGAGGACCCAGACACGGTATGTGAAAAGTATAGAATCAACAAAGATAAGTGGCACCAATTTTGTGAGAGTCGCAGAGCCGCTTCATGGAAGGTTAGTTGACTTGAATTGTTTTAGAATTTGACAATTATGCAGTCTTTTAAAGCACATTTTGTTGACAACTATATGTGTAATTCTTACAGGATGTTAGAAAGAAGGATCAGGCCATCCATAATCTAAACACTTCCTCTCACGTGTTGTCTCACGGGGGTTATGATTTATTAGAACAGAAATTGACGGACAAAAAACAAAAGAAACGATTGGAGGAAACAGCCCAAGGTGAAAGTATCAAGACAATCGTTCATCCTCCGTCTCTTGTTAGACGACACGTGAAGTAGAAGCTGGCTCACACAAAGAAAATAGGACACATGACATCTGAGGTGGCACGGGAGATTGCGAAGAGGATTGTAAGTCAAATGATGGTTTCATTGTTCATTAATTAGAAAAACAACAATAATTACAAAACTCATGTAATACATTATGTTGATTGCGGGATACCCTGGAAGAGCAATCGACACAGGGTAGCTTTGTCGCCAGTGAACGTCAGGATGTACTGACTATTGCCATTGAATGACTAGAGCACCCAGACCATGTCCATCCTGCTGGAGCCGGTGTGACGATAAAACAATACTTCGGTCTGGCTCCATCAACCTCTCACACGTCTAAGTCCATGAACCCTGAAGACTTGGATCGACTGAAACAGAACATCAGGGAAGAGCTGGAGCATTCAATCACTAAAAAAGTGACACAGTAGCTCATGATGTCCTTCATCCAGATGCAGTCTCAGGGTTTCATACCGACTCCGGAGGTTCAATTTTGGTCCTTATGGTGCCCGTGTCAACACAAAGGAAAGCTGTGTCGATCCCTCAGGGCAAGACTCAGACGCAGGTGCATTTGACATGTGTGGGTTGTGTGTCGATGACAATCCTCCTCGCTCAGTTCCCCTTGGAAGAGTTTATGAGGGGTCGACAACTGTGCACAACATCCCTCTGGCCAATGATCAGGTCAAGGTAGGTGTTGAGGAAGTTTGAGATGCTGATGCTCGCGTCCCTGTACCCACTGAAGAGGTTCAGTTAGTGGGGCAGATCCTTAACACCTTCCTTGGTTGGTTGACACATCTTGTACAACCTATTTTGAAAAAGGTATTTCATTTTTTGTGTGTTTATTATCATTTAAACATTTGGTTAGTGTCATATAAAGTGAAGACGTTCAATGACTTATGTTTGTTAACTATGTAGGATAAACAAGGACCTGAGGGACCAGTGAAACCTGTACATAAGTCGCCAGAACCTGTTGAGGATCCCCTGTACCAGATCACATTGACCATCCCCTAACTTTTCCTCAGACCCATGCAGGTGTCGTGGGACCTTTCTTTGTTTGGGGTGTATAACGACGACTTTCTGTTGTACATAAAGCATGAGGATATTTTTGAAATAATCCATGATGGTCAATGTTTGAACATCTCTATTTTACAGCTGTGGATTATGTAAGTCACTTTAAATAAACTACCCTTACATGACTAATTGTTTTATATAAATGCATAATTGACTTTATTTTCAAAACAATAGGCATATGAATGAGTTATGTCTATAATCGGATATTGCCTCTGTCTATGGATTCATTAAGCCACAGTCCATACAGAGATCTAGGCAATTGCAATTTGAATCCGAAGACTATCTTAAGAAATGAATGCAGAGTTCACAGAAACATGTCTACCTTGCAGCATACTTGAATGGGTAAGTAAAACTGTACAAATGAATTAAAACAATGTATGTAGTATAATAACTTCATGCTCTCCAATGCAGTGCACATTGGCAACTGGTCGTTATACAATGTTGTCATGTGGTTATGTTCGTTACACAATAAGCCTGATAACTACCTGAAAGGGATTATTAACAGGTATATTGTAATTTGTAACACGTTTACTTTATTATTTCTATGACATGAATATGTTAATTGTATAATATGCATGCATGTTTCTCTTATGCAGTGCTTTGAAGGGAGTCCACAATACTCAAGGAACTAAATCAAAGGCTACTACTAAATGGATTGCGGTTAAAGTAAGTCATTTAAATAATGGTTTATGTCTTCAAAATAACTTTTATTACTATTTACACTAATTTTCGTTTAAATTTGATTATGTTATTGAATTTAGTGTAATAAGCAAAAAGGAAGCACTGAGTGTGCCTATTATATCATGCATTGGATGTCGACGATAGTACAAGGAGGCTTCAGGGATAATTGGGACATGGTAATTGTCCAATTCAAAACTATTTGTATTTTGTTATACTCGTTTTTATTTATACTCATTAAATTATGTTTTATTATGTCATGCTCAGAGATCACTAGAACCCGAGAGATTGAAGGCAATTCAGATTCAGTGGGCTACATTTTATCTTAGAGTTAGGAATCAAACATTAGGTCATTAAGGGAATTTTAAACAATTGTAGAAATAGTTTAAAATTACAATCGCTTAAAGGCAAATCATTTTAATGTATATTGACTTATTATTCACATATGATGTTAATTGTACTGGATTTTGAAACTGTTTGGATGTCTATTTTTTCATTTGCAAGTTTAAATTGGGTTAGATTAATAAAACATACAGTATATTAAAAAAACAAAAAAACATCGGTTTTCAGTAAAAATCGATGTTAATTTCTATAAAAACAACAGTTTTTACTAAAAATCGATGTTGGTGTGATATACAACATTGGTTTTTATAGAAAACCGATGTTGCTGAGAACATTGCACAACATCAATTTTTACTAAAAACTGATGTTACATAAATTAACATCAATTTTTACTAAAATCGATGTTAAATTATCATTTTTTAACATTTTATTTCTTTTAATCCTTATCTGCCGATATCAATTTTTTTAGAAAAACCGATGTTGTATACTTTTGTTAACATTAGTTTTTGAAAACCGATGTTAGCGTTCAGACTTTTAACGTTGGTGGTTTTCAATATCGGACAAAAATCGATGTGGAAAGGCCAAAATAATCGATGTTAAAAGTGTATTTTCTAATAGTGAAATATACCTTTTTTTGAGGTAAATATTGCCATTTTATTGAGAAACAGAAATGCCATCGATGACAATTACATTAGAATGTAAAAGAGAATAGACTTGGTTAATTAGGAGCATGCTCGAATCAGTACCTTTCATGCAACTCAAATGCTAAGTTTGCAAGCTCATCAACCGCAAGATTACCACTTCTTTTGTTATCAGTTAATTTTTCAATTTTAATTAATTTTTCAATTAATTTTATCAAACATAATTTAAGTCTTTGCAAACTAATATTTTTTATATCCTCAATTTAAGGAAAAAATATTATTTTATAACTTCTTAGAGAATTAAAATACAATTATCTATTTTAAAACTCTCAAACATAACCAATTAAATATATCTTTTCAAATAATATGACTTCTAATATTTTCATTTCATATTATAAAGAAATGACATTTAGAGAAAAATGGAGAATAAAAGATATATAGAATATGGATTTTTTAACATAAGAATAAATGAAGAGTCATAATAAAATAACGACAATAAAAGGATATATTTTGTTAATTTGAAAATGCATTGCAGTGACTATTGTCACAATTACAATGACCACACAAACATATATAATTAACATGAGAACCATATAATTAAGCTACATTTATTAAATGAATTGATTTTGGTTTACTATAACAAAACCTTTTTTTTATGACGTGTTGATTTGAAAAAATATCTACAAACCACAGGAGCCATGCCATGAGAGCAATTGGTTTTTACAGACTTACATTGTATAACAAATCTAACATTGTATATTTCCTTTTTATTTATTATAATAATTATATAATTTTTACAAAGGAATAAAACTAACATACTCATTTTTCTGTGGCCAATGCTTTTCTAATGTTTAACATTTTCTCTTAATTTTGATACCTTTCTGCTCCAAAAATACATTCAATAAACAAGGACAAAGGCACTTTTTTTGGTAATGATCCTTATTTGTATAATCATCCAGTGCTTCTTTTTAATTATTTGATAGTGTTGCACAATAAAGGGTCTAAATTGATAGCAAAGAAAGAGATGAAACTTGCATTTCTTTGCCTAGAGAAGAGATATGTGTGAGTTTTTTTTAACACCTTTCCTTTCTTCTTTCTTAAATGCGAGGCTGCTATATTTCTTTTGTAAGAAAAACTAAATGATCTAATCATGCTCATACACAAACAACAGAAGCAATTAGATCAAGTGCGGAAAAATTAAGATCATAAATACCTCCCGCCATTGTTATTCTTGTTTGCTTCGAAGATGAGTTGCAATTGTCCGTGAGTCTGTTGTAAGTCTTCTAAGCTTTAGCTTTAATACACAGATGATGTATTGCATATATTTTAGAGTGAACTCAGGGACCCCAAACATACACTATATATAGCACCTAATCATCAAGGTGTCTGTTATTAGTGGTGTGTAGAAAATATGGGTATGTTGGGATTTTTCTGTTGCTGAAACAATGTGGACCATATATTTGATTTTATCCTAAGTTAGTTACCAAAACAACTGAGAATAATGCAAGTTTCACATTACATTTCACGTTGCCCGTTACATTCTCCCACTTGTTCCATATATCCTATCATATACTATAGTGAGAAATAAAATACATGAATCATGGTGATAGTTCCTATAATGTGTACGAGTATTATCTTCCATGTATTACATTGCATTATATTTCTCAAGCCCATAAAACTTAATGAATAACCCAATGTTTATTCTAGGTCTAAATTTAATTAATGTTTCTCAAAATAAATAATTGTATATGCATATAAACTGAATGAAAAACATCACAATATAGTTTCTTAATATCATTCTTACAATGAAAATCACTTATCGGAACCAAGTCTCATCCTTTCTACATGATCCTTAAATTTAAATGGTGACATGCCCTTAGTTAAAGGATCGACAATCATTAATTCAGTGCTAATGTGCTCAATAACCACTCTATTATCTTTAACATGCTCTCTTATGGATAAATACTTAATGTCGATGTGTTTGCTTCAACTACAAATTTTGTTATTCTTAGCCATAAAACAGTAGCTTAATTATCATAGTATATCTTCAATGGCCTAGAAATGGAATCCATAACTCTAAGCCCAGAAATGAAACTTCTCATCAATACACCATGTGAGGTAGCCTAAAAACAAGAAACAAACTCATCCTCTATATTGGAAGTAGCAGTCAACGTCTACTTGAAACTTTTCCAAAACACAGCTCCACCGGCTAGCATAAAAATATATCCCAAAGTTAATTTCTCGAATCAACGCAGCCAGCGTAGTCTGAATGAGTAGCCAATCACTTCCAAGTTGTCAGTTTATTTGTAAATAATCATGTAGTCCTTAGTTCCTTAAAGGTATCTCATCACTTTCTTTGCAACTTTCCAGTGGTCTAAACCTGGGTTACTTTGATATCTCCTTAACACTCCAACTGCAAAAGCAATATCAGGTCTTGTGCAGACCTGAGCATACATAAGGCTTCCAACAGCTGAAGCATAAGGAATGTTCCTCATTTGTTCCCGCTCAAGATCATTTTTCAGGCATTGGCTTAAATCAAATTTGTCATCCTTCACAATGGGAGCTACACTTGGTGAACAATCATTCATTCTAAATCTTTTCAAAACTTTTGTTAATATAGGTCTCTTAAGAGAAACCAAGAACACATTTTACTCTATCTTTATGTATCTTGATACCAATAACGTAAGAGGCATCACCCATATCCTTCATATCAAAGTTTTTAGAGAGAAATTGTTTCACCGCATATAGGAAACAAATTTTTCTCTCACTGACCTTTTGGTATATATAGTGATTCATAACATTTTCTACGAAACCAAATGAAGAAATAACATCATGAAATTTTAAGTACCACTGACAGCTTTCAATCCATATATAGATTTCGTAAGCTTGTATACCAATTCCTCACCCTTAGTAGAGGAGAATCCTTCAGGTTATTTCATATAAACCTCTTCCTCTAGGCCTCCATTGAGAAAATCCATTTTCACATCCATTTGTTGCAACTCTAAGTCAAAAAGTGCAACCACTGCCAGAATGATGCGAAAAGAATCTTTCTTAGATACAGGAAAGAATGTCTCCTTGTAGTCGATTCCTTCCTTTTGATTAAATCCCTTGGTTACAAGTCTTGCTTTATATCTCTCAATGTTTCCTAATGAATCTTTCTTAGTTTTGAAGACCCATTTACATCCAATGGCTTTTGCACCATCAGGCAACTGAAGAAGATCCCAGACTCCATTTGATGCCATAGAATTTATTTCATCTTTCATAGCATCATACCACAAGTTTGATTCCTTAGAACTCATGGCTTGTGAAAACGTTTCAAGATCATTTTCAGCTCCAATATTATAGTCAAATTCCTGTAGATACACAACAAAGTTACTTGGTATCGCTGATTTCTTTATTCTGGTAGATCTTCTTAATGTTGTTTCATTATTTTCTTGAGAAACTTGTTGTTCAATTTGTTAATCAACAATTTCTTCTTGCTCCTCATGAACAACTTGATCTACTAGATTATCAGCAAGTTATGGATCTTGAATGATAGGTTGCACAACACCCGATTGAGCTAGAGGGGTATTGTTAATAACAACCAATCTAATATTTGAAGTAGATGGTTGAGTAACTGAATGATCTTTCTTAGAAACATCTCTGGATTGATTGCTCCCACTAATCAAGTCATTCTCAAGAAATTTAACATTTCTTGATTCCACAATCCTAGTACTGCGAAATGGACAGTAAAATTTGTATCCCTTATACCTTTCAGCATATCTAATGAAGTACCCACTAATGGTCCTTGGGTCAAGCTTCTTTTCATGTGAGTTATAGATTCTCACTTCAGACGAGCATCCCCAAAACACGTACATGTCGCAAACATGGTTTCCAACTCTTAAATAACTCAAATCGTGTCTTTGGGACAACCTTAGTTGGAACTCGATTCAATATGTACACTGTCGTCTTTAGTGCTTAAGTCCACAATGACTTAGGAAACTTGGAACTATTAAGCATACTTCGCACCATGTCTATTAATGTTCGGTTTTCTTCTTTCTGCTACACCGTTCTGATCTGGAGAACCAGACATAGTGTATTGGGCAACTATCCCATGCTCGGCAAGAAGCTTCACAAATAGACCAGGAGCTTGTCCATCTTCAGTGTATCTACCATAGTATTCTCCACCTCTATCTGATCTCATGATCTTAATTTGCTTATCACATTGTTTCTCTACTTCCAATTTAAATACCTTAACGACATCTAATGCTTCATACTTACTATTAAGCTTGTAGAGATACATGAATCATGAATAATCATCTATGAAAGAGATGAAGTATTTCTGACCATATATGTCGATGTCTAGACAACATATATTAGTATGTATGATTTCAAATAATTTATTACTCCTCTTGACACCTTTTTTGGACTTGTTTGTTTGCTTTCGCTCAATACAATCTACACAAGTTTCAAAATTAGCAAAATCTAGAGTACTAAGTACTCCATCATTTACTAATATCTTAATTATTTGAATGGGGATATGTCCTAATCTCTGATGCCACAACATAGAGGAATCCTCATTCATAACACATCTTTTTGTGCCAACATTAACATGCATAGCATCATAAGTGGTATCATTTTGCAAATTAATATAGAAAAGACCATTTTGCAAATCATTCCACCATGTGTTATTGTTAGATTCAAGTGTTAGAAGAATCAGAAGACAAGTATTGTTTTGATATTTGTTTCATGCCCAC
>CM023947.1:20872601-20940324 GCA_013407115.1 Glycine latifolia | reverse complement strand
ATAGCCGACATCACAAATAAAGGTTTGACACATATATGCAACTCGGCCAACCCTTTCCAATAGCCGACATCACAAATAAAGGTTTGACACATATATGCAACTCGGCCAACCCTTCCCGGTAGCCGACATCACAAACAAAAGTTACATATATATGGAACTCGGCCAACCCTTCCCGGTAGCCGACATGACAAACAAAAGTGTGACACATATATAGAACTCGACCAACCCTTCCCGATAGCCAACATCACAAACAAAGGTTTGACACATATATGCAACTTGCCCAGCCCGACTTACCCAATCCGATAGTCGTCTTCTTCACAAACACATCACATAAAAAACTTCATCAATTTATTTCACGCAAAACATCAGAACACATATACGTATTGCGTCTCAACCATGATATCTAAACCATTATTAAGACAATAAAACTCCCCCTACCTGGACAAGAAATCCTTTCTTTCAAACTAACGTGAGTTTTGTTTGAACACAAGTTCTCACAGCAACCAGGAATGAAAGGGATTAAGCTCCGTTCACGAGTTCCTCATAGAGGTTTTTCCGTTGGAACTACGGTGGTTCTTGAGAGTTAAAGGTGGTATAGAGGGTTGATGAAGAGAGGTTTCTTGGTGCAAAGAGTTTAGAGAGAGAAAAGAAGAGAAATGTGTTCAGAAGTGAGAATGAATTATGCTTCCGCTTCGTGTACTGCTATTTATAGACGGAGATACTAAGGCAAGTTGCCAACAAGCGTGAACAAACAGCTATCACAGCCACCATAGTTGTCAATCTTGCGTGACCGGACAGCTACCATAGCCACCATCGTTATTACTATGCGTGTACGAACAGCTATCTTAGCCACAAAATTTGACTTATATCCCTTACACACAAATTCTCATGCAAAACACTTTAACAATTTGCAAGAATTATCTTTCAAGCACAAATACCAATGCACAGCCATTTGCAATAATTATATTAAACAATTAAGCAACGTAAAATATCTATTAGCTTGTAAATTTTCAGGGTGTTACACCTTCCCTGAAGTCTCAAATTGTTCATCAATATACCTCAAGAACACTCTCACATTGTTATATTGTTCAAATGAGCCCCTAATATTAGCCGATAAATAAACATCACACAAAGTCAATTGGATCTTTCTCATTTCTCATACAGATCCATCTCCTTTGGTTCACTGTTCTCTGTAATTGCTGATGGCTCAGCTTTCCTAATAGCATAATCAATGTCCATATACCCTAACGTCAGTAGAATCCTTTCCTTCCAGATAGAAAAATAACATATTCTCAATTCCGGGACATCAATTATATTAATAAGTTGTATAATTGCAAAATATTTCAACATATATGTTTATTATTAAAATTTGAGACAAAAATAATGTATCATGCTTTACCAATGTAAGTCATGCTTATAAAATTATAAATTTAGCAACATAAAATTTGTCTATGGGCTAAAATTTTAATTCAATTAAATTCACATAAACATTATGATAAAACTATCAAGTTATATTTCTTGATCCCTGTGAGAAAATAAAAAAACATAATTTAATGTTTTATCGTAATTAATCATACAAAAATATAATAGAAATTTCTGTGGGATAATATCTACTATATTATATATGACTAATTACAATTAATATCATCTACCTTATGTGATCTAAAGGCTCTTAATATATAACATAAATAATTAAAGTTGTTGTGCCTAAGCTTTAATTAATTAAATTACATAGATCACTAACATTATCTTTATATTATTGCATCAAGCCCCAAGCAATAATGTCAAATAATTAAATATCATGAAATAATAACTTGAAAAGTGTAACAATTAATTACAATATTATGCCTAATTCCTTATATGATCTTTAAACAATTTAATATATAATTTTAATCAAATTATAGATGTTGTGTCTAATCCATAATTAATCAAATTATAAATATCACTTAGACATAAAACTTAATCATATGAGAATAAATCATATTATGCACTTGAAGATCAAGATATAATACAATGATGAATAAAAGTCTCATATACAATTGCATAATTGAAACATAATATTATGCATTTGATTTAATATATATATATATATATATATATATATGAAAACTCTATAAGATATAGAAAAACAACAAAATATCAAATATATTCATGCATAAAACAAATCAAAACTCTACAAATTCCAAAATTAATCAGAACCGCATAAACATATAAGATATAGAAAAACAACAAAATATCAAATAGCTTCAAATGACCTAGTGGATGACGTGAGTATCACTAAATGGAAGCTCATGGATTCAAGACCTAGACACTGTAAAATGCTTCCTTTTCTTTTTACTATTCATCATCTTTAACCTTGAGTCGGTGACGTGAGTCGTCGAACTCAGTCAAATACCAGGCTAAATAGATTCAAAAAGATTAGAACAACAGAACGTTAGAAGTAATTTAATGATTTAAAAACAAACCAAAATCTCTGCATTTGCTTAGATTATCCTTCCTACTAGACGATCACCTAGCATTCAAGTAAACACGACATGCTCACAATTACAATCACATAGTGATCATTATAAACCGGTCTAATTAATGATCATTGGATAAATCAACCTAAATACTAAATCTAGCATTTAATCCCTTCCTTCCCTATTATCAGAAATTGCACAAACAATGCACAGAAAACACAATACAACAACTAGATACATATAGAAAAATAGAAAATCAATAAAAATGAAATATGAAGGGAACCAAAAACAGAAATACAACCTACACCAAAACAGGAATTTCCCCTAACCAGAAAAATAGAAAAATAAAAACCAGAGAGCAACAAAAACATACAAATACAACTAAAATTGAAAATAGCATATATAGGAGATAGCTCAAAAAATTAAAATGGAGCATAATACAAGGGTAGAAAATGGAAAAGGAATCAAAACTTAGAAACATACACAAAACTATGATAAAAAAACATGATCAAGAGCAAAAACAAAAAAAAGGAAAGAGGAGAAACAAATCTGAGCAAAAGAGAACAAATCTCTAGATTAATCCATGGAAATCTTCATTATGAGTTGGTTTCAAGGATCTTAGCCTACCATAGTTACATCTGCAGAAGAAAATACAAGAAAAGATGATGAAACCATGAAAATAAAGAAAAATTGGTTAAAGCTTCCTTCTTCTCCCTATTCTTCGTAGCTTTTTGTTTTTTAAGAAGTAGAAACAGTGCACTGCACTTCCAGCACTGTCCCACTACTTAAAAGTGAGAGGAAATATCTCACTTTAAATTTTTGGTGAAATGACATAATTACCCCCAGCTATTACATAAATTCCAGATTTCTGCTGCTGACTTCAGGGCCAATTTGGTCCATCTATTTGACAGAATTGGAGCTCGATTTCTTCATGAAAGTAGTAGATATTTGAATTATCTCAATAAAAATGAAAAATTAGCTCAAACAGACATCGATAGCAAAAGTTATGGCCGAAATACGAAAACTGTACAAATCTGAAATTTTAATCACTAAGAGATAAAAATCTATTTAAAAGCTTAAACTATTAATCCATACTAAAGACATTAAATACACACCAAAAAGGATAATAAACTACTAATCAAGAGTAGCAAATAAGTGATATAAAAATTACTTATCAGTCGACCTGGTTACGACCCAGGGATCCAAATTAAAAATCCGATAACTAAATTATCTAATTATGCTCATACAATATAGATCATATATTTGATTTTATCCTAAGTTAATTATCAAAACAACCAAAATAATGTAAGTTGCACGCTACATTCCATGTTGCACCTTACATCTTTTAGCTTTCTCTTCTTTTCTTTCTGCACTAGGCTCAAGCTGCGAGGTACAGAGAGAGAAAGCACTAAGAGCATCTCCAATGCACGTTTCTTATGGGGTTTCTTAAGCTAAGCACCCGTTTCTTGCGTTTTCTCTTGCATTGGAGCCCTGTGACGTGGCGGAACCTATTTCTTCCGCGGAGCTTGGGTTCCTTATATAAGGAACCGTATCTCCCCAATTAAAAAAGCATTATTTTGGCGTGAAATCCCCTAATTCTGTTATTCCCAACCATTTCTCCCCAAATTGAAGAATCAAAAGAGGAAGATGAAGAACAGTTTCAAAAAAAAATGAAGAACCGTACGCACCGTGAAGAGCAGAGGAGCGATGGCGCAGACCGCGACGGTGCAGACCGCGACGACGAGGACAACCCCGACGACCTCGAAGGTGACGGCGATCCTGACCACCATGACCACCCGGACAGACCGTACACATCGTTTCTTGCTGTTCGCGTTCTCGAAGCTTCTGGAGTGGGTGGAGAAGCAAAGATTGAAGGGGTTTTGCTTTGGAGAAGGGAGAGAGGTTGAGTGGAAGAGGGGTAGAGGCCGAGTGGAAGAGGGGTAGAGGCCGAGGTGCATGGAGAATGGAGAGAGCAGAGAGCAGAGAGAAAGGGACGCTTTCATTTGAGCGTGAGAGAGAAGCTACAGAAGAGGGAGGGACGCGTGTTTTTGGTGAGGATGAGGAACCTTCTGGATGAGTGGATGGACACCATAAAATAAAATAGCCGTTGGATGCATTAATGAGAATGGAAATAGCCGTTGGATATGATATAAAAATCAAGAGCTGTTAACAAATAAATTGAAAAAAAAGCTGTTAACAAATAAAAATGTCCTTGGATATAGAATAAAAAAATGAAAAGAGTCGTTAATAAAATGTAACCGTTGAAAAATAACAGTTGAATGTTTGTTTATAAATATAGGTAGTCTTTTATGCTTCTTTGCAATGCAAGTTACACTTGTAATTTTTTGTGTCCCAATCTATACTCAATCTCTGAAATGGATCCCAATCAATATAATTATCAAAGTGTCTACAATTATTTGCAAAATCAATCACCTTCTACCAGTGAAAATTCGCAAAGTAACCCACATCCACCACCATACTTGATGTATCCTCAACCACCCCCTACCAGTGAAAATTCACAAAATCCACCCCAGTATATGATGTATCCACCACCCCCACATATGTGGTATATGCATCCTCCATCTAATGTAGAGTCACCTACCGGTGGTAGTTCTCAAAATCCACAATTTTGTAGTCAACCATCACTCCCCATTAATCCAAACACGTGTTATAAGCATTCTTTATCCAATATTTCACCTCCTATGAATGAAGTTGAATCCACAATCGGTTTAGAAAATATTCTACTAGATGAGGGCGACCACAATGGTAGTGGAAAAAAAACACGTACAGCATTCTCGGTGGCAAAAGATGTAATTCTTGTTCGATCGTGGCTCAATGTGTCAAAGGATTCAATAATCGGTGTCAACCAAACATCAAAGAAATATTGGGAAAGGATTAAAAATGCATACAACAATGACAATGTGCGTGAAAGCGGGTTGTTTTGTGAAAGAAGCTCGACTCAGTTGAAATCTCGATGGAATAGGATCCACCCAGCAGTTCAAAAAATTAATGAGTGCTACAAACAAGCCGATAAGCATAGGAGAAGTGAAAGTTCAGAGAAGGATTGTATAGCTAATGCTCATTGGATTTACTCGCAGGATACAGGTAAAAAATTTGAGGTTGAGCATGCTTGGTTGTTGTTGAAATATCAACCTAAATTCGATGCAGAATTCATGTCAAATACTTCAAAAAGAACAAAGGTTTCTGCAGATGGAAATTACTCATCGTCTTCTAACACAGAGACACCCATTAAAACCGAAGAATATGATGAGCCATCGCCAGTGTCTCACCCAGTGGGACAAAAAGCGGCAAAAAGAAAGAGCAAAGGAAAACAAGCTTCTAACAATATCGATTTATCTGGCATTGAAAGTGTAATGAATGAGAAGAATGCAAACACATTAAAACTTATTTAGTTAAAGGAGGCACAAGAAAGGTGTATGCAAGATCAAGAATGGCGCATGGATTATGAAATCCTCATGAAGGATACATCCAACATGTCAGAACAACAACGCCAAGACCACGAAAAGTATTGCGAACATATTAGGAAGAAACTGTTTAATTAAAGTTTAGTCGTTATGTTTGAATAACAATAACTAAATTTATGTAATATTTATTTTCGAGGTTTAGGTTTTTTATTTATTTCGATGTTATTGTGTTTAATTATTTATTATTATGTAAAATTTCATTTTATATTGTTATGCATTTCTTTTTATCTAGCCATTATAAAACTAGCCGTTAAAAACTAGCCGTTATAAAACTAGCCGTTAAAAACTAGCCGTTATAAAACTAGCCATTGGAAATGAAGCTATATAAATGTCTAATACTTATTCATTTTCACATGTTCTCATACCAATTACGCAATATATCTCTCTCATTTCAAACACTTCAGATACCGTTATAATAGATCCAAACATCGATTTAGATGAAGTTTTAGATCAAATGATAAATGAGGAATTGGAAGACAACACTGATGAAGACCTCATTATGTTGATACTTCAGAGCCAACAACAACTACATGGCAACACCGCCGGGCGTATGCAAAGAAGAGTGGTACATCGAAATCGTGAAGAAGGTCATGATCGATTGTTCAATGACTACTTCTCAGTAAATTCAGTGTACACAGAGAATCAGTTCCGATGAAGATTTCGTATGCGAAGGCATGTGTTTCTTCGTATTGTAGATGGGCTCAGCAATCATGATGAGTACTTTCAAGTGAGGTTCGATGCACTGGGTCGGAAAGGACTATCTCCATTACAAAAGTGCACGGCTGCACTTCGTATTTTGGCTTATGGCTCACCTGCTGACAGCGTAGACGAATATGTTCAAATTGGTGAAACAACAACAGTGGAATGCTTGGAGCGATTTGTATCAGGCATCTGCACCATATTTGGGAATAAGTACTTGAGGGGACCAACTAACGAAGACACCGAATGACTACTACAACTGGGAGTGACACGCAGATTTCCAGGTATGTTAGGTTCTATTGATTGCATGCATTGGGAATGGAAAAATTGTCCTGTTGTATGGAAAGGTCAATTTTGTCGAGGTGATCATCGCAACCCAACAATCATTCTGGAAGTCGTTGCATCACAAGACTTGTGGATTTGGCATGCATTTTTTGGCACCGCGGGTTCAAATAATGACATTACTGTGTTAAATGGATCTAATGTGTTTGATGAAGTTTTGTCGGCACGTGCTCCCGCAGTGCAATACACAGTGAATAGAACCCAATATAATATGGGATACTATTTAGCCAATGGTATTTATCCAGACTTTGCTACATTTGTGAAGACCATCTCAATGCCATAAGGAGAAAAGCGGAAATTATTTGCTCAACGGCAAGAATCGGCAAGAAAAGATGTAGAACGGGCGTTCGGAGTGCTCCAATCTCGATTCGCAATTATACGTGGTCCGTCACATTTTTGGGATATTGCTAAAATGAAGAATATCATCTATGCATGCATCATATTGCATAACATGATTGTCGAAGACGAACGTGACACATATCAAAGTAATATTGATTACGATAATGTAGGTAACAACACGTCAACATTCGAAGTATCTTTAGGTGCTCAACCTAGTATCAAATCAACATACCTTCAAAGGAGAGCAGAGGTTCACGACAAACAAAACCATCGACAACTCCAAGCAGATTTAGTTGAGCATATTTGGGAATGTTTCGGAAACGAAAATAACAATAACTAAATTGATGTAATTTTTTTTCAAGGTCTAGGTTTTTTATTTATTTCGATGTTATTGTGTTTAATTATTTATTATTATGTAAAATTTTATTTTATATTGTTACGCATTTCTTTTTATTTATTTTAATTTATATTTATGAAAATTAAAAAAATGTTAAGTTTTATTAAAAAAAAATAAATACGTGGATTTTTTTGAGTTCCTTATAATTTCTTTCATTTGAGCAAAATATTAAGCGAGTTCCTTAGGAGTGACATGGCGCTGTGAGGACCACAAAAAATACTACGGGGGTCACAAAAAATTGGTTAATAAACCCAAATGGGTTTCTCCCATTGGAGATGCTCTAAAAAACCAAACTTTGAAATAAAGATGAGAATATAGTTCCTCTAGTGTGCTTTTCATTGTGAACAGCGTGGTAATTAAGTTTAGTATTTATTTTATTTTTTTCAACTTGGTTAAAAAAACTGTCACTTTAGTAAATCAATGTTAAAAGGCATGGCCCAATTTGTTAAAAATAAGCACTGAAACAAAAATACAGTTTGTGGGTCTTCATTAACCTAGTTTAGAAGTCAACTAATCTTTATTTAAGAGAGATCATCAATTGTAGTGCCTTGCATTAATTTAGTGTTAATCCACCTCGCTAAGATCTAATAGCTTGTACTTGTATTCCATTTATAGCCTTCTGACATTGACCTCAATGCTAATTTCTTCCACAGCAATTTGCATATAAATTGACCTAGTGAAGTTGTTGTCATGTCCTCCCTTTCTCTTCCCCTTGATTATGGCATGCAACTTTTTTTGGACCATAACCCGTGACTCATTCTAAAGAACAAACAGGCAAAAAGAAAAGGTTAATTTGAGATTATGGACCATTTATATTTCCCTGCAAAGAGAAAAAAGGTTAATAGGGTCTTGGCCAATTAATTTTCAGCAAATGGCAAGTTGAACAGTAAAAATAATGAATGTCAGTATGGGAAAATTGCCCTTTTCAAACACAATCCTTTAAACCGGGTTTGGCACAAAGCTAGTCTGAGCAATTTGAGAATCCATGTGGATGGAAGTTGAGAACTCAGTTAAAATTAAGAACAGATAGTGAATCATTGATTGAATATATAGATCAACCACTACACATATAGAGAACTATATAAAAGTACCACCAAACATGTGAATTAAAAGATGTGTGAAATTGTTTTATCTAAATTAAAATTTTCGAGTTTAAGTCTCGTAATTATATTAAATATTTGAAAAGAAAAATTTACAATCCATATATGATGATTCTACTTGATTTGAACAATCTTAATTCTACTTAATTTGAACATGATTATTTCTAGTAATAACTGGTTCACTAAAAAAATACGACTTGTGTGTGTTGTGGTTAAAATTTACAAATTTAATTTTGAATTATTTATATTTACAAAATATGAAAATTATGATTGAAATAATTAAAAGGAGATCTAATAAAATACAAAAAAAGCACGAGTACAATAAACATGAATATGGGTGGGATAAACTTTACAGGAAAGATACTATTCCTTTTGGCCAACCCTTGATGTGGAGCCTCAGATATTCAGTAGTACATGAATCTGCAATGTTATGTTTACTGTCTTTTCAGTGTCCTGTTTTTGTCACCAACGTGATTTACGTTTTGAGTTATACTATTATTTATACAACAAAAAGAATATAATTTCTATATTAACTTTTTTATTTATCTGTCATCATTAATATTCTTTTTTCTTAATTCTTGGATTCATAAAAAATAGACCTCACTAATTCAGAATTTAATCAATGAATAATTTAATTTTAATTTTATCACATTATCCACTTGTGATCAATCACTTAATTTTCATTGATCATCTTCATATTTGTCCATCTCATCTTTTATGTATTATTTTATTATTTTTTGTACATTAAAATTGTATAAATACAATTTCTCTTCTATTTTCCTAATTTTGGTTACTTCAGCTACCCACATGCAATTTTTTCCCCTCTTGATATTAATCTTAAAAAAAATATTAAGAAGTGTTAACACATACTTTAATAAGTACACTTCTGTCATGATATTCTCTTTTGATTATAATTTATTGAAACCTATAAAATATATCATAACTAAGTTTTATAGAAAGAGGAGTGAGACGCATAATATTTTGTGATATTTAAACATGTTTCGGCTAATAATAGAAAGTATCTTAAAAATATTAATCAGAGAGAGTGTTGTTAGTATTTTTTAAAAATATTAGTATAATAATATATAATAAAATTATATATTTTTATCATTAGAAATTGGTTAAGATTCAAAAACTAATAAGAAATAAAATATAGATAATTGAGATGAATATCCATATCAATTGTTTCCAACAATAATAATGTATTTAAAACATCATGTTGTCTGTATCTGTATTATGAGGGTTCATCACTTTAGCAATATAATTATTCTTCCTTCTTTCTTTATCTATTTGACACGATACTTTTTATTCACTTTTTTCTTTATGTGATACTACTGTGTGTTAGAATAATTCGACAATATGTTATCTCATAAATGTCTATCAAAAAAAAAAAAATAGGGGCTCAAGCTAGCAAAGACGATGAGGTTTGTAATGGGCCCAAAAATCGGGTTTACAAGATTAATATGTCCAATCCGAACTCAATGCTCTCTCTCTCATGCATGGATTACCTAATCAATTGAGTTTTTAATGTGATGTTTTTCACCCTTAATATGCTATATATACTCGGGGCAATAATACGATGCATATACGAGTAGTCACACGATTACACGTTTTAATTTTTAACCCTACCTAATTCAATTTTCAACGTAGTGCCATGACTCACTTATTATTTCCAACATATTATTTTCAAGAAAAATGAATAGAAAGAAAGAAGATCTCGATCGACCAACTTATTATTTTCAACATAGTGGCATGACTCGCTTGACCTAGAGTAATGAGCCAATTGGAAATCATAATGCGAAATGGATGATTAGGCATGCCAAAGCAAAAGCTCCACGTACGAGTTCTCTTGCTGTAGGATGTAAATAAAAGAGCAATAAGTGGCCATTATTTTCCTTCCACTGGCAAATGTGTTGTCGCAATATAGCTGCCTGCTGTAGATATTGCACTAAGAATAAAACACGCACAGAACTGAAGATATAACCACATCGCGAAGGATGCATGCTTTTTTGCCTTCCACCTAAGCTGTAATATTGTATTAAATGTGTAAACCCATCAAAAGTGGCTCTCAATCATAGCTTTGACTTAAGGGAAAGGCCAAATAGCAAATGAGAACATGCCTCAAATTGACTAGTAGCCATGAGGTTGACTAGCTCGCCCCATTCAAGTTTGACACATCATTAGGTTCATGTTCAAGGGGGACATTCACTCCATTTTTTCACCCTACAATTGCAGCTATAGTTGCCACACAAAGGGATATTCTTTTTTTTACATGGTCAAATGAAGAAAATTATATATAGTGCTTTGAGGTATTATTTTTTTTTCTAGATTATGAATTACCTTAATTCATTGAATCAGAGACTAATTTTGTTTGTAGTGTGTGGTTATTGTTGGTCCAAGAAAATTTTGCACTCAAATGAAATCAAACACTACTTCTTCTACTAAATATATTATTTTCCCTCTAGTGAATCCTGTGAAATCTTACACATTTGCATCAACCCTATGGGTTAATTAAGGTATTAATTAATCAATCAATTTTTTAATGAAAAATATAATGTTTAATTATTTTTACAGAATACAATGTTTAATGTTACTAACACATTTTTACCATAATTTCTAATATAGTTTTTATTCACTAATTCCTTGAATATTTTCTTTAACTACTATATTTATTAGCAAAACCATTCCATATTAATTATTAGCTTGTATACACTAGAGTTGAGTCTAATAACAAAAGTTAATTTTGGTTTTAGAGTAGTATCTTAGGGACTCACCTAGATTGAGAAGTCTCATTGCTTACTTGGTCCTGGTAGACTGACTACTTTGGAGTATCACGATTGACGAGCAAGTAAACGTGTGACACGTGACTCCAAATGAGTCACACAAAGTGTGTGACCATAATCATCTAACTAACTTTTTTGCCTAAAATTGAGGTACGAACTATGAGGTATGAAATAACTCTAACTCATATTATCTACTCTCTCATACCAAAACACTGACTTGAGCATTATAGTGTTTGCAGGTGCTTTACCTCCACCATGTCCAACTCCTCTATCGTGCTACATCAGCTCTTTCGATTGCCAATCACTAGATCTGAATCAAATCTTTGTTGTTGAACCAAGTCCAAGCCAATTCCATCGAACAATTTTGTACAACGTGACAAACTAGGGTTTAAATCTTTGATTAGAAGTTTTACATTTAATGTCCAACAATGTCTTGAATATGATTGTTTTTTTAAAAAAGATACCTAGGAAAAATATATTAATTATTACTATCTCTGGTCCTATATATTAGACACAAAATGCAACATTTTTTTGGTCATAACAATAAGAAACATAGGTCTACTTATTGCTAAATTATATTTTTACTCCTAATTATTTGTGAGGTCTTATTAATGATATATACTCATTTCCCCATAAAGTGGATGCATTTATTGAATTATCAACAAAATAAGATACACTTATTGGTTGAAAAATAATCTTTTGAAAAATAATCATATCTTAAACTATTTATTATGGATAATCTTGGAATACAATTAAAATTTATGAAAACTAATCAATCTAACCATTTTTATTGGTTTTGATGAATTAAATAATTGTTTCTTATATATAAGATCAGAGGTAGTATTAATCTAGTTGTGGCAAGGGGCCCAAGGGCTTACTCAAGCCTAGCTGTAGGGATTTGATATGGGTTATTGACCAATTATGTCACATATTCATATAATGAATTAATATTTTCTTTGAGACCGGGTCATAGTTTGTATTTAATTATAAGATATTGTTGAGACTACAAAAAATAAATGACACTCCTCTAATTTCCATGGCAAACAAGAATCTGCCTTTTTGACAATGACAACCCTTTTTTTTGTTTTTTTGGTCAAAGGTTTAAGGCACAAAATAAGAAGTGAACAAAATACAACAATAGGTAACAAACATGAGAGCCAAATAATAGGTCAAAAGATCATTGTTCTAAGCTAGGACAAAAAGTCTGATTGGGAAAATGATCCATAGCATTGGGAGAGAAAAAAAGTTTTTTGTTAGTTTTTGTACCCTCTCAACCATCGTCTAGAAGAGGTCTAAGTCGATATTTTGTCGTCTATTATCCTTAAACATCAAAGCTTTGATGCTACTAGTTACATGCCCCACTACATACACTGTTCGATCCTTAGCCATTTAGCGACTTTAACCACTTACGATATATGCCCATAAATATTGGGACAACATATGAGATCATGTAGATAGACCTTTACATGAATATCAAATCGTTTAGTTACAATGTATCCCTATATAAACCTTAACTTTTGACCTAGAAAGACAAATTACACTTTATACTTGAATGCTTTTAGACTATGTCTTCTTTCCTGAAGGCATGATCTAGTTACAGGTCAGCATCGACACGATTTTAAACCACCATGATACCTATGATACATGGTTGGCATCAACACAAACGATATGACTCTTATACATACATGGTTGACATCGCCACAAACAACATGACTCTTAAATTGCCATGATACCAACGATATATGGTCAACATTAACATGATTTTTAGACCATCATGATGCCTATGGTAAATGGTTGGCATCAACACGAATTTTAACCACTGTGATACCTATGAACACCATGATTGACATGAATTGACACGTCAGAATTTAACTTAGCCAAATATTATTTACCTTTCAAAGGTCAAAGTTTAAACGATTGAATTGGTTAGTTTTAACTTAGCCACATATAATTTCCTTTTAAAAGTTAGAATCTAGATGATTGCACTGGTTAGTCTTAACTTAGCGAAATATTACTTATTTTTTGAGGTTGGAGTTTAGGCAATTGCATTGGTTAGTTTTAACTTAGCCAAATATTATTTCCTTTTAGAGGTCAGAATATAGACGATTGCATTGGTTAGTTTCAACTAGGCCAAATATTATTTTCGGAGTTTAAATGATTGAATTGGTTCGAGGAGTTTCTTCTCTTTTATCAGATCCTTCCCTCGATCCTCAACTGCATAAAGAATAACGCTCAACCGATTTACCTTCGCATGTTTGCCCCTCACATTGCTTAAAAAGGTCAGTTTTTTCAGGTCTCCATAATTGGTTTTCAACATGGTGTGTGTGGGGAGGGGTTATGAATCGAGTGGGGGAAGGCGTTGTCCCAAAACAACTTGTCCTTATTTCCGTGATCCCCAAAATCCATGGGGTTTTCATTTGTCCCCTATTTCTTCGATTAGCAATTGCTTATCGGTGTGAGTCGAGCCAGCCGACCTAGCATCCAAGTCTTCAAAGTCCACTTGGATGTATGCTTCATTGCTAGCCTTCGTCTAAGCCCCTGTTTGGAAAAACGGTTTCCTCCATCGCAGGCACAACATTTAAAGGAGGAACAATGAGTGTAGTCGACTCACCAACAGCTTTGGCAACAGCTGCTGTAGCTTGATCGGCCTTTTCCTTCTTGGCCAAAAGTCAAGCCATTTCACACCTAGTGAGAGCCATGCTTTTTTTAGGGGTCCTTTATGGAAGTGTAAAAAATTTCATGAGGCACATATTCATTTAACACTAACCAAATCATAAATAATGACTGGAATATTCCAGTATACACCCTTAAATCCACTGACTGATACTCCAAGTTGATGATTCTAGAGGATTTAAACATTGTGGTGAATAAGGTTAGTTGCTTCAAACCCTCCACATCCACTTGATCGGATACTGACAATCAATCATAATCATAGCCTTTATAGTTTCAGGGGCTGGTTGTCCATTGGTTGGGAAACCCGTCAAGCAAGCCTACACTTTCCTTGGATGCCTGTACCTGAAAAAATTATCCTTAAAGTTTTTATGAGGTTGTGTATAAAGTTAAGATTCCTTGATCGTCAATGCTATTACCTATGCAGTCTTATTTGTGTTGGAAAATTAAAAAAAGTAGAAGAATTTTCCTAGCATCGGAATCATGCCTAGAGCTTTCCACAAAATTTCAAAAGCTTTTATAAATGCTCAACTATTTAGGTGCAACTAGGTTGATGCTACATTTAGTTTTCTTAAAACCTTTTTTTCAAAAGCAGTAAAAGGCAATCTAATTCCAAGTTTTGAAAAACCATTTCATAGAAAAAAGTAAAATGTTGTCTGCTCCCTCCCCCCTCCCCCAGACTGGCACAAGTGGGATCTCTTGTCATACAGGGTTCGATGATAACGCCATTGTTGTCCCCTTTGCAAATAAGGAACCACTCCTCCTTTGCAAGCATCAGCATAGGTCAATCTGCATATATTGACTTCTGCTTCATAACTTCTTGTTTGGCCCATAGGTAGAGTACTTCATAATTAACCTCCATGCCAACCATTTAACCTTTTTTCCTACCCACCCCAAGATTCAAACTCAAGAAAACCAAAGAGATATGGGTGGGTGTGTGCGTACCTTCTCTTCTAGAAACAGTTGTACCCATTTTTCGGTGATGTTCTTGATGCACCTTCGCAACTGCCACAGTACTGACCTCACCGGAAATCGCTTCACCGTCCCGAGCAAAGGAGCCCAAAAGAGGAAATGAACATTTTAGAGAGAAGTGTGAACGAGTGAACATGGACTCTTCGTATGGGCTGGATATTTATATTTCCCTAAGGGGCACGTGGGAACGGGGTACCCAAGGGTCGTAATCATTACGACCACACACGTCCTCCTACCTGTGACGTTTCCCTTTGTCACCTTGTTTCATATACAAATCCTCGCCACTCACAAGGTGCCATGTGGCAGGTACTTCAAGCGACATCACTCTGTCTTTTCATTTGCCTCATTTTATTTAAGGCATCACATCACTGATTGGTTGACGACCGTGCCTGCAGATTCCAACCTTGTAATTCGGTTTAAGTCTCTTCGTGTTTATGCATTTGAGATTATTAGGTTTTGTATCCTTTTGACATGATCGATCATACGTTGGTTGACTTTCTCTCACATTAGTCTCTTCGTGTTTATATACTTGAGACTGAGGGGTTGTATACCTCCTTGACCCCTTCAATTGTCATTTGATAGTGTATGTATCCTTTTGAACGGATCAGCCATATTACTGTCAACTTGTTCTCATCTTAATGTCTACATGCTTATGCTCTCCGGACTATTGGGCTGTATAACCCCTCGATCCTAACAGTAGTCATCTAGTAGTGGTCTAAGTCGGTATTTTGTCATTTGTTGGCCTCAAACACCAATCAAAGCTTTGATGCTACTAGTGACATGCCCCACTACATACATCGTTTGATCCCTAACCATTATGCGAATTTAACCATCTGTGATACGTTCTTGGAAATCTTGGGGCAACAAACCAGATCATGTATGATAGACCTTTGCGTGAATATCGAATCGATCAATTACAATGTATCCTATATAAACCTTAACACTTGATCTAGAAAGATAGATTACGCTTTACACTTGAATGCACTTGGATTAAGTCTCATAATTGATGGAACTTCCAGCTAAAGTGTGAGCCACCCCATTTGCTTGTGTAGTTGTATCCTAACAAATTTAATTGAATAACTAGTATTTGTAATACCCTGAACTTTCATAAGTAGAAAGATATTTGTGTTATTAATATAAATTTTGAAATTTGTTAAAGTGTTTTGCATGGATGTTTGTGCGTAAAAGGTGAAAGTCAAATTTTGTGGTTGAGATAAGCTATCCGTACATACATAGTAAAAATAATTGTGGCTATGGTGGCTGTTCGGTCACGCAAGTGGGCAACTATGATGGTTGTGATAGCTGGCTGAATCAAGTTGTTGGCAACTTGCCTCAATGCTTTGTCTATAAATAAGCCTGAAGCGGAAGAATGGTTCACTCTCACTTCTGGACGTGATTTTCTTCTTTTTCTCTCTCTAAAAATTTTTGCACTAGAAATCTTTCTCTTCTTCCACCTTCTGTACCACTAAAACTCTCAAGAAACCACCGTAGCAGCGGCGGAAAATCCTCTCCGTTAAGAAGAATTCGTGAACGAAGCTTAAACTTTTCATTCTTGGTCACTGTGAGAACGAGTGTTCAAACAAAACACATGTTAGATCTAAAGAAAATAATCCTTGTTGAGGTAAGGGGAGTTTATTGTGTTAATAATGATTTTTGATATCATGGTTAGGTTAAAGTGCGTATCTGTTATTTAATATGCTGCATAAAATATATTGATGATGTCTGCAAATGGTGTGAGGAAGACGATTACCGGGTTGGGTAAGTCGGGTGGAGTATGTTATATGTATATATATATATATATATATATATATTAAAACATTGTTATGACGTCAGCTGTCGGGAAGGGTTGGCCGAGCTGCATGTGTCAAACCTTTGTTTGTGACATCGGCTGCCGGGAAGGGTTGGCCGAGTTGTATGTGTCAAACCTTTGTTTGTGACATCGGCTGCCAGGAAGGGTTGGCCGAGTTGTATGTGTCAAACCTTTGTTTGTGACGTCAACTGCCGGGAAGGGTTAGCCGAGTTGCATGTGTCAAACCTTTGTTTGTGACGTCAGCTACGGAGATGGGTTGACCGAGTTGAGTGGGTTCATTACCCAGTAGAGCTCGTATGTTCTTGGGAAAAGATCCACCGGGTTACTTACTCAGCACAGCCTGTATGTCTTGAGAAAAGAGCTACCGAGTTCGTTACTCGACAAAGCTCATACCTTCTAGGGAAAAGAGCTATCGGGTTCCTACTCGGCAAAGCTCATACCTGTTTCCTTGTGAATTACCGGGCTTCCTTACCCGGACAACCTTGTGCCATATTCTGACCTTGTTCGGATTATTACATCAGTTGTTATGGCTAGGTGCCAATCCAGACATCTAATCCTGTACCCCTGTTCACTTGTTTGTAGTGTTTATGAATGACGTAGGTGATTACGTTGAGATTGGCCATTGTATTAGCTTGAGTTATTAAATGCATTGATACCATGGGGAGTATATGGCATTATCCTAACCGGGATGAGTTAACCCAGGCAGGGCCATACATTGATGGTACCCATGGTAATCTAAATGCGTTTGGATATACATAAAATACCCATAGGGGTGTATGGAATTACCCTAACCGGGACGAGTTAATCCTGAGGACATGTCATACATTGATGGTGCTATGGTAATATTTTATGTGTTGACGTGAGATGCTGAGACAGGGTGGTTAACCTTGCAAGGACCACGGTCAATGCATCAGTATACCCGAAAATGGGTCAGTATACATGTATATGGGGGGTGTATGACATTATCCTACCCGGGTCGAGTTGAGCACGGGCCTGGGTCATACATTGATAGAGTCCATGTACATACTTCATGCATAATAGAAATAGGATAGTAGTAGTAGGGTACAAAGGTACTAGAGTGGCATCTCTATTTGAAACTTCCTTGTGACTCAGGGTTGATCACCATGAGGGGGGAGCGACCTGTGCACGACAAAGTGACCTTAACGAGCTTCTGCATCATTTTCCTAAGAGAGACTATTTCCATAAGGATGGTACCACATTACATTGACTAAGAGATAAGTCTGGAATGCATCATGACTAGTCATTTTAAGATGAATTGTGAAATGGTTTGGACGGGTTGTTCATAATTGAATGCGTGATAAAATATTTGAATAATGTTGTGATTTTGCAATGACCAAGTTGTCTTTTTATAACTGATGATATTTATTTAATTATTATTTTACGTGATGAACCCACCTTTGCTTTGTTGTACCTTGTGGTTTGGTACCTATGATGATCGCGGACCATGTTCATGTGAGCATATGGATATCAGTAGGTAACCGGGAAGATGACCTATGTTGGTTGGAGCCGCCGAGTAGCCGGGATGTAGATGGACTAGATCCCGGGCAAGTGTTGTATTTTTTCTAGTTACACCCCTTGTTCTAATGACTAGACCCCGACGTTTTGCTAGTTACACCTTGTCATTTAAATCCTGTTTTCTTTTAAGAATTTTGTACAATTTAGACTTGGTTATTTATAATTACTACCAACTTATGATTATTAATATACAAGTATTATGATATATTGCCTCTTGGTATATTCGAGTTTTGATATTAATTACACTAACGAAAAATTTACTAATATTTTTTTTTATAAACAAACTTAAAGGGATTTTTAGACATAAATTACCATTAAAAACATAATTAAGAGTATGATACAGTAGCGACGAGACAGATCGTTACAATATTAGCTCTCAATAACACTCTAATGTGACTAAAAATCAAACTACATTATGAGATATCTTCTTCTACATAATGAATCTGGTCTCCAATGTATTTGTAATTTGTTTCCAAAATAACAAATTTAAATGAACCATAATAAGGATTGGAGCACATAGCATAATTTTTTTTATTTATGTTGCTTCATATGTGTATGTTTTAATAACAAAAAACATAGCACATTGCAAATATATTCACAATAGCTAATTGATGAATTCAATTAAGATTTATAAGGGTTAAAAGAGGAGGAATCAACTTATTTCAGCATTCTCATCATTCATTTTCTTTAAATCTAATGGTCAAGATTAACTACTCATTACAATCATTAGATTTCAAAGAAATGAATGGTGAAGATAAGGAGTAACTCTAAGGAGGAAGTTGATCCCTCGTCCAGTTTAAAATAGTGTTAGTTTTATTAAAGAAAATGTTATCTATATGTAAACTTTTCATCACTACAACCATTCTATCAAAAGATTTTTTTTTAATTTGATATGCAGCCAATAGCATTTAGACGCATCTATTTGTTCAAATACTGTTTGCGCTATATAGCACTATGGTATATTAATATCAATCATATTTAAATTAAATAAGACTATAATGATGACAATGTTTCTTCTGAATATTTAGGACAAGTTGAACAATTACATATTTAGATTTTAAATACCAATTACCATTAATCAAATTAAAACAATTTTGTGCCATATGTAAGCTATGTATACAAAATCAATCATACATAACATTAGATGATGATGTGCAGAATTTTGATGGCTTTGCAAAAGGGAAAGAAATTATTAGAGGCTAACTTAGTTGCACCGAAAGAGGTTGTCCAGATAGCCCATTCCTTCCAACCCGATCCAGTTATTTTTAAATCAAGACAATGTAGCATGTATAACATATCAAACTTACAAAATTACAGTGGAGAAAACATGCCCATTGATGCACTTTTCTAGAACTTTTACAATTTAGGAAAGATCTTTTACTATTCATTGCTTTACATTTCCTGTTAAGAGATGACCAGTTTTGTCCTCATCCCCCTCATGCTTTAAAAAAACAAAACAAAATATTACCAGTTTGGTCATTTTACTATAATAATCCCACTATAATAATTCAATATTTACAATATTATTATTAAATCTAGCGAATATTCAATTAATCATTTTTCATAGTTTGTTTTATTGTAAACATAAAAATTTATAATATTTAATCTATAAACATATGTATTAATAAAATTATAGAATATTGTCCTGTAATAATTAGTATATTAACCGGCATAGTATTGGAAAAAATATTATTGTTCATATCAAGTAATGATAAATTTCTATAAGTAATTATTATAATTAATTATAATTTCATTTTAAAATTTATTTTCATTGTGAGTTTGTATAAAGTCATTTTGAATAATCTCATAAAAAATTTATATTAATATTTAAGTTATGACATTTAAAAATTTTATATGGAAAAACAGTTTCAATATAATCTGTTAATATATTAAGTACAAATGGGATTTTGATTTATCTTTCAATGCATAATAAGAGTTAAGTTTTAGATGAAAATATAATTATTCTTTTGTCAAGAGAGAAATCATTCGAGATTCTTTTTCTTTGTATTTGATAAGGTATTCCTATAAGAATAATAAAGAAAATATTTCTTTTGACATAATAAGAAAACAATCTTTGAGGTATGAATGACATTCAAGTAAAGTCATTCTTAAAGTAATAATGCTTGAATTTCTAATATTGAAGGTAAAATTTGTATTAAATCGCAGTTCACTTACATTATAATTAAAAGATCATTAAATAGATAATATAAAAAACAAAGTCTAAAATATAGTGTTCAATTGTGTAGAAAACATGATGATAATAATTAAGATATAATGGTTTATTAAGAGATATGTATTTAAAGAATAATTTTAAATTCAAATGCTGGTATTTTTTTAAACTATTTATGAATGAATTTTAACATCTACAATTTTACTGGAGAATAATTTTACAAGAATTAATGAAATTACTTAAACATACTTTATCTTATCTGAGTAATTGAATTAGCAATAATTTAAATTAGCTTAATTGATTAATATTTTAATCATATTTTTATCATATTATAAATTATTATTATTATTATTATTATTATTATTATTATTATTATTATTATTATTATTATTATTATTTTGTCAACATATAATTTTTTATACGAGCTAGATTGCAAAACCGTGGAGGATAGCTTACTCGCAAACTCTACGAGAAATTCTGATTTTTATGTATTATTATCTAAATATAGAGTTGTTTTATTTTTTCTTTTCTAAATTCTATGGTGAGTTTCATTCGGAGGTAAGCGAATCATGTAGCTTATATTTTAGCTCAGGCTTAGAATGTTTTGCTAGCAACCATGTTTTTCAAAATATTATTGGTTATATTTGCTCTTTTATTTTGGATGAAATGGTACAAGTATCTTTATCTTTAAAAAAAAAATATATATTATATTTTTATTTTATTGCATATTAATATTTTTAATATTTTTTATTACAAATTAAATTTAAATGTAATTAAATACCGTGCATAGCATTGATAGAAAACTACTTCGTAACGTTTAAGAAAAAAAAAATAGTTCATGATAAAACAGTGACAAAAAGGCTTCCCAGAGGCAACCTTCAATTGGACCCTAGAAATCCAAAACTGTGGCATGCTCCTGCTTCAGGTAATTACTTAACGTATCCTATTTTTGCTTGGTGCACCACTCCAAATTTCCTTATATCCCTTTTTATCCTTCTCCCAAGCAAAACCCTAGCCTCTTCTCTCCAAAATCTTCATGGAAGCCTCCCTGCAGCTCCACAGCTCCACCAAACACCTGAACACAGCACCAAATGCACCCAAACACCTCTACAACTCCACCAACTGTAACGCCTCTTTCCAATCTCTCGTGCTTGGTTGATTTTAGATAAAATATTGTGTTCGCTTTGTATTAGAATTAGATTGATTAAAAATTTTTTTCGAAAATACATTTGCTTTGCTTGTGATAAATTCTTCCTCTCCACGATTTTATTCAGACAATAAAGTACAGTCCAGTAATACAGACTAAAGAACAATTTATATAGTCCAAATACAGTCCAATCACAAGATACATGAAACTTAAACTTTAGTACATCTTCATCATCCTTTCTTTATAATCCTTCTAGACCTTCCTGCTTTCCTGCTCGCCCAAATAAATTGGGGTCATCACAGGTGTCAAACCACAGACACAAAGTAGGGTAAGTTTATGATAAATTTAGTTTGAATAAAATAAACATAAACAACTTATTCACACATTTATTTTCCAACACACTAATTAAATATTTAACATACCACATATTCATTAATAAATAATTATTCCACCTAATCAACATGGGATGTAAGTAATGCATGCTTATCTTCTTTATATGATGCATGTCTGAGATCTCAGGTTATTAAATTATCATCAGTGGCCACAGTCAGATAGCCCCATCCCAGTGGCACAAACTTATCCAACCAGTTGGGGTAGCCCAGGGGCGCGTAGGATAGTCACCTCCACCTATGTGATCATCATGGTGGTGTGGTCCTCCCTGTCTCAACTACCCCCAAGTTCATAACACCTTTGAACGCGTGGACTCAGTTTAGCTATCTGACAACAACAACAACATCAACTTCACGGTCTTATGCCCCCGCCAGGCCTATGCATATGAGAATGCATGAATGATTCATTTCTTTTCATCTTTTCTTCTTTTAATATTATTTTTCCTCTTACATCTGATATACTTCAAGATTCAACATCTTTAACAACTCATGGCATATGCTTAGTAAACAACATGGAAAGCTTCTTTCAACCAACACATGAAGCTTTATACAACACTTAAGCACATAGCCATGGTTCAACTTCACAACTTTCTCAAAAAGAAGTCTTACATCTTCCTCACTTATTAAATCATACAACTTTTAATCATCTTTAGCACAACTTTAAAAGAATATCTTAACATCACAACACACTTGTCAATATCAAGATTCCAACACTTTACTCAAGAATTGGTAAACACTTGTTAATACAAAATAACACATAAGCTTTATTTTAAAGGATATTTTAAAGAAAGATATATCAATCCTTATAAAGTTCAATATGATACATATACTTCTAACATAACTCTAGCATAAAATAGACATGTTTAAAGATTTAGAAAACACCTTTTCTTTTAACAAAACATATAAACTTTAGTAAAACATAAAACATTTTAGCTTTAGTAAAATATTTCATGATATAACTTTAATTCTAGTCACTTTTCCTTAAAGATAATCAATATAAATATAAATTTAAGTCACTTATCATTCATTTATTAAGCTTAGAATTAAGTTTATTTATTCAAACCATCATCCATTAATCAAAATCAATTCACTTAATCAACTATCCATTCATTTCATAATCTTTAGTTCTTTGAGGCAATTCATCAAACATCTAGTATACAAGGATTAATCTCTTATGAAACCAAATGGAATTCTTAACATAATTAATATTCAAAGAATCATAAACCACCTTCCTACAAAACATACAACCATTAGTAGTGATAAGGCATTACAACTCAAATCTTAATCCATTTTCCTTAAAGATAGATGTTAGTGTTTCTAGATTTAGGTCACTTTAATTCATCACTTGTAAGTTTAAATTATTTGTCTAAGACTTCTTTTTGTTACTATAATCAAGTTTCTTATCCAAGAACTATTCACCTAATAATTCTTAAATCTTTAAAACACTTCATCAATCACCTAAAGCACAAGGCATAATTTCTTATAGAAATTATCAAGAATCTTAATATTCAAACTTAATTCACCATAAACCTCCCTTACCTTGGTTTCCTTAGACTTTTGGGTAGCTTTTCCTTCCTCTACTTGAATGTTCCTTACTCTAGAATCCAAGCTTTCCTTCTTCAAAATTGAATAACCTTGCTCCTTATTCTCCTAGTACTTCACGTGGACTTCCAAAGGTGTAGGCCTTTGTTTTGCTTTGGGTAAAAAGTGAAATTGGAAAGGAATGAAATGGACATATTTTGGAGTGGGTTTTGGCACGTTGGCTTCCCTTTGGGCAGCCAAATTTTTGATTCCCACACCCTTTTATATGCTTGTTTGAATCAAATATCTCCAAGGCTTATGATTACCTAGCTTTCCATTTGTTTTCCTTTCATTGGTTAGTATTTTCTAATCCTACAAGTGTCCATTTTCAAGAAAATTCTACATCCTCCTTCTTGTCTTTCATTCTCACGTGGATTAGCAAGGCTTAAAAGACATTCCTTTTGTTTTTCTTCTTTCACGTGGGATAGCTAGCTTGGTCATAAAAACTTCTTCTAAAGTCATGATAACTTAGCTTTCCAAATGGACCAATCATATGAGTTTGTAATTTCCATCCAACCAAGTGTCCTTTTCATGATTCTTCTACACTTCTCTTTGCTTTTATCTTGTTTACCACGAAATTAGGCTTGTAGAGCAAGTCTTTAATTGCTTTCTTATGTGAAAGGCTAGCTTAGTTACCAAAATCTCCTCCCTAAACCCGTTTTATTAAAATATTCATTCTAAATTCATTAACCGTTGGATTTTCTTGAAATTTTAAGGGTATACTCCTATCTCATATATCTAATATTTTGACCGTTGGATCTTTGATATAATGCTTAGAATTTCATCCGTGTCTAAAGGAGTCAAGAGGAGGTTTACTTGAAAAAGTCTTCTTAAGTCATCATTACTCACTTCCATTTGCTTAATTTTTATTGGCTAATGCTTTCTATCCTTACATGTGTCTTTGTTCTTGAAAATTCCACTTCATTCTCCCTTCCCCTCATGTTGCACGTTCACTTTGCTAGCTTGTAGAGAAATCTTGATTTGTTTGATTCATGAAAATATCTTTAAGTTATTATTGCTTTCTTTCCACTAGCTTTGTTCTTATTGGCTATTCATTTTTCTCCATACAAGTGTCCATCTTCTTGATCATTCTTGACTTTTCTACAAGTTTTCCTCCATTGATCTTGCATCATATGGTCAAGGCTTAATCTAGAATTCCAAATTAATCCAATTTCCTTTTATTGCATGTAATAGTAAAATGCTATTTTCTTATTGGTCCATATTGACTCTAATTATTAAAATTACCAAACTGACTTATTTAGGCAACCTATTCCTCCCATAATTAAGAAAAACTTCATAGATTACCTCCATCCTTTTCCTATAATTTTCTGATACTCGAGATAGTCTAGATTAAGCTATTTTCAATCTATCTTCCAAAATTCGTAGAAATTTGTGTTTATGATTTCTTGTCACCCACCATGTTAATATTTCATTATCTAAAAGAGTTTCATCCATTCTCCAGGTTCCCACAAAATTTCTAAAGTCATCTGGGCATTTTTGACCTAAAGGGTATTTTGGTCATTTACCACCCTTGGGACGTGATGGTAATTATCCAATTTGTTTAAGGATATTTATGGAATTTCCTTCCTAAAATATCTCACCAAAATATCTAGGGGTATATTGGTCATTTCTAAAAATGTCCTGGGCAAAATTGTCATTTTTACCTTAGGGACATAACCGTCATTTCTGAAATTGTTCAGGGGCATAATCGTCATTTGCCCTATATCTTTTGTACTGCCCCTAATTAATATTTCACCCCAGCAATTTGACTGTTCTTCAAAATTTTGGGGTGTTACACCAACCACCATCTTCGCACCTAAACACCATCTCCCAATGCCTCCACACCACACCAAAGGAACCACCGCAACCCCTCCCACCACCACCACACACATTTTTGTGATCCAAAAACCTTGAAACTACTCCAAACTCAACATCATGCCACATCTCTAGAATTGCATTACAGATTGAGTAATTCGTAATACAAAAAATGTATTACAGATTGATCAATCCGTAATAAAAATTTGTTTGGGATTGCTTAATTCATAATGTAATTTTTGCATTATGGATTGCTCAATTTGAAATTCAAAAAAAATAATTTAAAGATTGAGAAATTTGTAACACAAATATGTTGCAAATTATTCAATCCATAATGCATATGTGGATGGTGTAGTGCAATGGTGGATTTGGTGTGACATGAAGGTTCAATAGGTAACAGTGACGTGGTGTTGTTCATGATGAAGGTTCAATAGGTAATAGTGATCAGTGTTGTTCATGGAGTGTGGCGGTGGTGTTGGGTGGAGGTCAGTTGGAGGTCATGGTGTTGGGTGGAGGACAGGTGCGGTCGGTGGTCATGGGCTAAAAGCCCCTTCCAATCATAAAAAGCACCAAGAGAAAAAATGGGTGCCTTAAGTAATTGCGCTGCCTCCTTGCAACTCAAATAAGAAACTCACTTAACCCATAGGCCACATAGCTCAGCAACTCCAAGCCCAACAATGGCCCCGTCAATTATATATACCCATTTCATGATTCGCCCCCCCTCCAAAAAAAAATACCCCTCCCTCTCTTGGAAACGGATTTTCGGAAAGAAAATTAGGATTGCAAGTGAACTCTTCCTGGTTTAGAAGTTTGTGGGTGTGGGAAACTAATCAAGATCAACCCCCAGTGATTCGTGGTTCATAACCCTATAAAAATGTTCCTTAATCGCGATGGAACCAGATTTGTTTTCATCGTTGTTTCCTCGAATGGTAAGTGATTCCAGATTGTTGTAGGTAGTAGTGAATGACTAACAAGTAACAAGTCCCACTTGCAATCTCAATTTTTTTTTCTTCCGGAAATTAATTTCCAGGAGACGGATATTTTGAAAAAAAAATTACAAAATTTGTTAAAGGAGGTCAAGCCTGGTCAAATGTTCCAATACACGATTAAATTTTTCAGTAGTATTTTTAACTTTCAATCAAGACTAAAAGAACGACATTGTTTTTAAATATTTTCCATGAATTCAAAGCTGAAGCTTGTAGACATCTTCAAACTCAAGGTCAAATATTAAATACCCTTTCACGATGCAAACCGCGAAAATTAAATTATTCATATAATATATATAAAATACCTACATGTCAGAATGAGAGTTCATATTTCTTTAATTATATAGGCTATCAAAAGTTTACAATATTTAAATAAAATATTTAATATCACAATTATGCTAATAATTAATAATGTAAAATAAGAGGCTTAAAAATTGAAAGCTATCTAACGCAGTGTTAGCTTCAATTAGTCGCAAAGAATGTATTGAAACATTTTTAAAAAATAAGAAGCTTAATTCGAACTTTTAATGTCAGGGGACCTAATTGAAGAATTTAAATAATAAGTGACTAAATTAATAATTAAAGCCTTACTTTTGTTAATTATTCAAAATATTTCATTAATTTCTATATGGATAACTCATTTTATTTTATTTCATATTAGTTTAACAAAGACAAATTAAACTGAAATAATTAGTCTCATATTGTTGTAATTTAATTAAAGGTCTCAGCATAGTTATAAAATCCGGTTCGGACTGGTCAAACTGAAATTCAGTGGTATAACAGGACAAAGTGCACTATCGAACCGCTCATGCAAGTGACCCGAGATGACTCGATCAAATCTGACCGATTTTGGTGAAACCTAGCAACCAAACCGATTTTTAAAACCTGGACTGGATTGTGCCACCACAGCACTGCAAGGGAACTCGCCGTGTCGACCTTGCCTCTCAACACAGAAGAGAAAGAGGAAGCAGAAGCACTGAAGTGGAAGAGGAAGAGGAAGGAGGAAGGAGGAGAGGAAGAGGAAGCAAAGAGCACATGAAAGGCGAGAAAATGAGGAGCAACACATAAAAGGCGAGATCCACAAATAATATATATATGGGGATTAGGATTTTTTTTTATTTGGGCTCACAGATCCACAAACTGATTTGCTTCCTATACTCCCTTTATTGCTTACTTTACTACTTCTAGCTCATTTTTTTAATTAAAAAATGGACTTGTGTTTTAATTTAAGTAGTTGCTATTTACACTTTTTATTTTTATTAATACACTTTACTTGTGTTATCAACTTTAATACTTCAATTTTTATTTTGAAATTTTTAGTTTATTTTTCTTAATCAAATAATATTATTTATATACTTATATATAATATAATTTTAAATGTTTTAATATATACCAGATTAAACTGGACTAATTACTAACTCATCGATTGAATCACTGATTCACTACCTTAATTGGGTCAATGACAAGGCCAAGTTTTATTACACTGGGTCTCAATATCAAGTTCTATGTAAATATGTTAAACATTTAGAAAAAGAATTTTTCTTTTCATAATAATTTTATCTGACCAAAAAGGATTACAAATGAAAAGAATCGATTTAAAAAATTGAAAATCAGATAACTTTTTTTTTTAAATGATTTGTTTTCATCGTCAACTTTTATTTCTTAAATATTTATAAAATTATCATATAACATATTCTTGTTCATGAAAAGCATATTTAATTAAAATATATTTTCGTAACTATTTTAGTTAACATACATAAATATATATACAGTGGTATATAAATAAAAAATAATATTTTTAGTTATTTTATATTATATTTATTATATATCTTATTTTTTATTTAATATTTACTAAAATAAAAAATAAAAAAACTAATTTTATCTAAATCACTTTAAATTAGATCAAATCAAATTAATTTTAAACCAATATGATTGAAAGAAACTTTAATAAAATCTCTTTAAAAAAAGATAATTTAACAAAATCAAAATGATTGAAGATTCCTAATCAGTCCGTAAATAATAATGATAAAAAACTAAAATGAATAAAGAAATAATTCAAAATTCTCTTTCTCTTTTGTCTTTTCAAAGTATCTGAAATCAAAATGAGAACATCCTCGTAAAAGTAAAGCACCGCAGGGACCAGGTCCAAGTCAAATTTTCCACTTTCATTGTCATCCCCATGTTAAAGTCGTAGCAATGTGCTTCTTGGAACAAGCCACGATCATTGTTATTGTTAAGACGAGATTCGAACCCGAACCAAGTGGTCCCCACCAAAAGTAGGCCCACTCCCGCTCCCATTTTCTACAGGCCAAACCCAAACCAAAACAACATCTAACTAACCTTCATTCTCAATCAAACGGGTCCCAATTGAACGCCCAACATCACACGCAAGCAATCATATTAGACTACGGTGCACCAAACCACACGGTAATAACCCAATCCTCCATCTTGCGGAGACGACACGCGCTTCACCCTTTGACGGGTGAAAACATTGAAAAAACCTATCTACTATATGATGTCTATCTCTAACTCCAATGTCTCATGCGCTAAGATAAACACGTACTAGTACAGAGCTTACCTCACAAAAACGCAGCGTTTCACATTATCTTTCTTCTTCTTTTTTTCTCCAATGGGACAAGCACCGTCCACGCCGGTTTCTTCGCCGGACCTGAGTCACCGGGATATTTTCACCACCGACGAGTCCATCGGCCGCGACTACACCGCCGAAATCCCCGACGAGTGCCTCGCCGGAATCTTCCAGTTTTTAAGCTCCGTCGACCGGAAAACCTGCTCCGCCGTATGCCGGCGGTGGCTGCGCGTGGACGGTGAGAACCGCCAGCGCCTCTCTCTGAACGCGAAGGCGAGCCTGGTTGACTTCGTTCCGTCGCTCTTCTCGCGGTTTGACTCGGTCACGAAGCTCACCCTGCGGTGCGACCGCAAGTCCACGAGCGTAAACGACGACGCTTTGGTCCTGATCTCGCTGCGGTGCAGGAATCTGGTGCGGCTGAAGCTGCGCGGGTGCAGGGAAGTCACCGAGCACGGAATGGCCGGCGTGGCGAAGAACTGCACGAATCTGAAGAAGCTGTCGTGCGGTTCGTGCGCGTTCGGCGCAAAGGGCGTTTACGCTTTCGTTAACAATTCCACCGTTCTCGAAGAGGTTTCTATCAAGAGGCTTCGAGGGGTTGAAAAAGATAATAACGATGGCGGTGACGGCGCCGAATCGCTTCCTCTTTCCGTTACTTCCTCTTCGTTGAGATCGATTTGCCTCAAGGAGCTCGTTAACGGCCACAGTTTCGCGCCGTTAATAGTTAATTCGAAGAAGCTTGAAACGCTGAAGCTGATTCGGTGTTTGGGGGATTGGGATGTGACTCTGGAAAGTGTTGGAAAGTTGAATTCGGGGTTGGTTGAGATTCATTTAGAGAAGGTTCAGGTTAGCGATGTGGGACTTTTGGCGGTTTCTAAGTGTTTGAAGTTGGAGTCGTTGCACCTTGTGAAAACACCCGAGTGTTCCGATGTGGGACTTTGCGAAGTTGCGGAGAGGTGTAAGATGCTGAAGAAGCTTCACATTGATGGGTGGAGGACCAACAGGATTGGGGATTGTGGCTTGATGTCTGTTGCCAAACACTGTTCTAACTTGCAGGAGCTTGTGCTGATTGCTATGTATCCCACGTCTTTGAGTTTGGCTGCGATTGTTTCTGGTTGCCAGGGTTTGGAGAGGTTTGCACTTTGTGGGATTTGTACGGTTGGTGATGCAGAGATAGAGAGCATTGTGGCAAAGTGTGGGGCACTGAGGAAGCTGTGCATTAAGGGGTGCCCCGTGTCGAATGCTGGGATTGCGGCTTTCGCTTCAGGGTGTCCCAATTTGGTTAAGCTCAAGGTGAGGAAGTGCAGAAGGGTTAATGGTGAAGTTGTGGAGTGGCTGCGTGAGAGAAGGAGTTCTCTGGTGTTTAGTATTGATTACAGTACTGAAGTTGAGGCTTTGGATGGAAGTGGTAGTGATGTTGGGGCTCAGGAAAGTAGCATGGCGTTTCCTCCAATCGACACAACACAAGTGTCCATGGTTGATGATGCTCCTTCAAGCAGTAATAGCAGCAACAGCAACAGATTGTCTATGTTCAGGAACAAGTTTGGATTTTTGACTGGTAGGAATTTGGTGCCATGTGCCTTCAGAAGGTGGGCCAACATTGATGACATCTCCAGTACCAGCTTACAATGATCTTTAAGAATCGTAATGCATTCTTGCCATTTTCCCAATGTTTGTTGGATGTGTTCTTGTTTGTTCAGTTACATTACATTTTCCTTGAAATGTTGGTCATTGAATTATGTTTTCCTACTGGGGTTGCTTATGGCGGTTGTTATTATGTTAACTATGTGTAGCCAGCCATTAGTCTGTTACCTTCATTAACTGGTCTTATTCAGTTTGTTATAATGGTTGATACCACATTTTTGGTTATGATTACATATCTCACGGAATATAGAAGAAAATAAAATGGAGTAGAAGTGACTTTATTATTGAATGATTCTAAATCTTCCTACTTCATTCTCCTATTAATCCTCTTATTTCCTTGGGTAGTAAATATTGAATGTGTTTTATATTTTTAAGGTATTAAGTAGTAGAAAAAATTGTAAGAAGATGTAGTACAAGGATGTAGCATTACTCCTTTCCTATTAGTTCGAAAATTTCAAGATTAAATGAAAAAAATAATGTGGTTCGTAATCCCTAATCAAAGAAGTAAAGAGGATATTATATTGGATGAATAATGCATGTATATCATGTTCCGCGTCCTAACCCATGTTAAACAATCTAAATAATGAAACTTGCTATTTTATTCAATTCCATTCCTGTCCATCAATATAAACACAGTCTTGATTTTCTATTACGCGAGGAAATTGCATAGTGGACGGAGTGGAGGACCGTTTTGATTGTCAAACGTCGTGTTTTTATAAGTTCTGCCTTGTGAGACTTTTCAAATTCTAGATTTCTAGTCCTTGTCATTGTGCTGTGTTATAATAACATAAGTATACCCTCGAATTCAAGCGCGTATAGAGCTGTTTATGCAAATCTTCCAAAGACCATGCTTAGACTAGAAGGGTTCTAACCTTAGATCAATCTTTGAGAGTTCGAAGGTGACGATGCCTTAAAATGTTTGTTAGCTTAAAAGTAAATCTGACCATGATGACAAGGATCTTTAGTTAGTGGTGGTTAAGATTCCTTTTCTGCTATATAAATAATCTATATTATAATTCTTGTGGGGATCGCTATAGCGGTTGTGATTATCTTGACTACATTACCCAATTACCTTATTTTAACAGGTCCTATTCAATTTGTCAATTCAATGGTCGATACAGGTTTTTAGTTATGTGTTTTGCGTGGAACTTGCAAAGTGGACGGTGTGGCCTTCATTGTCAACGGAGCATTTTTTTTTTTTTGTATAATCTTTGGCTTATAAGACTTTTCTCTAATTCCTGTCCCTGTCACTGTGCTCTCAATCATAGTAGTGTGAACATACAAGCTGTAGAGCGTAAGTACCTTATGTTATCGAGGGATTTTTTCTTTGTATTTTGAGCTTACTTAAGAACTTAGTAAGAGGTATATGGACATCACTCAAGGATACAAGATTAGTGTGTATTCACATATCTCACTATTTTTATTCATGATTGGTTTGTTTAGCAAAATCACGATCCTGTTATTACAACAACATTTTTTTTCCGAAATAACTTCATGAGCTTCTTATGCTACCTGAAACCACAGCCTCTAAACCACATGTTGTCCACAAAGAAAAGCCATCTTCTCTAAACTGCAGTTAATTCCCAACGGCAAGGTAGTATAAAATGATAAATAATCTAGACCCTGCACAAGAATCATCCCATGCTTTTTGAGCAACTCCAACTTGCAGCAGCCTCACAAGAATCGTCCCTCCAATCACCCTTTGTAATAATTACCAAATGAAGATACGACGTGGAGTGTTGAATTTGCTGTGGAATTCAGAAACTAGAGAGTCGTGGAGTGTTGAATTTGCTGTGGAATTCAGAAACTAGAGAGACCTGCAGAAGCAGTTGAGGTTGTTGGGTTGCATTTGCATAACCATTCTCCAACAAACATGAGTCATGACCGTGCAAATTAAAATGTGTTTCTCATTATTTTGGTAGTAGTATTTAATTTGCAGTTGTAAAAGTAGCATGTTTCTTTAAGGGATAAAAAAAACTAGCATATTTCTTTCTTTCTTTTTGATATCTCTTGTGCATTTGACAAGTGCATCGATCGTTACAAGTAATAAAGTGATAAATAGAGTATCGTCTCTACGAGGATTGAGACACCAAAATTATCACAACTATTATCTTTAATTTGGATGAATAATTATTAATAGGAATGAGTGTTTGTGTCAAGATGAAAAGAAAATTTAAAGAACAAAAGTATAAATTAATAAGAATCCAAAAGCAATATAAATTAGAGTTTATGAATTTATGAGAATTAATTGTAGTCAGAGCACATATACCTTTTGATCCCAACCTTCTTTACTCGAATTGATTACTACATTCAATTATTCTAGTTATTAAGATAATGTATCGTTATATTAAAAATAGTTAAACCCTAATTCCTTAGTGATTTTAACCCTTTAACCCAAGCAAAAACCCTAATTCCTTAGTGATCTCTCTTAAGTTAAGCATTAAGATGATACATCAATTAATCTGCAATCATACATCCCTATCCCTAGGTAATGTACCAATTGTTATGTTATCGCGATCAGAAATTAAAGTCCCAATATTCCTATTGTAAACCCTAACCCTCAGAACTTTATTAGAATGATCAAGTCTAACAAAGATATATTCAATTATCACAAGATAAAATAAAATAAATTAGCATAAAAGAATCATAGAATCAATCAATTACAAAGGAGTTCACATTAGGTTTATGGCCCTAACCACAATAAAGAAATTAGCCAAGCCTATTCATACTTGGCTTCAAGAGCATAAACACAATTTATCTAGATGAAAAAAGAAAAGAATAAGAAGAAGAAGTAAAAACCCTTCAATCTTGATTCCAACTCTCTTGACCTAGCTTTCTTCAATCTCCCAAGGCTCTCTCTTTGATTTCTTATCTTCTTCTCCAGTATAGATTGTCGTTTCTGTTGTATAGAACCCCCCTTTTAATCTTCTAAGCCTCTATTTATATTTAGGTCATCAAATCTATCCAAAATCTCCCAAACTCATGCAACAGAAAGCTTTATCTTGAAGTCACGTGTCGCTGGCGCTAATGGCGCCACATCTCACACCAATCGCGTGAGTTGACAGTGAAAAATGCTCATTTTTAAGTTCTTAGCGCGGATGGCGCGAGATCACAGTGAAGATTTGCCTTGTTTTAGATCTATGGCACGACTGGCGTCTATTCTCACGCATTGGCGTGAGATGACAGTGAATATTGCCCTCTTTTAATTCCTTGGCATGAAAGGTGCCAGACGTGGCACTGATGGCGTGAAACTCCAAAAGACTCAACATCTTCTTGATCTTACTTTCTTCTCTTTTCTTTTTACTTTCTACTACAAAAATGCATAGAATGATAAATAGTTTGTTTGAACATAAACTTAATCAAAACATCCACAATTTAGGTTAAATAATGTTCAATTATGATCGATTCTTGCTTCTTTTAGCTTGAAAAACATTATATGCTAGATGCATATCAATATCCAACTATATCTTTTTGTCGTCCTATTTATTTTTATTTTTTGTCATTCTATTTGTGGTGTATCACTCTATTGCTTGCTTCCTTAAACGTTCAATGCTTGTTGCTCCCAACAAATACATTCCTTGTACAGTTGGGCTCTTTTAGCCTCTTCTAAATCCAATTACTAGATTTTGACAAAGTTTTAGTTTGGAATTATCTTTCCAATAAAAAATTATAGGAGTATAAAATAAAAAGTTAAAGTAAATGTAGTTTCTCCTATAAATAAAACTAATATATAAGATGGATTTATAGAAAGAAAGATGACTCATGAAGTGATTGCTTGAAGTTGATAGTCTTGTAGTGAAACAAAATCATACATGTCACTTGATAGGATGGTATTATTGTGCTGAAACAATTAAAATTGAATGTTTATGGCTATCTTCTTGATTGTTTTCTTTTTTCTTTTGCACGACACATGATAAGGTATGTGACATGCCTCTCACTCTAGCAATTAAATTAAGGAGCATTAAATTTGTGTTCTTTTCAGTTTCTATAAATTTGTTTCAAGAAGTTTTAATTTGATCATACTAACATTCACTACTATAAAAAAATCTTTTAAGATGGTTATTTAGTACATTTCATGACAATTCTAAAATCGTCTTTGAAGTTGCCATTGTGAAAAGTGAACACTTTTCATAACGGTTTTAAATCATCTTAAAATGTCAATTTCTACATCAATTTTGTTAAAAACTGTCTTAAAATGTATTAATTTTTTGTTTAAAAAGTGAGGATTTGAAGACGATTTTTAAAAAAATCGTGTTAAAAAATAGACATTCTAAGTTGGTTTTTAGAAAATCGTCTTAGAATGTACTCTTTTTAAGACGATTTTCTTGAAATCGATGCTATTTTTTAATGTTTATTTTGTTTAACATAAATGCATAAATTATAATAAAATCATTACAAACTTTTTTATGATATTTATTCTAAAGATTAGAATAGACAATAGTACAAAATACTAAACCACATATTTTGATTTATACAAATTATACTGATGCTGATTAAAATGCAAAAAATAGGCTTAAAAGTTATATATAATATGTAATATCCCGGATTTCAAGTCATAAAAAGGGACGTTTCTTTTGTGTGATATGGTGATTAATTATATGTTTTATTTGATAATTGCTGTTTTGAGTGTTTTCCCTTGGGATGTGCGTTGGTGAGGGCAAAGTCAACTTTGTTGGCAGAGGTTGCTGTGCATGCACGCAAAAGGAGATGTCTTGTCAACTGCATTTATAAGCAGTATGCAGGCACAACAGAAGCGTGCTCTTCCCTTCTTCAACCTTTGTTTTTCTCTATTCTCTCTCTAAAACTCACCCAAAAAACCTCTCGTCCTCAACCACCTCTGCGTTACCTTTAACCCGTGAGAACCACCACAGAATCCTGACGTCGAGACGGACCTCGTGGCCAGAGCAGAAGTTTAGGACAACCTATCGTGAAGCTCGTGAATGAACTCCAAGTTAGGTAAGGGGAGTTTATTATGTTCGATGACGATTTTAGGCAACATGGTTGAGGACCAGGGAGTCCAACCATGGCGATGATTGCATGTCCTTGTGTGTGTGTTGTTTTCTAGAAAGTTGTGCCTTTGAGTGAATGGAACGGGTTACGCTTTATGTTCGTTGGTTGGTGTTTTGTGTTGATGTTTAATGATGTTCTGGTGTGGTGTTTGATGATGTTCTGGAAAGGGGGAGTTAATGCTGTAAGAACTCCCCGTGCATGTGTGTGAAGTTTGCATTTTGATGCTGAAAAACTCCCAAGACATTTATAGAAGTGTTCGTGGAGGTGTTGGCTACCGGGATGGGTAGGCCGAGTTAAACCAGTGTATCAACCCCCTAGTGGTTGTGATCTCGGCTACCGGGATGGGTAAACCAAGTTAAACCAGTGTATCAACCCCCTAGTGGTTGTGATGTCGACTACCGGGATGGGTAGGCTGAGTTAAACCAGTGTATCAACCTCTTGTGTTTGTGATGTCGACTACCGGGATGGGTAAGCCGAGTTAAGCGGGTTACGTAGCATGCATGTGTGCATGCAGAGCGTAACTTAGTCCTTGTTGGCGGACGTCGGCATACCAGGTTCCTTACCCAGAATGATACCTTAGAGCTAATAAGCTCAAGTTTGTTTTGAGAGTAAGCTACCGGGTTCTCCAACTCGGATGAGCTCATACCTTCTCGAGAAAAGAGTCATCGGGTTCCCCAACTCGGATGAGCTCGTGCTTCCTCGGGAAAAGAGCCACCGGGTCCTCTACTCAGTTGGGCTATTCTCTTTAGAATTGTTAAGTTCAAGCCCTTTTCATTCTAAGCTATCGGGTTTCCCTACTCGGAAGAGCCCACACCCCTTTTCTCTTAAAACCATTGGGTTTTCCCTTACCCGATTTTCCCTACCCAGACGACCTTGTGTAGGTTGGTATTTTATAGAAACCCAAAGAATCCTTCACCTACCTTTGCCGACTTTGACCAATCTTATTCGCCTTCGTTCGACTTTGTTCGGATTCTTATCTCGAGTTAATATAGCTAGGTGCCAACCCGAACACTTAATACTTCACATTGGCTCACTTAATTGTGGTGTTTGTGGATGATGTGTAAGAAACGTATGTGTCTACTGTGATAATAATTGAGATCGGCCTATGTAATGGCTTGAGATGATGTACACATTGATAACATGTGGGGTGTATGGCAGTATCCTAGCCAGGACGAGTTGTTCCCAGGTCGGGCCATACATTGATGGTGCCCATGGTGATTTGAATGCGAGTGGATATACATAGATATCCATAGGGCTGTATGGCAGTATCCTAGCCAGGACGAGTTGATCCCGGACCGTGCCATACATTGATGGAGCCGTGGAGATATGCTATGTGTAGACACATGAGATGCCGGGATCGAGTGGTGAACTTTGCAAGGACCACGATCAGTGCATCAATGAGCCCGTGTTGGAGTGGCCCTCGTTTGCGGCGGTATGTATGTACATGGGAGGGTATGGAGATCCTAGCCAGGATGGGGTCGTTTCTGTGCTGGGCCATACATTGATGGTGCCTATGAGAGACATACAACATTTGCTTTACGAAAATAGGATTGATGATTGGTTGTAGGGTATCGGGGTACTGGGGGGCCACGTCTGTTGGGAACTCCTTCTGACACTCATTGGCTGATCACCATGGGGGGTGCTTTCTGTGCACGACAGAGTGACCCTGACAAGTTACTGCATCATCTGACCACAGGGATGGCCTATTTTCGGGATGGTACCACATTGCATGCTGAGAGTTAAGTCAGGAACATGCATCATACTAGGCATTATAATTTGACTTGTGGAATGTTCCTAGATGCCTGCTCGTGTTGGTTGCGTGTTGATATACCTGGATTTTGTGATGATAATGTGACACTTGGTTTGTCTTCCTTAATTGATGTTATCTTTTGCTTGTTATTGTACATAATGAACTTGCCTTTACTTTGTTATACCGGATGGTTTGGTACCTGTGATGATCATGAACCGTGTTCGTGTGAGCAGATGGATAGCAGTAGGTGACCGAGAAGATGACCACTTTTGGTTGGAGCCACCGAGTAGCCGAGATGTTGATGGACTAGATCCCGGGCAAGAGTTGTATTTTGCTAATCATACCCCTTGTTTTTAATGGATATACCCCAATGTTTTGCTAATTACACCTCGGCGTTTAATTTCTTAGTTCATGTGTAAAACACTTGTACATTTTAGACATGAATAATTGTACTTACAACTAAACCACTTTTTGTATATGCATATATTTATGAAATTGGGACGTTTTTATACGTGTCTCGTTTATGACTATGGTAGTTATGTGTTCACGAGAAAAATGTACCACCATTTTCAAAATTAAATTAAAGAGATCTTCCGTTAAAACATGTTTATGGAATGATTAAGAGTTAGTGATACAGTAGCGACGTGGTGGGTCGTTGCATAATACACTTTCCTATTGATGATTTTATTATTCGATTAGGATCCGGGGGGGAGTTGTACAAGATACAAGTGATGGAGAGTTTAGTATGCTAACTTTTGTCCTAATAGTTGTAAGGAAATTGGTTCTTTACAAGAGAAGGAAATTGTATCATATAATTGGTATAATTATATAATTGAACTGCACCACGATCATGGTCATGTTGTGACATCCATCACCACCAACAGTTGATGGTGCTAAACACTAGTCAAGTATGCTTTCGCACAGTGCAGAAAGTTTCATTTCCTGCCACAAATAAAATAATCACTTCATAAAAAATTCAGGCACAATACATTATCATGCAAACCATAAAAAATCAGGCACAACACAGAGATTGAGTGATAAGCTAGAGATTATGTAAAAGATAATGGCTATTGTAGAGAAGTGCATTAAGTGATAAGCTAGAGATTGTGTAAAAGACAAGGATATTGTAGAGTGAGCAGTGCAAATGGCTATTGTAGAGAAGTGCATTTATTGAAAAAGAACAACATGGTGACTATCTATGATATATTACTCAACAACATCCGTTATTAATTCTCTCAAACTATTACGAGCATAAATGCCACAATTCTTATCCAACAAAGTACTAAGTACTGCATTAAAAAATACAAAGTTTATAGCATAATTTGGGAATAAGTATGACAACTACTTCTTAATTGCCTCGTATAGTTCATCAAACATAAGTCCAATTCCATGAGCAAATAGGAGTTGATAGTTATCTTCCCTTTGAGTTGTTGTTGAAGGCATGGATGATCTTGATTATGATGGTGAACATGGTTTCATCGAAGGCATTGGCGATACTCAATTTGATGGTGCAGAGCGTTTGAGTGAAGACAACGATGATTTTGGAAATCATGAAATTGTTGTTGTTGGTAGTGAACATGATATTCTTTGTTTGAATTTGATGAATATGACCTATGATGAAGTGTTGTCTTTGAAATTCTCAAGTCTTGAGGTTGCATACAAATTCTATTACTAGTTTGTAAGATTCAATGGGTTTGTTGCAAGGAAAAGTAAGGTTGTTAAGGACAACAAAGGTGAAGTTGTACAACAGACTTATTTGTGTTACATAGAAGGTTTTAGACAGGATAAGGGGTTAACAAGTGAAAATCGCAAGCGTGATGTGAAGCCTAAGAGAAGATGTGGATGCAAAGCTCAATTAAGAGTGCATGTTGACATTTATGCAAACTATTGGTATGTTTCATTTTTTCATGAGGTCCACAATCATCATTGTTAGAAGATGGTGAAAGTAGAATGTTGGCAAGACATAGGTCAATGACTGAATTTGATGTGTTGCAAATGAATAACATGAGAATGGTTGGTGTAGACACCCCTCAAATTTATAGATCATTGACAAGGCAGTGTGGAGGGTATGATCATTTGCATTACCGCTATGAAGATGTATATAATCAAATAGCCAGGCAACATAAGTTGACAAATATGGATGCTAAATTTGCTTGGCAATATCTGAGTGATTTGAAAGTCAACGATTCAATGTTGTTTTATTGTCAACTGTTGATGAGGATAGAAGACTCCAATATTTTTTTTGTGTGACGGTATTATGCAGATGGACTTCAACCTATTTGGTGATGTCTTGGCATTTGATGCAACTTATAAAAAAAAATAAGTATGAATGCTCATTAGTAGTATTCACTAGCATTAATCAACACAATCAGACTGTTATGTTTGGTGCAACAATCATTGATAATGAAATTGAAGAAACGTATGTGTGGTTGCTTGAAAATTTCTTAAAAGCTATGAAAGGGAAATCGCCTTTGTCTATTATCATTGTAATGACCCGCCTCGTCGCTAAGATATCACTAACTCTAATCGTGTAATTTCAAATTTTAATGAAGACTCCGTTAATTTGATTATGAAAATGAGAGTAACTTTTTTGCGGTAATACCCTTATCAAACAATGCACAAATACATAAATGAATACATATGTATGTATACTTTAAATCATTACATATCATTCACATACCAGAACTTAATTTAGTTTTTACATGTATTTACGCCTGGAATTTACATGTCCAATCAAAAAGGAATCAAGGAACCAGGTATAACAAAACTAAGAGTTGATAACAAAACGCAACTCTTTTCCAAAAATGAATTACAACGTTATCGCGTCGGCTAGGCGGCTCCAACAAAAGGATCTCCCTCCAAGGTCACCTAGTGCTGCTCATCTACTCCCACAAACAAAGGTTCGCGATCATCATAGGTACCAACCACATGGTACAAATTACAAGGGTGAGTTTATTATACCAGATTAATAAATAACATATGACAATGATTAGCAAGAAAACATAATAATAATAACCACAATCACTCTCAATAATCAATGTTAGACTCTTGGCAAGCGTACCAATTATCATTACAGGTTACAAAATTTATAAAAGATCGTCTCCACAGGGACTTGAGTTACTCAGTTAATCTAAATAAAACTTAACAGTTTAATAGTTATGTACAACGAGTGTGAGCGGAGTTTCATGTATTTGTGAAATAACAGAAATTATGAGATTTAGTGCGTTGGAATTATGAAAAATTACAAAAATTAATAAAACGAGTTTAATTGATTCAGGAAAAGTGTAGGATTGGACTTTATCGTTCATACCCTTAGTATCCAATTAACATTACCATGTATAAATCATTTTCTACCATTATTAATGCACACCTAAAATCACCCCAAATTGATCTCTCGCATTTGAGAATTCTAAGAGTATTTATCAAATATCGATCTCTCGTATATGAAATAAATAATCCAGCATTACAATCATAATCGTGTGCTATTTGCAATCTAAATGTTATGCTTTATTCCTAGCAATGTAACGTAAAGAGTAAAATCATTCAGTTCAAGTTTTAAGAGTACTTTCTAGTTAAACTTAGAACTATTTCATGAAACTAGTGATCAAATAGAATTAAGCATTAAGAACGGAATGAAATTACCAATAAGGAATAGAAAAGATTCATGCATAAATAAATATTAAAAGAGATACTTAAGGGTAGAAGATTACATCCAATCCTTAGAGAAGTTAGTCGATCATTGTGGAGAGCACAAGATCAACTGAATACATGATGAAGGAAGCGATCCCCGAATTACTCCAACGGAGTTTCCTTACTAATTTCTCACTTCTCTCACTCTCTCTACACTCTCTAAGGCTACTGGTTCATGGTTCACTCTCTACTGGCTTTCAAGCATGCATTTCCTTCACCTTTGCATGGTTCACTTCTTTCAAGCATGCATTTCCTACTCCAATCCTTCCTCGCAAGGATATTCAATAAGTCATGCACCCCCCACGTACATACACAACATACAACCATGGACTCCTCAATGCACTGATCGTAGATAGGGACCAACCTTTTCCTGCAGGGATATCTAGTCATGCACCCCCCATGTGTATCCACAGCATACAATGACATTGTCAACATCAACATTATCTCTCATCAATGTCATTATCAACATTAACATCATTTCATCTTAATATCATCAACAACATCAACATCATTTTATTTCAATATCATCATCATAAACATTAATATCATCTCATTTCAATATTATCAACTATATTATCTCATTTCAACATCATCAACCATATCAACATTATCTCATTTCAACCACATCAATAGCATCTCAATTTCAATATCATCAATGACATCAGTATCATCTCATTCATTCACAATTCATATAACCACGAGACTGGTATTTTACGAAAATTCTAAATTAAAGAGAAGGACTACAATATATAGAACACACTCTTATGCCCATTTAAAAATTTAATAAAGAATTAAATAGGAGAACATATTATAAAATTTTGGGCAGAGTCTCCTCTGTAATTAAAAATTTTCCCGAAAATCCAATCATTACAACAACAATCATTCAAAATTTTATCCATGAATAACAAATTCACCGCATCCCATTAGAAACCTACTATCAAAATTTGAAGGCGATCCAACGGTTGACAAGTCCAGGATTGTAGTTTTACTAAAATAGGTTTTGGGTCAAACTATCAATCACACTTTTTAAACATAGATCAAACAAACTTCACATAACTTAACATCCTCACCAAGCAATTGCACAAGGGTAAGTTACACAACAATTCAACTAATATAAACTTATCAAATAATCAAATAACACAATAAATACATCAAACATCTAGTTTTGGTTATCGAAATTTCAGGGAATTACAATCACTAATGGTGATCTTGTAATGAAGAATTAAATATGAAAGGTCTTCCCAAATAGCCACCATAGATTGTGTGCCTGGAACTTATTGTCCAATGCAACAACCAACCTTGGTAATCCATAATTTAATAGAGAGTTCACAAAATGCATGCTAAGTGAATATGAGATTGGTGAATTCAAAACAAAATGGGCAGAGATGGTTTCTAAATTCCATCTTAAGAATCATCAATGGGTGTCAGACCTATATGAAAAGAGGAACATGTGGTGCACAACTTATAGGAGAGGCAAGTTTTTTGTTAGGTTCAGGACAACCTAGATGTGAGGCTTTGCATGCTCAGGTTTCAAGGTTTCTTTTCTCGAAATATAATTAGATCAAATTAATACAACACTTTAACCATTGTATTAGCTTTATGCGGTGTAGTAGGGTGAGGCTGATTTTGATTTGAAGCATGGTGTTGCAGTTTTGAGTATTGAATATCTAAATTTGGAAAGATTCGCTGCAAATTTCTACACAAGATGGATGTTGAAGTTATTTCGTTTTGCACTTAAAAATTGTGGCACTGTAAGGGTTATTGAATGAAAGAATTCATTCAATTACTTTAGATATGTCATGAAAAAGTATGAATTTAGTAAGGATAAAGTGTGGTATGTTTCATGGCAGTCATCAACCCATGAGATAAAGTGTTCTTGTTGTAGAATGGAATTGGTGGGTCTTCTTTGTAATCATATACTTTGTATATTGGTCCATGTTAATATTTTAGAATTGCCACAATGTTTGTTAATGAACCAGTGGTATAAGTTTGCAAAGAAAGATGCATAGAGTTACATAAGGTATAATAATATTTAGGATTCTGAAAAGGAGGCAAGGTACTTGTTGCTGATGGAATCGTATAAAGAGGTTAGTGTTCTTGTTGTTGACAATCTTGAAGATTATTTAGAGTAAAAAATGAAGGCTATGAATGAATGTAAGTTGCTGAGGAGTAAAAAAATCAAGTGATGTTAAATATGCAAAAATGTTGGTGGGTCATGCGTGATGGTGTGGTCCTTTATTTCACCAGAAGATAATTATGTTATATGAAGTGATGTGGGCCTTTTTCAACCCACAAATGTTGTATTCTTTATTGTTTTTTCTATTATGTGCTACCAAAATTATTAGCAACAAACTTGATATAAGGTATTTAACCTAATAATAGGATATGACATCATACCTTTTTTTTAATCAAAACTAGCAAGATACATGTGCATTTGCATGACTCGCTTTTCATTTTATGCATGTTTTAAATACATTTGCTTATAAAATTTAAATTTTATATTAAAACAAGCATAATTAAATATTTAGTATTTATATTATGTAAACATGAAAAAATGATTAGAATAATAGAGCAAAAATAGAATTGAAGCAAATTATAATTTTTAGGCTATTTAAAGGCTAAAATATGTTTCTAATGACCTATAAATATGAAAAAATTCAGAATTTGTCCTGTAAAATTTTGGATACATTTTTTGTCCTCACAAAATTTAAATGTGTTGTTTTTTTGGTTCAAAGCTAGGCTTGGGTCATACCAACCTATGTGGCAATTTTTTTGGACATTTTTTAAAAAAAGGGTTCGTCTTCATCTTCTTCAACCTGTTTAAGCTTAACCTTCATGTTCTTCAACCTCTTCGATGTTGTTCTTCATTTTCTCTCTCATAAAACTTCATGTTCCACCTCCAAATTGTGATACAATACAATTACACGATACAATATAGAAAACACTACAGTTCTCCATCATACACGATACAATATTTAAGGTAATCACACAGTATTTAAACTACCATTGGTCATCATCTTCTGCTAGCTAATTCTATTGGTAAGAACTATATTCCAATCTACATATTTAATTGATACGATGATATAAATATAATTAATTGTCGAAAGATATACAAACTACAATGCTATTGAATTTATAAAAAACCTGTGACCCTTGATGGACTCAAGAACTTTCCTACATGAATTCAGGTTTAATTATATACTTTATAATCCTATAAATATAATGAATTGGGTTTTCATTTATAAAGTATGTTATTATTGATACTTATGGTCACTCGTGAAAAAATAATTTAATTTATTATACTACTGAGTTTGTTAATTATATATTTTAAAAGTATTTTAATGCAAATATATTTATTATATAATTATGTAAAAAATATATTTATATAAATAATAATTAGCAAAATTTTAATGCATAAATTTATTAACAGAGATAAAATATAAATTTGTAATAAATATATTAACTAATTACATTTAAATTAATTTTTACTGTAAAGTTTTTAACCACATAATATAAATATTATTGAACAAAATGTTCCTTTATGTCATTATTTTATAAAATTTCTAAGTAAAAATAATTGTATAGGATTTCAAATTTTAAAAAATAGTGTTGAGTCTTTCATATGAATCTATGTTAAATACTTGAAGAGTTTTGTCATTTATAATAGTTTGTTCATATTGCCATGAAGCAAGATCATTTTTTGTGAATAATATATGTGGTATCCATGTTAAACAATAAAATTAATTTAATTTATGACATTATTGAGTAAGTATTTTAAATTATTTTGTAATTAAAAAATATTTTGTAATAAATATATTAACTAATTAAATTTAAATTCATTTTTAGTACGAAAAATTTAAACCTTAGTTTGTTAATATTAATTAACAAAATATTCATTTATGAAAATATTTCAATTTATTTTATAGGATTTCAAATTCAAAATAAATATCGTTCAAATTAAGAATTCCCCCTTGAAATGATTCACTTATGATAGCGCAAAGAATAATTATTTGTTGTCATTGATATAAGTAAAAAACATATATGTAGAAAAAATATTATTGGATGTGTTAGTATTAATAACAAGTACACAAAAAATGCAAGTTAGGACAAATGGTCCTAGTGGCATAACACTTCTAAATCCAACAGAAATACGACAAATAAAGGTTTGTTCTCAACCCCAGACAAAATGCATTAACCCTAATCCAATTGACGCTGATATACACTTCATGTTACCTACAAAAATATGCATGTTTGATGCCTTCATCCCTAATAATTTTATTTACTTCATTGATGACATGGACTTGTAAGCAACCTTTTCCTAGTATGGATACACATTAGCCATAAGTGTCACGTTTTTCATTGAATTCACCAATCAACAAATCAAGGGTAGGTGTCATCCTTATATATTTCTCATGATGGACCTGCATCAAATAATTAATGTGTTGCCATCAATCCATTGACCCTTTTATTGCGTAACATGCATAACTACGCAAGTTGGATACTAAAACCATAATTCCTATCGGGAAAATTTCATTTGGGTTAAAAGTATATTGCATGTCTAGCCATTGTAAAACCCACAACGACGACGTGAAATTGCAACATAAATTCCAAACAGAAAAAAACATTAGATTTGTTAACAACCAATGATTATCCAAACCAATTTAATAGAATATATTACAGCGAAAACATACTTATGGCCACGAGCAAGAATTCCACATCCTTCGTTTATGTCCTAGTTGTCTCCTTGAACCAAGTTGTTCAGATTGTTTGGTGGAAAAAAAAGGAGACCCCATCATTTGAATCATAACATTACACTGATCCAAAAAATACTATGAATGAATCATTGCTAGCAACATTTACAATAACACCAGTAGTTAAAGTATACAACACTTGATGAATGAAATTGTCCATCCACTTACAATTAATGTCATGTGTTGTCATCTACAGGGAACGGTCGATTCCAACATGAAGGAATCAAGGTGGTGAATTAATTGGTCTTTTAAAGAAATGACCATTAAATACCAGTGCCCACTGATTTCATAAATGGGAATATATATCTATTGTATGAAAACAGAATATTAGTTACCACACAAATGATTATAAGGTCAATTCAGACATTTTTCATAGAATATCATATAACGGACCTTACAATTGATAAGTTCATATATGGGAAACCACAAAATTTATATAGATTGGAACATTTTCGGATTTAAATTGGTTGAAAGGTTTCATCCACTTTTTTTGCGTAAGTTGAAACCAGATCCTGAATCCCCATATCGTTAATTATGTCTCTCTGTTATTTAAAAAAAAGGCTCAGTAAATAAACATGGGCCCATGGCCCATAAAAGTTGACATCCCTAAATACAAATTCACTGAAGGCCAAATATTTATTTGTCATTTGTTTTTGTTTACATACCACAAATGCTGGTGGTAAGCACCATATATGTTGTTCAGTAATGCGATGTTGCAATCAGGTCACCTTCATTGTCGTCCAATCGATGATCTAACAAGAGAAATCTTAGTGTTGAGCATATTGGTATTTACTTGACAAAATTCATAACACATAGACTTGTTCGACCAATATATCCTAAGTCAACAACATTTACTAATATATGATATATGATGTTGTGTCAATTAAAATGCACCTCACGGTTGAGGGCGTTTCCAAGAGACAAACTTTGAAAATGTTTTGTGGTCCCTTCATGATAGCCCAGAAGACCACCTCGCTAATAATTATATATGGAAAAAAATCATGTTGTAAGTGTTAAACAAACAGAACATGTAAGTAATTATGGCCAATGAAGTTATGCATAACATACCTTGCTAATGCCTATGGGTTAAAAATGTTAGCACACATTTTCAATTTTTTCAATGCTTAATCACATGTCTATTGTGGGTTTGAATATGGTTTGAATATGTTGCTTCATGAACACAAGGCACATAGTTTATGTGCATCATGTTATAACATATAGTTTTGGGTATGGACTATGGTTGATGATAATTAAGTTACCTATGGCATTAGGTGGCCCATTGATTTGTAATATTCTTGATTTTTGTGATCTGTGCCATGTGTCGATCTTTGGTTCACACTTTGTTGTTGGACATGGTTTGATTGCCCGGGAATTGGAATTGAAATGCTGAGTCTGAGATTTGGTTTTGATGGCAAATGGGTCTGCCAAACAAATCACCAGTAATACTTCCTATAGGTATTGTTGTAAAAGTAGGAAAATACCATATGTGGAATTGTGATTTCGATATGAAATGCAGAGTTATTCACATTCTGTCCACCGTCAAGTAGGATATGATTAGTTGGTGTAACTGAACAATATACAGATGAAGGTGCAACTATTGCCTTGCCATTTGCAACATCCTTTGATGCACCAATAGATGACCCAATGTTTGTTGACTTCCTGTTATAAGCTCTGTTCCGGAGTAGTTGGTGATGCACCTGCGGAAAGTTTGTGTACGGTCAGTTGGGGCTTCGCATTGAACACAAAGTTTTTGTTATGTTTAGTATGCATGGTGCTTCTTAAGACATCAAAGGTTGTTTCAAGCTTACCTATCTTCCATAACATAATACCACATTTTTTGTCCACCTCCTCCACACGATTTCTCGTCTCTTGAAAAAAAAACATGAAAGAATGTAAGGATTTTCCTAATATAAGGGTCTTTTAAATGATGCATCACAAAAGATTTTAAATCCATATGCACAACATCGTACCTTAACCAATTTTTGAAACCTTTTTGTCATTTGCAATAGGGTATCCATTGTTTTCTCCAACTTAATGACTTTCTCATCAGTGTCGTCCACCTATTTAGAACTAAGTACTTATAAATGATATCTAAAAGAAAGCGCATGGCACCTTGTACCAAATATATATATACCTTGTCATTGTTGTCGACGTTAAGGGGGGGGGGGGCTTCATTGTTTGTGTTAATCCCATGGTTCACCAAGTTCCTCCCTACATGAAAGAAAAATACACTAGTAAGTCTGAAACATGTGTGGTACAACTTTGTCTTAAATGATAATATGCATCACAAAAAAGTATTCTACATGCACTCACTCATCTCCTAACGTAGAAAGGGTGTCTGACGAATCCATGGCTATAGCAATAAGAGCATCTTTAGTGGTAGGTCTCAAATTGAGATCTTAGACCACTTTTTGGTGGACCCCACAATGTCACGTAGGATTGAAGATCTCTCAAGATCTGTTGCATTTTCTTTAGTGGTAGATCTCATTTTGAGATCTTAGATAACTTTTAATGGGTCCCATTTCAATATTTTTTTTTCAAAAAACATTTTTTTTCTTCCTCTCCTTCTAGAACCATCTCCTTTTTTTTCCTCCTCCCTCAAAACCTCCAGAAATGCTCCCTCCCTCCCTCTTCCAGAAATGCTCTGCCTTCCTCCCCCCTCCACGTGCGACCCCTCTTTCCATTCCCCTCTGCGTGACCCCCACCTCCCCTTCACCCTCTGTCGCACGACCACGCTTCTCCCTTGATATGCTTTATTTTCACTTTTTTTTTTCATTTGGTCTGTTGGTTGTTACTCAAGTGTTTTGGTTATCTGTTGATGAATAAATTTTTTTTTTGAAAGGTGTGCATATTTTCAGCTGAAGATTCATCCTCAAGATCTAACATTAAAGATACTATAAGGATATCAGCACTAAGGTTCTCAATATGTAAGGATAACATGTAGGATTTCAATCTTCCAAATAGTAGTAGGTTTTCTTTTCTCACCACCACGTACTAGTATTCTCAGTGTTATAAAATTTGGCCCGATCATTGACCCGGTTGAGGTAGTGGATCATTGGGTCAATGGTCCAATCGGTGGGCCAGTAATTGGTTCGGTTTGACTTGGTCTATATTAAAAAATTCAAAATTATATTATATATACGTATATAGATAACATTATTTGATTAAGAAAAAGTCATCCATAATTTCATACTAAAAAATTCAAAATAATAATTGAAGTATTAAAGTTGATAACACAAGTAAAGTGTATTAATAATAAAAAAGAGTATTAATAGCAACTACCTAAATCAAAACACAAGTCCAATTTTTAATAAACAAAATGAGTCAAAAGCTCATTTCGAAATGCAAATGGAAACTGCATAAAGTAATAAAAGGGGTACCAAAAAACAAAATTGTGGATCTGGCCCATATCAGGCCAAATAAGGAAAAATCCTACCCACTATATATATATATATATATATATATATATATATATATATATATTCCTCTGGGCCTTCCTTCCTTTCTACTGCTACTGCACCTTCCTTCCTTCCTGCTGCAAGGCGCGATGGCGACGGCGATGGAGTGAAGCAACAGCATGAAGGAGGCCACAACCCTGCGCCTCCGTGATTGCGTCTCTGTGACTATTGCATCTTCCTTCCTTCCCGTTTTGGACCCCCTTGTTTCCTATCAAAACCCAGTCCGGGTCCCAAAACTCGATCGGGTTGCCGAATCTTAAAAAAATCGCCCGATTTTTTTCGGGCCAAACCGGACCACATACATGACCTTCATTTACCAACCCGACTTGGGTGAAGCCACAGTTCCCGGTCCAACTGGCTAGTTCGGACTAGTTTTCACAATATTGAGCATTCTTTACAATCGAAAACATGATTAATTTGCATTAAATGCACATATTTTTGTTTGCAGATAGGGTATTTATACGTTATCGCCTGACATGATTGGAAAGACCCACAGCTGGTCAATGTTACCTAGAAGGGCTTCTGATCAGTTAGGCTAGAAATTGTAGCACAAAAATTTTATCGAGGCTGTTTAGATAAAAAGAGATATATGTAGGGTTGGCAAAGTGGGCCAGTCCACCAAAAATGGGCCGAGCTGGCCCTAGCCCACCAAAAATACGGGTCAGGCCATGCTGGCCCACTTTTGTAAAGTGGGCTGGAAATGCTAGCCTGCCTCACTTTAAAGTGGGTTGGTGGGCCAATGGGCCAGCACACCTAAAGAATAAAAAAATAAAAAATTTACTTTTATATTACCTCTCAAGTATAAACATTCACCAGATGCACTACAAAATCACCAGCAGCTTTGGTTGCAAACACATCACCTAAAAACATCAGAGACAGAAAACATAATCAACACATTTGCCATATAAGTATAACTACATCTTCCTTTTATCTAAAGCTAGAATCTATGAGAACCATAAACCAATGATGATATTGTTATTTTCAGTAGAAAGTTTGGGAAATTATAAGTATATATGGAAAATTTATTGGTCTTTACATGATTTGGGGACACAGAGAATGGATTCTCATATAAAGTTGGGCCTCCAAAACTTCCACCAAATATTTTAATTGGGTTCAAGCAGAATCGCAGACCAACCTAAACAAGTAGTTTGCACACAAGTTAAATGAATGTTAGTAATTGATATATCAAAATATAAATCAATAGCCAATAACCAATTTCCAAACCTCGATCAATGACATTTTATCAAGGCCCCCTCTAGTTAATTTGTCCGAATCATTATGAGGAACAGAGATTTGCAAGGGAATAAAGATGTAAGCTTGCTCAGTCAATAGGCATGAGTAGCAAGAAACAGAAAATGAGAATACCATGGCATGGCAAAGCCAGGTTCACAAGTTACCACTTGTTTAATGTTTATGTACTAGCAGAAAATGGCACCATTATAACAATTAATTAGGACACCCTCAGTACAATATGAAATAACTAAATTTAAATTCATTTCATTAGCATAAAGGATTTTGTTACGGACCCAATAAATGGGCCTAATAAAGCACCCCATTATCATGAAGACCATTAAAGGTTCATCAGTTTAGAATCTTAACAATAATTGGGGAGATCTTAACAACAGGGCAGAACAGTCATCAAAGGAGATTGTAACAAACATAACAGATATCTTATCAGGAGGCTATATCTTATCTAATCAAGAAGTGGCAGCGATTTAACCTAGAGGTAACATCATTATAAATAAGAGGTGTGCTCACAGGTATGGATACGCTCTCTAACCCTAATATATGATGTCACTATGCACACACATCACGCCCAAGATTAACATTGTTGTGTACGGTGATCTGCTTGACGTAGAGGTATCTTCTTCATAGATACTTCGTAGAGAGTTCTTGATCTAACATTAAAGCACTAGCTATATGGCTAGACATCGTTGTTCTCAATGACAGAACAATTGGCACCATCTGTGGGAAACGTTAAATTTAAAATCCGACGATCACAAATCCCACGTTCTTAAATCCCACGTACCTTATGGTAAACACAAGAAGTAATAGTCAGATGATTTACCCGTGTTCTGATGTGGCGGTGTAGAGGGATTTACCTTCAAATCCTGTTTTAGAGGAAGTGAACCCACTACCTCCTCCAAACAGAACGTGACACCACCTCAACCAGTGGACTTTGACGCAATTTACTTAAGAATTCTTGATTTTTTTACAATCGAATTAATTCTTATAAATAATAAATTGAATCAATGCAATTTAAATAGATATAAAGGAGACTATTTTTATAGATTCACCATAAAAATAGTGATGAAGTCTCAGATGCGGCCTCCACTCCCGCGCCAGCGACACGGGCAGTTTCAACCAATCAAATAAATGCTCAACCCTTGGACCAAATTCGAATACTTCAAGGTCAGCAGGTGGCGGTACCTCATAATCCAGAGCCTAGTGAACGTCTCATGAGCAGCGTTTTTAATTCGATTTTGGCTCGGATGGATGAGATGGAAAGAAGGCATAATTTACAAAGGCAGGAAGATATAAGAAAGTTAAAACTCCAGATGGAGGAACGTAATGTTGCATTGAGAGAGAAGAAGAGCAACGTATCCGGCTTATAGAACAACACTTCAGGAGTATGGAAAACCTGGTTCACATTGAGAACCGAAGATCGCAAAGTCAAGATACTGCCAGGAATGTGATGAACTAATATAACAATCAAGGCCAAGTTTTTCCAGGAAATCAGTAGATAAACCTGGTCCAGATTGATATTGGAAACGTGGATTGTGTGCCAACAGCAACTACGCCCCAAAATCTCACTGCTGAAGCTAATCAAACTGCTCAAGTCTGAGTTACGATCCCTGAGGTTCAACACCCTGCAGTGAGCAATCAGAACTTTAGCGCGGAAGAAAATTGAAACGCCAGAGAAGCTGCACCCTGGCCAAAACGGACAAGGGAATTTACAGGAGGAAATGCAGTAGGGGACAACATAATAATAGTCCCCTAATTGATGAAACCGTCAATGCTCCATACCTGGAAGACTTCAACGGAACTTTCTTGCTAAAGTATGATGGAAGTCAAGATCCGTAAGTGCATATTGATGAGTTTGATATGCAGATGTGTGTAAGAGGAATTGATGAACCCATCATTTTCCGATTTTTTCTACGACTTTATCTGGGGCTACAAAAACGTGGTTTCATACATTGCCACCCGGGTCAATTCATAACTTTGAAGATTTTGGGCAGAAGTTGTTAAATTTTGCTACTAGTAAGAAACAACCCAAATCTTAATTTGCACTTGGGAAGATAAGACAGCAACCCGGGGAGACACTACAGAGTTACCTGGACCGCTTCAAGGAAGCCGCCTTACAGGTACAAGGGTTGGAAGAAAAAGTACATGTCCACATCATTGCTGCTGGATTGGATGGCTCATCCCGGCTGGCAAAATCAATCTACAAAGACCCAGTAAAATCATTGATGGAGTTTAGGGCTCGATCAAAGAAGTACCTGGAGTTAGAACAAATGGAGATTGCCAATGCAGTTGGCAAAGAAAAAGAAAGAAGTCCCATAAGAAGAAGCCCACCACCAAGGAGCAGGGAGCAACAAAGAGGTCACAGTCAAGGAAAAAATACAAATATCAAATTCAGACCAGGAAAATATGAGACCAAATATGAGAAATACACCCCGTTAAACACATCCCGATCACAAATCTGGAAAGAAGTGGCTTCAACTGAGATGAAAAAGGTTGACCGACCTCGTTCAGTATATAATAAGGTGGGGATTGATCAATCCCGATTTGTGAATTCCACGATGGACCAAGGCATACCATGGACCAATGTTGGGATTTACGAAATGCAATTGAGAAATTTGTCAGAGATGGTAGACTCAGGCAATATGTGATAACGACCCAGGGTCGTAAAATCAAACGTAAAGGCGAGGGTCAAAATGCAACCTGGTCACACAGGAAAGATGGAGAAGAAAAAAGGAAAAAGTGAAATGATGATGAAGGTGAATTTCCAGAACCCGAGTTTGAATGTAATGTCATCTGTGGAGCTTTGGGAGGAGAAGGAGACACTACCAGCCAAAGAATGAAGTATTTGAAGGAAGTTCTTTCAGTCAGGGAACAACCTAAGTTCAAAGCAAATGTTAACAAGGTGGAGCCCCTTCTACTTTACTTCACGGACGAGGATATGAGAAACGTAATGCCGAATCATGAAGATGGCTTGGTAATTATTGGAACGATAGTTAATTGCCGGGTTAAAAGAATATTTGTAGACAATGGCAGCTGCGCAGATATAATTCTATGGAGTGCATTCAAGAAAATGAATCTTGATGAAGTTGACTTGAGGCCATGCAAAACAGTCTTAATAGCGTTCAATGGGGAAAACACTACCCCTAAAGGTTACATTGAGCTCAAAATGACTCTTGGCACTAAGGAAGCATTCAAGTCAGAACGAGTAAAGTTTATTGTGGCCAACTTCCCTTCACAATATAATGTTATATTAAGGAGACCAACTATCCATAAATGGGATATGTTAGTCTCTACTAAACACCAAAAGATAAAAATGGTGGGAAACAAAAACAAAGTAGTTACAATCTGCGGGGACCAGAAAGAATCACGGTAGTGTTACTACAATGCAGTCAGAGATAGTGAAGGTGGTCCATCTTCACCACCCCAGATCCAGCAAGATGACCAATACAAAAGAAAATTTGAGGAACATATGGCAGGAAAATCGGTTAATATGGTAGAACTTGACATGAGAAAAGATGTTGAAGAATTGAGGCCAGAACAGGCAGGAGAGTTGGAAGACTTAAAAATAGGGGACCAGCCTTGGAAAATCACCAAGGTTGGTAAAACGATTAACCCAACTATAAAAGCTAAGTTGGTGGAGTGTTTGGAAAGGAATTGAGATGTTTTCGCATGGAAGGCTTTAAAAATACCGGGGATAGACCCAAATTTTTGTTGCCACAAATTGTCAATGTACCCTGAGTCAAAGCCTGTGGCGCAAAAGAAACGGAAGCTTGGTCTAGAAAGGAAGCAAGCACTAGAAGAGCATGTTAAGGAGTTGTTGGACATCGGGTTACGATAAATCCAGTACACCACATTGTTGTCTAATGTAGTAATGGTGAAAAAGCCTAGTGGTAAATGAAAGGTATGTATAGATTACTCGGATTTGAACAAAGTTTGTCCTAAAGACTCATACCCAAGGCCCAACATTGATTAGCTAGTGGATAACTTGTCCAGGTTCCAGCTATTGTCCTTCATGGATGCTTATTCTGGGTATAATCAGATAGCAATGTACTTGGAAGATCAGGATAAAATGACCTTTATAGGTGAAAAAGTGAATTACTGCTATACTGTCATGCCTTTTGGGTTGAAAAACTCAGGAGCTACATATCAAAGAATGATTAATAGAGTATTCGAACACCAATTAGGCCGCAATATTGAGGTATATATTGATGACATGATCGTGAAGACAGTTAACCCAGCTGATCACATGCAGGACCTAGAAGAGACGTTTAAAAAGTTGAGAGAATACAAGATTCGATTAAACCCGGTCAAATGTGCATTCGGTGTGTCGGCTGGAAATTTTTTGGGTTTCATGTTGACCCACAGAGGAATAGAGGCTAATCCAGACAAATGCAAAGTCGTATTGGATATGAAGTTTCTGACAAATAAAAAAGAAGTGCAACAATTGACAGGAAGATTGGCGGCCTTAACCCGATTTCTCCCCAAATCGGCAGAAAAGGCACTTCCTTTCTTCAAGCTACTAAAAAAGGAGGCTACAATCGAATAGAACCCAGAATGTGAAGTTGCATTTAAAGAAATCAAGGAATGTTTAGCCTCTCCACCTGTACTATCAAAACCAGAACCAGGAGAAATTTTGAACTTATATTTATCCGTGGGAGATGAAGTGGTCAGTGCGGTATTGGTGAGGGAGATGAAGAACACACAAATGCCAGTTTACTTTGTAAGTAGGGCCCTTCAAAATTCCGAGTTAAGGTACCAAAAGTTAGAAAAAGTAGTTTTTGCATTACTAGTAGCAGCAAGGAGGCTTCGCCCTTACTTCCAAGGGCACACGATCATTATCAGAACTAACCAGCCAATTCGATAAGTAATCCACAAATCGGATTTAGCTGGAATGATGGTCAACTGGGCAATACAACTGTCTAAATTTGATTTGAAGTATGAAGCCTGGCACGCTATTAAATCTCAAGCGCTGGCTGACTTTGTTATGGAGTTAACTCCATCTAATGGAGCAACTTGGGATGGTATTAACACTTGGAAAATATATGTGGACGGATCGTCGAATGTTACGGGTAGTGGAGCCGGGATCATTGTTGAAAATCCAGAGGGAGTAGCAATTGACCAATCATTACAATTAAAATTCCAAACATCAAATAACCAAGTTGAATATGAAGCATTGATAGCCGGGTTGGTTCAAGCAAAGGAACAAGGAGCTAAAAAGGTAAAGGTGCTTACTGATTCCCAGCTCATTACAGCCTAGATTGAAGGACGATATCAGGTGAAAGGACCATTATTGGTAAAGTACCTCAACAAAGTCAAAGAAATCATGGCTGACTTTGATGAAGTCGTTGTGAACCACATTCCCAGAGGAGAAAACGTCAGGGGTGATATCTTATCAAAATTGGCAAGCACCACGAAATCGGGAAGTCAAAGGACCATGATTCAGCATGAAGTCTCCGAACCGAGTTGTATAATGATAATCTCGGGTGCTAAGGACTAGAGAAGACCTATGATTGATTACCTTGAAAGGGGAATCTTTCCAGAATATGCTTTGGAAGCCAGAAAATTGGTACGTGATGTCGTTATGTACACCATCGTCAATGACAACTTGTACCGTAAAGGGTTGCATACCCCGATGATGGTGTGTTTGAACTTGGATGAGGTCGAGTATGTGCTTACTGAAATACATGAGGGAATCAATCACCAACATATGGGGGCCAAGGCGTTAGCAAGAAAAGCCCTTCGGGCAGGATACTATTGGCCAACCATGGAGGTTGATTCAAGGAGTCACGTTAAAAAATGTGAAAGTTGTCAGAAGCATGCCAAGATAAGATGGTCCCCACCTGCCGAGTTGCAGTCTGTCTCGGCTCCATGGCCCTTTTTCAAGTGGGGAATGGATTTGTTAGGACCATTCAAGGCAGCGGAAGGGAAACTAAAGTGGCTGATAGTTGCAGTGGATTATTTCACTAAATGGATAGAAGCGGAACCTATTAGTACCATAACCTTAGCTCGGGTGCAAAGATTTTTTGAAAGAAACATCATTTCCAGGTTTGGCATCCCAGGAGAATTATGACAGATAATGGAACTCAGTTTATTGATAAACGAGTTCGAGAAATGATGGCTGGATTCCAGATCAAACATCATTTCACTTCTGTTGAACACCCACAGTCAAATGGGCAAGTTGAAGCTGCAAACAAAGCGATAGTAGACGGGTTAAGGAAGCGTATGCATGAGGCCGGTTCCAGTTGGGTCAAGCAACTATATTACATTTTGTGGGGATACCAGACTACTGCTCAAACATCCACCAAAGAAACCCCATTCAGATTAACGTATGGTTGCGAGGCAATTATTCCCGTTGAGATTGATCACCCATCTTGGAGGAGAAAGAATGTTCTTCAGGAAGAGGACGAAAAGAACAAGGAAGCTCTGGCTATAGAGTTGGATTTAGTTGATAAAGTCTGGGTTATAGCACATTTTCGGGATCTAGCGGCAAAACAACTGGCAGCCGCCAAGTACAACAAGAAAGTGAAACCCCAGACCTTCAACACAGGCGATCTAGTACACTGAAGAACGGATATTGGAAATAAAAATGTCAGGGATGGAAAGCTAGCGGCCAACTGGGAAGGACCCTACCGGGTTACAGAGAAACTCGTAAGGGAGCTTATGTGTTAGAAAACTTGAACAGGAAGGCAATTAAACGAACTTGGAATGCAGATAAACTTAAAATGTATTACAGTTAGATCCGATTCCAAAGTCTCCACCTCGAATTACTATTTTTCCTTTGTTAGGATCGATAAGCCATGGTCTCGGCAAGTAATGATATTTCCTGATTTGTACGCATAATTTGACAATCATGTTGTACCTTATTTATGGACATCATGAGTCATTTTATAGCAATTTTTCCTTTGTTAGGATTTGTAAGCATAATTTGGCAATCATGTTGTCATTTTATAGCAAATTACAAATAAATGAAGCATTTGTCTTTATCATGACTTTGCATATAAAGAAAACTGATCATCACAGTCGGGTTGTGAAAATATGCGCAGATATAATATTCGTGTATACAATGCATCAAAGTTATTATCTTGCTAAAGAGAAATGTGCTACTTAAACCCTGATCAGGTTAAAATGTGGGAATGTTTGGCTAAAGAATCCAGTTTCTACATGTAGCACAATAATCTTGGTTAAGATTAAGTTCAGGGATGATAACCCAGAACAAGTTGCGAAGATAAAGCGATACGAATCTTTGTGAAATATAATGACTGGTCTTTGAAACCATATGAATATTTATGCAGCCTACAAAAATATATTTTTGATTTTGGCCGAATCATTTGATAGAATCTGATATAGTACGGATTCATATGATTAGAATTCTAAACGTGATTGGAATTCCATAAATATTTGGTGTACGAAGGAAATCAGATAAATTGAAACCGGGAACAAGCCCGACAATGTTTGTTACAAATTAAAATGGGGCTCATAGACCCCAAAAATAAAATAAAAAGCGTACAAGTTCAACACCGACATCCCGGCTCTTCGATACTTATGTTGCCCGAGATTGAGCTTTTTCATTAGTTTGAGTGGCAGCGGTCACCTCTTCCTCCTCACGAGTTTCATCATCATCCGCTTGAGTTGCTGAATCTTCACAAGGAGAAGAAGGAGGGACCAACTTGCCATCACTAACATAAGATTTAAAATGCATCCCATTGGTATTGAGCTCAATCCCGGGGTTCAAATAGTAAACCTGCTCCAAGGTATTCTTGAAGGACCCCTCCACAGCTGCTGCGAGTTGGCCTTTTACATACTCCCGCTCCACTTCAGCCTGATGCAATGTCTTTTGTTGCTTGACAAACAACACATCCAAGTCCTTAAAGCTTTTCAATGTCATAGCGTTTGTTTGTCGAACATAATCTAGATCAGACTTCAATTTTGCAGCAGTACTTTCGGTCGTGCGGAGTTCCTCAAAAGCCTTCGCAGCTTCCTCACGAGCCTTGGCGGCCTCCTCCCGGGCCGCCTGAACCTCATTCACTACCGTGTCTTGAGCCAAAAGTAGTTCTTCACAGGTCTTCTTGGTTTCCTCCCGAGATGATTGAAGCTCGTTAATAACTTTAACATACCTGGAATTCACAGTTGCTAAACTCTGAACCAGGGATGTGCATTTCATAGCATTAAGGTCAATAATGCTAAGTTCTTGAATCTAATCATCTAAGAAGAGAACTGACTCGGCAAAACGCTACAGCGTTTGGACGACATGGAAGAGTTCGTCAGACAAACCCCTTTCCCAAAGAAACCCGGGTAATAACCCGGCGACCGGGGAAGAAGAGGTAGCTAGAGGCGGTTGACCACTAGGTGCCCGGGGTGAGACAGTTGCTACAGTAGATGTTGTCTGAATAGCCAGGTCCCTTTCTTTGATGGCTGGGGCAACTGTAGTTGCCACAACTGGAGCTTTCTCCTTTTGAGCCCCAGAAATTTTCCTCCTTTTTGGCACCGGGCCGACGACAGCAGTACTTTTCCCCTTGTCAAGGGCAGTAATAAATGGAGGAGGAGGAGCCCGGCGTGGTTGCTTAGATGTTGGTGGGGTGCCAGCTGCAGAGGTCGGAGGTGTAGCTTTTCTCACACCAGGAGCCGGGGTTGGACCAGAGGTTATTTGCTTTCCCATATCAGAGGTTGCAATATAAAATAAATAATCAGAACACATAAAGTGATGCATCAGAAGTAAAAAAGGACATGATCGTACTCAATGACGCGGAAATCCTGGAGTGATATGTGCTAATAAAGGAAGCGATGTTGGGTGGACTATGAGCTTCTTTATAGGCATCTATTCGGGTAACCGAAAAAGCGTCAGAATCTAATAGACCCCTCTCCTCAAAACGGTAGGAACATGGAGGAAAGTCATGATGAGTATGGGACTAATAGAGTGGAAATTTCCACTCTACGTCCTGCGAATCAGTGGAACAAAGAAAAAAAGGTTGTTTGCCGGGTTTGACTACAACTTTGAAATACTTGTTTTTGAAATTCTTGAAAGAATTAGTACATACATGAAAAAGTTTTCGATCAATACGACCCCGGATAGAAGTCCATCCCTTCCTGTTTGGGGGTTTTCTACCTGTCCTACCCATTTGAACAGTAAAATAATAGAAGAAAAGAGGAATAGTACTAGTGTTACGAAATCTCAGCAAGTGCACCGATTTGTCGTTGTAAGTTACAAAATTTATAAGATCGTCTCCACAGGGACTTGAGCTTCTCAGTTAATCCAAATAGAATTCAACAGTTTAATAGTTATGTACAAGTAAGATGAGTGGAATTTCATTTGTAACAGAAAATTACTAAATTCGTAAAATGAAATATATTTATGGGAAAATGGGATTGGGTTTCATCATTCATATCCTTTTATATCCAATTAATATTACCATGCATAAATCATTATCTATCCTTATTGATGCACACATTATTTCACCCCGAATCGATCCCTCGCATTCGAGAATCCTAAGGATATCCACCGAATATTGATCCCTCGCATATGAAGTAAATACCCCAGCATTAAGAATTCTAATCGCGTGCTTTATGCAATCAAAACGGTATGCCCTATTCCTAGCAATATAACGTAATGAGTAAAATCATTTGGTTCAAACCTTAAGATTACTTTCCAGTCTCACTTAGGATTTTAATTCATGAAACTAGTGATCAAGTAGAATCAAGCATTAAGCATAGAATGAAATTACCAACAAAGAGTAGAAGGTTCATGCATAAATAAATATTAAAAGAGATACATAGGGATAGAAGATTACATCCAATCATCAGAGAAGGTAGTTACTCATTGTGGAGAGAACCTCCTCAAGGGAAGAATTGATGAAGGGCCCCATCACCGCTTCTTTCCAGCAGAGTCTCCACACTAAATCTCACTTTTCTCACTTCTCTAACCTACTTACTACTAGCATTTAACCTCCTAAGTTAAAAAACAAGCTTAAGACAAGAAAAAAATAAAGGATGGAATGCCTTCTCCTCCAAATTCGTCCCCTATTTATAGCATTTTGCCTCCTGCCAGCTTCACTCGCCCAGGCGAGTGATTTTGCCTGTGTTTACTCGCTTGGGTGAGTTAACCCTTATCTTCTTGGAACTTGAGCTCGCCTGGACGAGCCAAATACACTGGAATTGGTCGCCTGAGCGAGTTAAAAACTTAGCCCTGAAGAATGCTTTGGGCCTTGATGGACCTCCCATGTTTGCTTTTTTAACCCTTCTTGCTTGCTTTGCTTGTTTAGAAGCTTCGGAATTCCTCAAACCTATCAAAATGCAAAATATGATTGGAAAAATCTTCCAAAATATGAAAACAACATTCATCAAATGTACTAATTACAAACTAACTTGGTTTTAGGGCAATTTCATAGATAAATTTAGTGAAAGCCAAAGATAAGTGCCTTCATTGTAGTCCTATTTTTACTAAGATAGGGCACTTATCAACTAGCGATCCCTAAAAGTTCACAAAAATGTTCAAAAGCTTTTATAAACCCCAGCTATTAGGATGAAGTTGTGAGGGAGCTAAATGAAGATGGTTTAAGACATTCATTTGAAACTCAGATAGGGGAAATCAGATCCCTATCCGCGTTATCAAATCTTTGTAGAAAAAGAAAAAAGAAGGGTTATTGTCCTCCCTCAAAAAGCAAATAGGCTCGCTCTTGTCGGGAGGGCGCATGACAAAGTTTTCCTGATTCCCAAGAGGAAGGGCAGCAACATCTTCCGAATTAAGCTCGGATAACGTCTTCAACACTTCATAAGTTACCCATGGGAACTTAGAAGTCATGGAAGGAAAGGGGGAACACAATTCGGCGGAGGGGGACTCGGTAACTTGTTCCAACGAAGGATCCATACACACCTACGACAAACAAATAAAAATCAGTAAGGCAGTGACATACCTAAAGGACATTTTTAGTTGCGACGAGAGTTAGAAGAATCTTCTGAGATTAGGATGATGTCCCCAGATTCATCAACATTCTTGGCGGGATCAGAAGCCCTGATGCTATTTGGGGTGGGAAATATCGACTTAGGCATAAGAACCGGGTTATGCCGACAAGACCCAAGTAGTGAATCAACCATAGAATCAAAGCCAGATTTTAAGAGTTGGCTACTTTCAAAAAACGCAATCAAAACACGGCTCGAACTGGGTTTCCAAGACAGGTTGTGAAGAAAAAGTGACACTACTGCGGGACAAAGCAGATTTAGGATTCTTCAATTCAAAACCCTAAAGAAAAGAGGAAGGGCTTACAGAAGAAGCCTCAATGTTAGACTCAACCCTAGGGATGTCTAAAGGGTTTTTATTTTCAGATACAGGAATTGGGTTTTTGGGAACTTTATTTTTCTTTTTGCTGCTAGCTCGACCAGCATATAGACGCAACAAAGCTTTTTCCCTTTCTTCTTCAGGAAGGAACAAACCAAATAACCAATACCCAACCCTAAGGGGGATGTTTTGGTGTAATCTTGCCTCTTCCTCAAGAGAAATGCTCATGATAAATGAAGAAAACAACAAATTTTGCAAGAGAGTTGAAGAATTAGGATATTCATAGCAAGAAAAGGAAAATGGCTAAAGATTTGGGTGATTCGCAGTAAAGAAGTAAAACTTAGAAAATGACCCAGAAGATGAACAAAGATGGAAATTGATCCAAGAGGAATCAACAAACTACAATCGAAATAAAACAAAAGCAAGAAGTTCAGTGATAATGAAGGATACCTAAGTTTGCGAAAGTTTCTTGAAATGCATGAGACGAAACGTGAAATAGCAGACGCAAAGGTTCAAGAACGCAAAGGATATTCAAAAAAAGTAATGAGAGAACAAGAAAATGTGAAGAAAAATGGAAGGAAGTATATATAAGCACAAGCAGGAGATAAATGTAATCGTTGGATTCGTGCGAAACATCGCGTAACCGTCGAACGGATATACGAGCGTAACCGTCAGATGGGAATGAAGCATCATGTCTGGGGGCAAAAAAGACTATTCAATTAAAAATTTCATAATTAGCGCGCAATATGAAATGACATAGCATTAAATGCACGTGTTCATCGTAGCAGGAAAATAGAACGTCAACAGTGTACTATAGCAAATGATATGACAACTGGCAAAAAGTAATTTTAACACAAACATTCTTTATTCCTAAGGAGATATGTAGACCCTTGTGAATGTCCAAATCCGGGGGGCAATAAAGGATTGTATAAACCTGGCATATACAAAAGTCGGGATGCTGAAATGAATACAATACTCGAATATGGACAGTCACAGTTGTAATAAAGACATAACCTGACATATACAAATCCGGGATTAATGTCAACAAAAGAAGCAGAGTTGGGGTAAATAATGTGTGCAGATCAGAACCCGTCAAAACCAAAAGACGAGATTGTTAGTTAATACACCCCGGTTGCCTAGAAGTCTCAACAACTGAGCTGGGGGGCAACTGTTACGGACCCAATAAATGGGCCTAATAAAGCACCCAATTATCATGAAGACCATTAAAGGTTCATCAGTTCAGAATCTTAACAATAATTGGGGAGATCTTAACAACAGGGCAGAACAATTATCAAAGGAGATTGTAACAAACATAACAAATATCTTATCAGGAGGCTATATCTTATCTAATCAAGAAGTGGTAGCAATTTAACCTAGAGGTAACAACATTATAAATAAGAGGTGCACTCATAGGTATGGATACGCTCTCTAACCCTAATATATGTTGTCACTGTGCACACACATCACGCCCAAGATTAACATTGTTGTGTATGATGATCTGCTTGACGTAGATGTATCTTCTTCATAGATACTTCGTAGAGAGTTCTTGATCCAACATTAAAGCACTAGCTATATGGCTAGACATCATTGTTCTCAATGACATAATAGATTTAATACACAAAAGTCTTGACAATGATAGTCATACAATAAATAAAAGAAGCATCATGTAGCTCACACTATCTCAAACAGACAAAACAAAATATTTTTAAAAATAAAGATAAATGTTGAAGCAAAGGAGGCATGACAAAACCCATATATGGGAGAAAATCCTGTCCAATGCACTTGCAAAGCCGCGCCCATGCCTGAAAGCATGGCATCCAAGTGCAAATTTGAGATTCGTAAGAATTTTAACTAGACGACAAAATAAATTATATTTCCAAGTTGATGCCAAAAACTGGTAAAAAGACTATACTTGTAGCATGTAACTTGCAGTTGGATCATCAACGTCCAGTTGAGATTGTTGTAGTGACATCAAGACATCCATGACCTAGTAAAGAAAAAAATGGAAACTATACATTAGCACACTGAAAGTAAACAATAATTAAAGGAAAGAAAATATAAAAATTACAGCTTCCAGCAATACATGAGTTTAAAAAGTAAAAGAAAAAACACAAGAAACAACACTCTGAACTAAATTAAAATTCACTTGTTTGGCATCATCCATGAACTTCTCCTTTCCAACAGTCATTCCTACCAAACTAATGCACTCCATTGCTTCGGCTCGAAGCATACGATTAGACTTATCATTTGCATTCACCAGAATAGCTTTTAAGTATGGCATCACAGCATCATAATACTTCTAAAATTGCTCCTATTAACATGACATTTTATTTAGGAAGCATAAAACTTAAAAGCATTGTCATTACTATGGAGAATATTGGTTACGTAAAGCACCTGTGAAGAATCAGCAATAGATGTTGCACAATGCTTGATAGGAAACTCGCTCGCAATTGCAAAAGACGCAAAGCATTATGAGTTCACTGAAATAGGTTCAGGAAAAGGCAAAAGAGGAATGGGAGAAAAACGTGAACAAACCAGATCGATGAATGCAGCGGCTTTCTCGTACGGTGACAGAAGCTCAGATGGAAAATGTGAACAAACCATATCGATGAACTAGAGCTCGATGACGAAAAAACAGAGGTCACTACAGGCGGAAAGCTTAGACGGTGACGGAAGCTCAGATGGAGGTGCAGAACTCGACTCTCTCGAGCTCGTCTCCGACCTCTCACTCTCTTCTCTCTCAGACTCTCACTCTCAACCACTCAATAATATAATATCTTGATCTTCCTATTTTTTTTTATTAGAGGCAGCAGCCAGGCGCCAGCAACCCAGCCTGTATTCACTATATTGTAAATGTTATTGTGGGCTCTGGCCTGTTGGGCTGATCCGATCCGGGCCCAATTCTGACCCGCATTTTGGTGGGGTGAGTTGGCCTGGCCCGTTTAATCAATATGGGCTCATTATTTCAATCTAACCCACATTTTTTCATAGGCTAAACAAGCTGGTCCGCCAGACTAGACCCGTTTTACTATCTCTAGATATATATGGATAAGTAATTCAATTTTTTTTATAAAAATTAAATTCAAATAAGAGGTAATTTTTTTATCACTATCATATGGTATAAATAAAATATTTTATGACAATACATTAAAAGATAATATTGTGCGCTGATTTTCTCATTAAATTGTATTATTTAGGAACTATTTTGTTAATAATTTATATTCTATCCCAAAAGAAAAATGAGCACTCTTCACCATGTCTGAATATGACAAAAGTGTCAACCTTGATTGACTACTACACCTGCAACACATCATAATACACTGCTCTCAATGTTTGCAGCCGCTGTGGTCTGCCAAATTTGCATTCCTTCCATGCATGTCTATTGTCATTCAATGACAAGAATACATTAGTCCTCTTAAAGAAAAATTTCCAAACTAGTGTAATCCATTTCGTCCGTATTTATAAATTTATTTATTTGTAAATTGTGTGTTTTTTCATAACTGACTGGTAACAAATAATACTAGAACAACCAAAAAACTTTAAAACATAGTTAAAACAAGGCAAATAAATGAAATTAAAAAACATAGGTAAATAATCCAGTAATCGTCGTCATCCAGGACTTTCTGGAGCCTAACCTTAGCAAAACAAATTTGATACCCTTAACACATCATACCCTAATACAGTACCCCAAGCATGGTAAATGCATACGTTGCATGCTGAATCCTCTATGCCCTTCCGTCACCACCACCGTTTCTGAGGCATCCATTTTCCTCCCTGAGCAGTGCATTTTCTATCTGCAATTGGTCTTTTTCGTGTAAAGCCCCTGATGGAGTTGGGCTTCGAGTTTTCTGACAGTGTAGAAATTGAAATTTCGTATTTTCTTTCCACTTGCGCTAAGGAGTCTGTCAATCAACGAAGCAGCAGCAACATCCTCTTTTGTATCTTCATCATTTTTTGCAAACTTCCCAAGGCAAACAACACGGCTTCCGATTTGATCAACAGACATTGAACCATAAAACCTACGAAATGAAACTCCGTCAATGGTCATCATGTCATGGAGAGTATATGTAGGATTTTGGTTTCCGAATAAGTTGCATATGTGGGATAGCAGACCTGTCCAACTGTACTCCACAACAAACCTTGTGCTATTGCACTCCTCGGCCTTATTTTACGAACTTGTATCTATAAGGACCACATCAAATTCATGGTTCAGTAGTGAATGTTAATTAGTCTATGACGTTTTTTTTATTTAAGCTCATATCTACACTACAATGATTTTTTTTCAATAACAAAAAGCAACAACAAATACCTTCACCATAACAAGAAGACTCTGCCTTCACCTTCTCTGAAAAGGATGTATGGTGTTTGTTGGGACTATTTGTTATTTCAAACTTGCAAGGTTTGCCCCACGCAGGGGACTTGCAATGTTACTTCCCACGCAGCCACAACCTTCTCGTATGAGGAAAATCCTTAGTAACAGGCTTTGGAGACCCCTAGAACATGCTTAGCGCATTCAGCCCAACTATGATATATTCCTGGTTTGAGACCTTCAAACACCACGTAAGTCTTTCCCTTGTGGATTTCATCAGCCATTGGTATGCGTTTGGTGATAAAAGTTTCCAAAGGCTAAACTTGGTGTGTGTGCAATGCAACACGTCTTTCACACAAGTGGGGTGTGTAAGTTTATTGCCTTTGGTATATAGTCACACTAGCTTTTGGATGCACGGGATATTATTATAATATTATATAAGATTTATTATGACTGTAAATATTTCATAGAAATAATGTCATCACATCTTGTAGAATAAATCAAGTTGGAGAATAAATTAAATTTATTAAATTAAAAAAGCAAACTAAATTTTGTCAATTTGTTATCTATTTATATCTAATAGATGGACAACAAACCATAAAATGATATCTAAATTTTGTATTTATTTGTTATGTTCACCAAGACATTTGTCTACAATATACTGCACATGTCTCTTATCTTCTTCATCTCAAATAACTTCAAAATTTGTTTTATAGGGATGCCCATATTGTTAATCCATACATTTTTCTGTATAAAAAATACAATAAAATGTGTTCCAAAGAATATAAATACAAATACATATCTAAAAACGTATAAGAGAGGAGTATTAAAAGAAATTTCTAATTATATGCATGTATTAAATTATTAATGTTATTATAAATAAATTGTTTATCCATGTGAATTAAGTAACTTTTATGAAGAAAGAAAAATCCTCATATCTTATATTTTTTATATAATTATATTAGATTAGTATAACAATAATTAAAAATGTAAAAACTATAATGTAACATATTTTATTTCTAGAAAATTAAATTTTAAGACGACATAAAAAAATAGATAGCAAAAAAGTTAATAATTTTTGTCTAAAGTCATTTAAATAAGAAATAAATATTTTTTCCTAAATTTACTTTTTTCTGTAATTTGATAATCATAATTTCATTGATTTATTTTAGTTTTTCTTATGTAATTAAATATATATTAATTAAATTTAATAAATTTTAATTTTAATAAAAATAATCTTTATAAAAAAGTTCAGTATAAATTCTCCTATTTATTTTCATAAAATAGTACATTTCCATGTGTTATATTTATATATTTTATATTTTAAAAAGTC
>CM023947.1:20849539-20872591 GCA_013407115.1 Glycine latifolia | reverse complement strand
TAAATTTCACTTCATATTTTATATATAATAATTTCTATCTTAGTAAATATATAATTTAAGTATAAATTTATTTTTTCTAACTAATAAAAAAAAGACTCACTTACATGTTTAGCATCTCAGGAATTCATTTTAAGGAAAATAATTTAGGATTCACGCCACGTGTTGTCCACATGCATATTTGCATAATAAGTAACTAAAATAATATGTAAGTGAGTCTTTTAAGAAAAATATAAATTTCACTTCATATTTTATATATAATAATTTCTATCTTAGTAAATATATAATTTAAGTATAAATTTATTTTTTCTAACTAATAAAAAAAAGACTCACTTACATGTTTAGCATCTCAGGAATTCATTTTAAGGAAAATAATTTAGGATTCACGCCACGTGTTGTCCACATGCATATTTGCATAATAAGTAACTAAAATAATATGGGATTCGTATGAAAATAACATTTTAATACTCAAAACATTATCATTCGATCATTTGACTAGAAAACACCGTGGATGCAGAATTTAAAAGTTCTAGAGCATCAACGACAACCATTTAAGGTTCAACACATTTGAAAGAACAAAGATTAATGTTCTATTGCAAGTCTGATCCATTTTGATGTGGCTCTCTCCATGGGTATGCTACCCTTCTCCCAATGTTCAGCAGCTCTCATTTCATTTCTAACGTGTAGTTCATTTCATTGAAACACCCCGTCAACAAATCCAACGAAGGAAATTAATGAAGGGAGATATTCAAGTTGAAATACATATATTTTTAATAACAAAAATAATTGCAATGTCATTTTTTTAGTTTTATTTTTTGAAATTCCATCATAATTTTTTTTATTATCAATATTTTTAAATACATCTTTTTCAATATAAGACATTAAACAATTATTTAACCATTCATCCCTGATTCGATTACGAAGTACAATCTTGATGTATTTCATAGTTGGAAATGCTCTTTCCACATATGCAATTGCTACAGGCAAAGTGAATGCTAACTTTACAAGTAAATAAACCAAAGGATACAAAATATGTTTTTTCTTTTCAACCATCCTCTTGGCAAGATCAGTTGTTCCTTGCAAATTCGAAAAATCAAGATCACTTTGCACATCAACAATATACGTGTCAAGCTGATATTCAAGCATGACAAATCATTCAAATAAAAATCTGAATGATAAAAGCCAGCAAATTCACACAACTTATTCTTGTCAAATGCCGAGAAAGAGTTGCACGGATTTAAACATGTCATGCATTCCTGCAAATTCGAACTAACTTCACTAAAACAATCATTCAACTCTTCAAGTTGAGTATCTATCACTGCATAAAATATGTCAACCTTAAAGTGATGCAGATGAGTAACTGATCCTCTACGTTTTATTCTCCCTTGTAATGCAAGTACACTTTCCATACCAGGGATATCTATATCATGTTTGATACAAAATGCTAAAGTCTTTTGAAATAGATTATCCCACTCATTATCTCTCGTCTTCTGTAATAACACCTTTGAAACTTTTACAAGAGTCATAGCATTCACAATATCTTGATCTTTTCTCTGAAGTACTTGTGACAACTCATTCATTATTGCTAAGACCTTGATCATCAGGTTCAAAAGTAATACAAATTCAAAAGTTTGCATACGCATCATAAGGCCAAAGGCTTCAGACCTTTTTGCATGCATAAGGGTTGTATCGTCTTTTATAATTTCTAGCACATCAAACACAAGATCAAACAATGTATACAAACTTACCAATGATCGGTAATGTGAGCTTCATGTGTCCCCTGGTCGTGATAAACTCATTTCTTGATTCAAGTCTCTCCCTGATTGAACATCATCGCTTGCAATACTTTTGACCATCTCATCAAATTGTTTTTCTCTCAAAATATATGCTCTTTTGCAAGAAGCACCAACTACATTACACACCAACGATATAAAATTAAAGAAGTCAGTCAATGCATAAATCTTTTTTGCACAAGCTACTAGAGCTAACTAAAGTTGATGTGCAAAGCAGTGAACATAGTAAGTAGAATTATTTTCAACTAAAATCAAGTTTTTCAGACCACTAAATTGATCACTCATATTGCTTGCGCCATCATAACCTTGACCACGAATCTTTGTCAAGCTCAAGCCATTTTTGGCAAAAATTAACTCAATAGTTTCTTTAAGTGAACTAGCTATAGTATCTGAAACATGAACAAGACCAAGAAAACGCTCAATAATTACTCACTAAAAACATTTATAGGCCTTAAATACTAGTTCCTTAATCTCATATTCTTCACCCAAATCACCTAGTTATCCAATTCATTTACCCATATGAATTTAGAAAGCCAGCAATTATTGTCTTCAACTGTAGCCTCACAGGTTCACCAAAAACATTATCAAATATATGCATCACAGATTCTAGCCCAATTGCCATCACCAAATTTAAGTGACATGCATAATATACTGAACTTTGATGATTTGAATATAACTTACCTCTGAAGGACCAAATAAACAGACTTTAAAGTTTCCATCAGCTACTGCTAGTAGTTGCAATCTATTGTCGCGTGACCGTGAGCAGAGGCGGAGGACTGCGTCGGTGTCTCGCCACTGGTGTCGCAGCTTCGAAGTCTCAGCCTTGCATTGCATGACTGCATCGAAGACGAGAAGGACTGAGTCTGAGACAGTGAAATCGAGAACGAGAGGTTTAGAGAGAGAGAGAGGCGAGATGTAATGCACAAGTCATATTTTAATTTTTAAAGAGAGGAATATTTTTGTAATTTCACCCCAAAATTTAAGGGGCCGCGACACTTGCTCCCCTTCTCTTCAACGTGAGCCCGTCTCTGATAACTACATTAAGCTTCACCATTTTACTTATTTAGTTGCGTTAACTGCATATTTAGTTGCATTAACTACACCATACTAAGTGCATATTTTAGCTTCTGAGTAAGAAACCAAGCTAATGTTAGTAAAGGAATAATTTATAAAAAGTCTTTATTTAAAGTTACATTTTTTTAGTGTGCTGGTATAAATGGCTTATTTTGTATGAGTTTATTACTTAAGAATGAAATACTATATGCGGCTATATGCTTATAAACTAACCCATATCTCATTCTCCTTATAATAGATTGTAATAGAAGTGTTTATTTTCCTTAAGTTTAAAAAAACTCCTCCATTGTCAACTGCAAATATTAACTTTCAAACTCAAATTTAAAGTTTTATGATAAAACTTCCTTGTGTATATCGGATGTGTGTATCGAAATAATTAAGATGGGAATGAGTTCAATCCGGGTCTTATTCCCGATGTCGGTAACAGTTGCTGCAGGTGACTGCTCCAGCTTCTGCATAACAGAGAAAGTAATTGTACTATGGCTACTGTCACACGTTTCCCTTCTAATGAGGGACTTGGAACCCAACTAGATGACTTAACATCTTGTAAATAGTGTAAATTGTGTAGCTTGATGTATGTCTAGAATCACTAACTCTAAACCTAGATGCCCTAAACAACACGTTGATGAATAATGCAAATATCTCCTTGGTGTAAAATTTCGCAGCTGCCTTTCAAGTTCTGGAAAACTAGTAACAAGCACGAGGTTGCCATAGCTAGAATTGAAATCATACTCCATTTGCCTATAAAGCATGAAATTCAAACAACGCTGGTAATGCTAACAAAACTTAGTCAAATTGGACCATGAACCAAGAAACTTCTTAATCAACGCATGAAGTGCCTCAGCCCTAGATGTTGTTCTAAAACCCACAAAAAAACTACCCCGAATATAATTTGTTGCCCACATAATCCTTCTCATACAATTCTTTGACCTAATTATTGTCAACAAGCCCACAATCCGAAACCATTGCAAACCATTTGCATTTGAAGTCTCCAAGGTCATAGTCACCTAACATGAGAGTTAAGAACCGTGAAACAAAGACATTATATTCTTTGTGTTACTCTTAGCATTGCGCCACAAATGGCATGCACAACGTCGATGGTGAATGTTTGGAAACACTTTATGGCATTGCTCATTGCTAAATCTTCATCGGTTATAACTGAACTCAGTGACTTCCCTTTCATAACCTCCATAAATTGTTCAAGGAGCCAAACATATGTATCTTCTGTTTCATTTGAAACAATATATTGCACTTGCAAAGATGATGTTTCGATTATGATTGTTGTAACACCCTGAAATTTCGATAACTTCAAATATATGTGTGATGTATTCCTTAAATTATTTGACTACTTCATTAATTAGGATTAGTTGAAATGTTATGTAAATTATCCATGTTCGATTACTTCGTGTAGATTTCAAGTTATGTGGAGTTTGTTTGAGCTACTTTGAAATTGAGTGATTCTGAATTTGACTCAAAATCTGTTTTGATTAAATCACAATTTTGGATTGGTTAACCGTTGGATCTCCTTAAAATTTTAAAAGTAGGCTACTAACCCACATATATAACTTTTAACCGTTGAGATTGGAGAAATAATATTTTAAACATGAGATATTAATTTTTCACAGAAATAGAAATTTTAAATTTTGGTCAGCTCGCCTAGGCGAATTTTAGAAGGAATTTTGGCTTGCCTGGGCAAGTCAAGTTGGTTTTAAATAGTACCAGCAGCGTAAATGACAAAAAATGGCCTTCTTCCTCTCCCAAACCACCACCCAACCTCCCACCATCATCCTCCACCAGCCACGGCTACCGGTGACTGCTACGAGCCGTCATTTCTTGTCATTGAACCATCACACGGAGATGAACACTTTAATTGGAGTGGAATCTTCAAAACTCAACCCGAGGATTTGGTAGAGAACGGAGCCTCCAATACTCATTTCTTGGTTTCTTTGAGGTAACCATGGTTTCCTTGTCTTCTCTTTAGCTAATTTGAAGTCGCTCTTGATATCTATTGTTATTCAGGTACCGTTATTGGCTATTTTTATACTTCCTTTGAAAACCCTTTGAAAATGAGATGTTGTAAAAGTCTCCTTTTTATGAAGTTGATGTCATTTCTGTGATCTTTGTTGAGCCCCAGCCACATTGGTGTGATTGAAATTTCAAAATGATGTCTTTTGATGTGAACTCCTAAAACACCATTTTAGTCTCTTTTTAGATTTGAGTGGATATCTGACCCCAAATGTTAATTTTGACCTTGCTTTTGAAATCTATGCTAAATTATCTTCGATTTGGTATATAGAGCTCTGTGTTCGGACAAACACGTGTATTCGAAGGATCACAAAACAACACCACTAGGCTGTAACAGGGAGAACTCCTAGTTAAATTAGGGGAGTTTATTATTTAGTTATTGTTTTGGTACCATAGTTGGGGGCCAGGGAGTCCAACTATGAGGATATCTGTCTGTCTTTGTTGTGTGCTGATTTTCAAGAAAAGTTATGTTTTAAACTAATGGGATGCGATATATCTATCATTGATGTATGCTTGTTCCTATTGTGTGCTCGTTTTCAAGAAAAACTGTGTTTTTTTTACTAATGGGATGCGATGAATTTGTTATTGATGGATAAACCTATGAATGATGTTGTTGTTGTAATCGATTGGATTTTTGGGAAAAGTCTTAATTACAGAGGAGACTCTGTCCAAAATTTTATAGTATGTTTTCCTATTTAATTCTTTATTAAATTTTTAAATGGGCATACAAGTGTGTTTTCTATATTGTAGTCCTCTTCTTTAATTTAGAATTTTCCTAAAATACTAGTCTTGTGGTAATATGGTTTGTGGATGAATAAGGTGATATTGATGTCATTGATAAGGTTGAAATGAGATGATATTGATGTATTGGTGATGATTGAATGAGATAATGATGATGTGTTTGATGATGTACAAATGAAATAATGTTGATGTGGTTGATGTTATTAAGATGATGTGATGTTGATAATGACATTGATGAGAGATAATGTTGATGTGGACAATGTCATTGTGTGGTGTGGATACACATGGATACCCATGGGGGGTGCATGACGGGTTACCCTTGCAAGGAAGGATTTGTTCCTAGCCATGGTTAGTGCATCAGTTGTAACACCCCAAAATTTTAAGAAACTACAGTCAATTGATGGTGTATACTTGAGTAAAATGTTAATTAGAGATAGTACAAAGGATTTAGGAAAAACGACAAAAATACCTCTGGACATTTTGAAAATGACCAAATGGCCCCTAGGTATTTTAGCAAGATATTTTAAGGAAGAAATTTTATAAATACCCTTGGATGTTTTGGAAATGACCAGAATACCCTTAGGGTAACAATTACAGAGATACCCTGAACATTTTTAGAAATGACGATTATGTCCCTAGGGCAAATATTAAAATTACCAAAATGCTCTTTAGGTCAAAAATGACCAGATGATTTTAGAAATTTTGTGGGAACCAGGAAAATGGATGAGATGCTCTTAGATAACTAATTATTAACATGGTTGGTGATAAGAAACCCTAAACTAGAATTTCTAGGAATTTTAATAGATATTTTGAAAAGAGCTTAATCTATACTACCTCAGGTATCAGAAGATTATAAGAAAAGGATGGACATAATCTATAGGATTTTCTCTTAATTATGGGAGGAATAGGTTTCCTAAATAAGATAGCTTCATAAATTAAATAATTAAAAGCAAATTGGACCAATAAGAAATTAGAATTTGGCTATTACATGTAATAAAAGAAAAAATTTGTTGATCTGGTTCCCTAAAACAAAGCCTTGACCGTGTGATATAAAATCAATGGAGAAAGCTTTAAGAAACTTCAAGATGGGCCACATGGAGGGTTAAGAAGCTTGGAAATTTGCCATTGGTCCAATTGAAAAGTAAGGTAATAATGAATTAAGAAGATTTTTTGAAGAAAACTTCCTCTTGACTCTTTTGGACACGTAGACAGTTAGAGGTATTATTTCAAAACTCCCAACGGTCAAACGTTAGATATGTGGGATAATAGTATACCCTTAAAATTTTAAAGAGATCCAACGGTTAACAAATCCAGAATAAGTATTTTAATAAAACGGGTTTTGGAAGAGACTTTGTGACTAAACCACATAAGAAAGCAATTACAGACTTGACCTACAAGCCTTGAACTCCACGTGCAAATGGAGATAAATAGAGAAGAATATAGAAAACTCAAGAACTAGGACACTTGGAGGGTGCAAAATGCCTAGCCAATAAGGTGAAACCTAGTGGAAAGTGAGTGATGATGACTTAGGAAGATTTTTGTAGCAAAGCTAGCCTTCCACGTGAAATGAAGCCAAATGAATTGTTCCACCAGCCTAGCCTTCAACGTGCAAGAGAGAAGAAGGGAGAAGGGTGTAGAAAAATCAATAATTTGGCCACTTGGAAGGTGAGGAATGGCTAGCCAATAAGAAAAAAACCAAGTAGAAAGCTAGTCATCATAACCCTTGGATATTTGTAACAAAAATCAAGCTTAATCACCATATAAAAGGATGATGGGAACCGAAATTTTGGGCTGTCCTTAAGGGAGTATCAACGTGTAACATCCATCCTAAAACACTTCTATTTCATTCCTTTCCAATTCACCTTTTCACCTAGAACAAAAATAAAAGCCTATGCCTTGGAAGTCCACGTGAAGAATTAAGGAGGAAGGCTGTCCAAAAAGCTTAAGGAAAGTAAGGTATGGGGAAGTTTATGATAAGCCAAGTTTGAATATTAATTACATGAGAATCCTTACTTGATTTCATGAAGAATTAAGCTTTGTAGACTAGGTATTTGATGAATTGCCTCAAAGAACCAAAGATTTCTATATGAATGGTTATTCAATTAAATAACTTGATTTTAGTTTTATAAATAATTGTTGAATAGATAACTTGAATCTAACTTAATTAATGAAAGTTAAAATGACTTACAACATGTTTTATGATTATTTCAAGAAAATAATTGTTTAGAAGTATAGTGTATAATAGAATATTTTGCTACAAGTATATGTTTGATTAAAAGTATTCTATGATTCCTTGAGCTTATATATTTAATTGATGCTAAAAATATGTTGACTTGAATCTACATGTATTATAACTATCTTTAAAAGAAAAAGTTGTTTTCAATGGTAGTTACGTAAATGGTTTCTAAAGTTTAGATGTTTTATTAAAGCGGAGTACTAAAGTGATATAATTTGTTAAAATAAATACCTTGATTATGTTGTTGTGATACTAGAATTGTGTTGAACCTATGTTAATTATGTTGAACAATATAAAGATTAATATTAAATAAAGCTTTCTTTAAAGTATTTTATGAAAAGGGATAAAGATGGTTCAAGTATTGTGATGTTAAAAGAAATGTTTGTAGACATGTATTGTTGAGTGTTCTATCAATTCTTATAAAGTTCATGTGTTGCTTGATGATTCTTGAAGCTTGATGAACTTTAAGTGGTTGTATGATGTATGGTGTATGAGAAATAAATTAAGTTATGTATTATGTTGATATTGATAAGTGATGAGAAAAGATGTGATGAAGATGAATGAGTTGTTATAAATGAAACCATCTCATGGGTATCGTAAAAAGTTGTATGTCAGTTGGTTATCAGAATGAAACTCGTGCGTTCAAATGAACTAGGGGGTGCATCTTGCAGTACGGAATCACTAAGCATGAAAGTGTTCGTGTAAGTGAGAACCTAGAAAACACTGGAGTACCCTGACTGATCGGATAAATTCTGGTAGGCCACTGACATGGGACTTGATATTCCATGTGGATGAGTTTCATAGAGTTGTCATATGCATATGCCTGGCAGGGGTTAATCCGTGATGTTGACCTCAGAAGGAGGTTTGTCAGATAGCTAAACTGAGTCCATGCGTTCAGAGGAGTCTGAACTAGGGGGTAGTTGAGACAGTGAGGACCACACCACCATGATGATCACATAGGTAGAGGTGACATTCCTACGCGCCACTGGGCTACCTTGACTTAATGGATAAGTTCATTCAACTGAGAGAGGGTGGGGCTATCTTGACTATGGTACCAATTGATGAGAAGTTGAGAGAATCATGCATCATATAAAGAAGTTGAGCATGCATTATTTGATGAGTAGGTTGTATATCTGTGTGTTGCTGTGGGGATGGTGTGATTTGAATTGGGTGTGAATAATGCATGATTCTTATTTTATAAATAATATTATGACTATGTGTGTATACATTCATTTATATATATGTTTTATTCAAACTGTGTTTGTCATAAACTTACCCTATTTTGTGTCTGTGGTTGACACCTGTGATGACCTCAATTTAATTGAGCGAGCAGGAAAATAGTGAAGCAGTAGATGATTGAAGAAAAGATGATGAAGATATGATAATGAATTGTACTAGATTTTAGATCAGTTGTATCTTATGATAGCATGTATTTGGGGACTGTATGATGAATTTTATTTGGGACTGTATTATATTTTGGACTGTATTAACGGACTGTATTGTATAAACCGTGATAAGGGAGAATTAGTTCATGATAAGGAAAGTTGTGAAGCAAGCAAGAAAATAATTTTTTTTTTTTTAAATTTATGATTAAGAGAATTTTAATGCAAAGTGAAAACAAGATTTTATCTAAAATCAACCAAACACGTGAGAGAGTAAAATGAGGCGTTACATCAGTGAGCCCATATTGGTGTGTTATGTATGTACATGGGGGGTGCATGACGGGTTACCCTTGCGAGGAAGGATTTGTTCCTAGCTGGGTCATGCATTGATGATGCCCATGTTTCATACTTCATATTGCATTGATGGAAATAGAATGAAGGCATGTGTGTACCTGTGGGTTTCTATGGGCTGCAAAACGCAAGTACTAAGGGGCCATCAGGTTTGGAATTCCCTAGCACCGCTGGCTTATCATCGGAGGGGGATGGCCAGTGCACGACATGGTGACCCTGATAGGAGATGAATCATTTTCCTGTGAGAGGCTATTTCCCTGGATATGGTACCACATTGCATGGTGAGAGTGAAATCAAGAGCATGCATCATTCTTAACATGATTGTTTGAATTATGAAATGAATTGGATGATTGGTGTGTCGAGTGTGTATTGGACTGATGGATCTTGGGTAATGATTGTGGTTGTTAATTATTGTTGTTTTCTTTCCAATTGTTGTTACCTGATGCTTGTTGGTTTTATATAATAAACTCACTATTGCATTTGTTGTATCGTGTGGTTGGTACCTGTGATGATTGCGAACCTTCATTTGTGTGAGCAGATGAGCAACATTAGGTGACTTTGGAGGCAAATTCTTTTTGGTTGGATTCGCTGAGCTGTCATGATGACGATGGATTACTTTTTGGAAAAGAGTTGTATTTTGATAGTCAACTCTTTCTTAGTTGGTCTCTTGATTTATTTTTGATGGATATGTATAATTCAGGCATAAATACTTGTAAATACAACTAACTTATATCCTAACATATGATGGTTTAAGATATACACGTTTGTGTATTTATTTATATATAGTATGACAAGTGTAATATCGTGAATAATCTACCACCATTTTCGTAATCAAATTAATGGAGTTTTCATTAAAATAAAAAATTACACGATTAGAGTTAGTAATACTGTAGCGACGAGGTGGGTCGTTACAATTGTCAACACCAGAAAAAACAACCACCGGATATTGATACTTGTTTTTCCCATATGTTGCATAAAAAGCAATGACATCTCCAAACACTCAATAATCCAATTGACTCATCCCATCACACAAAAAAAAATGTTGCAACCTTCCCTCCTCGTCTTCTATGTGACACACAAACATCAACGGGTCATTCAATGATAATCGTCACAAATAATGTAAAACACCATCTGCATCACCACCTTGTTGGCACCTTTGTTTCTCAATTTGATTGTACATGTTCTTCTTTCCAAACCCTACTCTCTCATAACCTCTTGGTCACTGAGCAAAGGAATTAAATATGTTTGGACCACTAATACAAACTTTTCTTAAGTTATTCACTTGCATTATATCACCACTGGTCATTCTCGTGTTTGCAACCATCATCCCAAGATACTTTCCAGCAACAGGTCCATGATTGTGGTAATCTTCAAAACATTTAACAATCCAACATTTCAAGTGGATATGCAAATGTACCTAAAATATGGTCGTGCACCCGCATCTAGTTTTTGATTTTGCAAGATGATTTTGCCTTTCCAAGCTTAAACCCCTATTGTTGTGATAGGCTGTGTTGGGCCATGAAGTTAGGGAAAAGGGTGCTCCACAAAATTGTCTAGATGATGCAAAAGCATAGGTGGATCTTATTATTGCGAAGATCAAACATGGATGATGAGGACTAAGAAAAATGAGTGAAGAGCCCAAAGACCAATAAGTGAAGAACCTAAATTGTTCCAATGTTTTGAACGTAACTTGAGTTCTAGATGTCCGTTTTAGGTGTTCTTTGATGCATTTGAAATCTATAAAGATTTCCTACAAGTTGTATTTATAGTTTCAAGTCCTAATTATGCATCTAAGATGATGAAAATTGGACATGAAGTTCAGTACGAATTAGACTTTTTTTTAGTATAATTTTGAATAAGGAATATGTGACTGAAGTACCACATTGGAAAGAAAAAGGAGAGAGGCACCACTTGTTGGATATAAATAGCCATTCATTTGTATTATGTACTCACCTTTGAATTGAATAAAAACTTTGCACTTTTAAAAGTGTGAGAGGAATTTCCTCTTGGGTTCTTAATTGGACCAAACATTGGTTCTTATCAAAGGTTTCTATAATCTTTGTGGCGAATTCTCACGGGACTTATCACTTTTCATAAGGTATGGCGTCTTCTTCCATTTCTTGTCTTTCCCGCCTTTATTTTATTTTATTTTATTTAACATTTTGTTCATGTTAAATTCGTTATTTTTTTGTTCTGCACTTTTCTTCATATTGTCTTTTATCTTTGTTTCTCTTCATCAAACACTTGGCGTGTACCTTTTTCTTATGTTTTAACAAGAAGCCATTTCAAGGACGATCCATAAAAACAATGAACCCCATATTGGTTCATATCCATGGAGTTGATAAGGAATTTCCATTGCATTAGTTCATGAGCATGTAAGGTAATATATATCTTCAGTTCTAGATTTTAGTTGTACTTATGGCGACTGATAACTAAAGATCAATACTATTACTGTTATCTTGTTTTAAGTTCCAAAACGTGAGATGGCAAAGCTTCTTCTTCACAAGATACCAAACACTGTAAACATTGAAACATTGCATAAAATTGTTCCGGGAGATTTTAAAATTGAACTAAAAATAGTGTGTCCTGTGAGTATCTCAATGATTTAGAAGAGGTTTGTTGGTAATTATTGAAATAGAGTGTATGCCTTTAATTTAAGGACATTTAGATTTGTCTTATGGAACACTTGTTGGTAGTCTACCTTGGGGTTACATTTTTTTTTGTTTGAGTTCTGAATCTAATGCATTGTAAAATCTGTTGTAGCCTTCCAAGAAAGGTGTTAGGGTTTTATTTCACTTTAGATTCAACTTATAGGCCAAGTGTAATCCAATCATTATGTAGTAACTAAACAATCATCCAGGTCGTCTCCCAAAGGAATAAATGAGAGATTTCATGTAATTATTTAACTAAGAACTAGGTTTTTGTATTTTTGTTTTGTGATTGTCACAAAATAAATAACATAAAATAAATTACAATAAAATTAAATGACAAATAAATAATTAAGTAAAGATAGAAATACCAGACTTGGATGGTGACGTCGATCTTGATGAATGAATGTTTAGGTTTGGACTTGGAATTCACTCGATCCACTATAAATTCCCAATTCTCTACTCATCTCTCTTACCCATCCCCAATTCACTAATGTATTCTATCTCAGCTCCCTCATGGTTACAGATTCTAAACTATTTGTTTGATATTCAATCCCTTGACATACCGACATAAGCAATTAGCATTAATGGTCGAGAATTAGCGAAGCTTAACCAAGATTATTTTATCCCTATAGATAATCTCAATTAAGTACTTGGTTCATGCTCGAGATTTCTATCCCATTATAATGAATGCCTAGCCTCCTATTTATAGAATTGTAGCTGGATTTAATTAAGGAGATAATAACAAGAAATTACAAACAAATAATATATTTAATTAATTCAAGTAATTATTTTCTTCTTTAGCTGATTTATCCTTAAAAAATACCTTGCTCTTGATTTTCTTAGCATTTATCTTCAATTTTTGCAATTTCTCCTTCCAGATTTTTCTGCTGATTTTAGGCCTTTGGAGCTTTGGCCAAAATGACCTGTATTTTTGTTCAAAACTATCAAATTTTCATTAAAAATAACTAAAACATAAAATGTTACCTAAGACAAAGTAAAAACTGAATTCAAAGCTAATGTGATTCAAAACAAGGCCCAAAGTTAACTAAAATGTCAAATAAATGTTACAAAATGCATATGAATATCCGATAAATTTGACGTCTATCAAAAGGTCAAGGAGCAAGTTATTATGCCTTTGCAATTTTTAGAAGTCCACATGAGGCAGATGAGGCCTATGAAATCATAGAAGAAAGCCAATTAAAGGTACATAAATTGTATACTAATGTCTAATGATACTATTTTATATCACTAAAACTGCTTGTTGATTAGATGAGACAATGAAACACACAAATGTGAATTCCTCTCTCCACTATAGTATTTGAACCTATTTGTTCCAATAGAAATGTTTTCAAGCTAGACATGTATTTGATTCCTCTACCAAAATCTGATGGACTCGATGACTTTTCCTTTATCCCTTATTCAACAAAATGAGGATATTTTTTTTTCATGTTGATAAACTAATATTGCATATGTATATCACTGAGCATAGTGTTGCGAAATCCGCAAGTGTACCGTTCGTTTCAAGTAATAAAGTGAGTAAGTAAAGTATCGTCTCCACAGGGATTGAATGCAATCTTATCGCAACTTATTATCTTAGGAATTGGAAGACAAATAATAAGTTTGAAAGGTATATTGTTGTATTTTAGGAATTACGCAAATTAAATAAATAACAGAAAATTGGCGAAAAGTCAAAAACAAATTTAAATTGATTATTACGCAGTGATGATAAATAATCATGGCCAAAGCACAATTCCCTTTGTTCCCTCCCTTCTTTACTTGAATTGGTTATTAGTTTCAATTATTTCTAATTACTCAGAGGATGTAGTTTCATATAATTAGTTAAATCCTAATCCCTTAGTAATTTAACCCTTTACCCCAATTAGAAATCCTAATTCCTTAGTAATTCCCTATCAAGCTAAGCATTAAGAGAATACATCATATAAATTCTGCAATCATACATCCCTATCCCTATGCAATGTAAAAACTGTTATTTTACTGCTTTCAAGAATTAAAGTTCCAACATCCCTATTGTAAACTCTAACCCTTAGAACTTTACTAGAATGGCCAAGTCTGATAAAGAACAATTTCAATGAAGACCAAAGTAAAATAAAACAATTATCATAATTTCTTATTAATACCAATCAAGTTGCATAGGAGTTCGCATTGGTTCTGGCTCTAACCACAATAAGAGAAGTTAGCCAGGCATGCTCATAAACCTTAAATGCAAAACTAGCATGTATCTAGCAGAGAATTACAAAGAAAATAGAAGAAGAATAATTGCTCCGTCTTCCTTTGATCTTCTCATAGTGATTCCAATCTTTCTCTCCGTGTTTTCTCTGTGTGTTTCTCTGTATATTTTTGTGCAGAAGTGTCCCCCTTACTACTCTAACACGTTTATATATTAATTAGGGTAACAAACCTTTTTTTCCCCAGCTATTTTTGTGCCAAATCATTTAAAACAGGAAACTGCATAACTATGGCACTATCAGTGTGGTATCTCACGCTAATCGCATGAGATGTTCGAGCTGAAAGTTACTCCTGACAGGATGGCGGTATCAGCGTGGTATCTCACGCTAATCGCATGATGTTCGAGCTGAAAGTTCCTCCTGATAGGCTGGCGCTACTAGCGCGGACGCTGGCGCAGATCGCGTGGCATGTTCGAGAGCACAGGTTGCTTCTTTTTGCTTCTTTTCCTCTCTTGTTGGTTCCTAAATAACAAAAATAATAATAAATGAGATAATAAATAAATAAAAAAAATAAACTTAACTAATTCTAACCTATATTACTAATTCTTGAATGAATCATTAATCAATTAACCCTAAAAACTAATATATGCTACCAGCATATCAAATAATTCCCAGATTTAGATATTGTTGTCCTCAGCAATAAACAGAATTTCAAGATGGAAAACCAGGATCAACAATCAAGCATAACATCACATTTAACAATCCTAGAATCAGAATGCTGAGTACAATCGATTTCCACATCAAAATCTCAACAACACTTTTCAATTCCATTAACTGTAAGAGTCTCACTTGAGTACTCCTCACCAAGATATATGTAATTCACTCAACACTCAAGTGTATGAGGGTTATTATAATCACTCAATCCAACACAGTCATAGCACTACCATAAGCTTGATCATATTCTCAAGTTCCAGAAGATAAGAAACATAAATGCATGCACAACTGATCAAAAGGTCTTATAAGGTTGTAACTTGGCCTGGTTTAAGGGTAGGAAGATTTCTGGATAGTAGCTAAGTTAAGATTGGATTTAGATAGAATTTCCCAAGTCCACTCAAACAAAATATCACTTATTTCCCTCTCATGTCTCCTTGTCCACATCTATCTCTCAGTGTTTTTTTAAATAAATAAAACAGAGAGAATAGAATAATGAGAAAATACATTTAGATCCACCAGCTGGAATTTCAGACTTGTTATTTCCCAACTGAATTATTCACTAGATTTGGTTTTTGCCAGATCTGTTCTATTGGCACTTCAACACCCAACCGTAATTGTCTTTTTGGGTAACTTTGTCTTTCCTCTTACCCTTTCTTTCCTTTCCTATGGGCATTCATCTTTCTATTTTCCAATATCTAGTGGTCTTGGTTCTAATTCTTTCTTCCTCCAATCTCAAATAGGGTAGTCAAGGTATATATTCTAACTGTCAGGTACATGAATGAAAAAGGTTTAGGCTCAAATGGGTAGCAATGGAAAACTGAAGGTAAGTCAATTTGGCACTAGCTTCAAAGAATAACTGCCTTAATCATATCAAAATATACATTCATCCAGAGAAACAGAGCAAGTTCTAGAGTACTATCAAAGTGAGGTCTCTCATTCAAAAATAATTATGTATAGGCTCAATCCTCACAAGCTATAGTCTCAAGCTACACTCTGTTAACTTTTTATCAAGCATCATTTCTTATTTCAATATGAACATCAACATACCAACAATCACAATTCCAATCATGTTTCATGCAATCCATGCCATATTTCATCTCACTCATGCTTCCTAATAGAAATATCCAATTCATCATTGATTTCAACAATTCTAATTCTAAGATGTATAAAATATACTTCTAACACCTTATTCAAACAATTAACTAAATTTAAACTAATGACTAAAATTTAAAACCACTAAAACTTAACAAAAAATTTCTGTTAGACATCCTTTGTCTCTTGAATGTGATTCTTCAAATAATGCGTATGCGCCCCATTCCCAGATTTAGAAAGTTGTTGTCCCCAGCAATAACTAAAAAGGATTATGTGCTACTAGAATAATCAATCACGTATGCATTACTTGAGAAATTATAACCAAAACGAAACATTAATCCAAATAGAACACACTCACAATCAATTTAATCATGGAACAACTATCACAAATTCATCAAGCATTCAAATGTTTAACTGCAGTAATATAAAGGTACTGAAAATTAAAAACAAGAAAAATAAAATCAAAAACAAGAAAACTAAATAGTCCTGTCTCTCACTCCTCTCCCTCCATCGTCTCATCCTCAGCATCCTGAGACGGATCAGGGTGGTCTGCTGCTGGCTCTGTAGGGCTAGAGGGTCCTGGAGGAGTAAGAACTGGTGGTGTTAGTGATCTGTGTCCAACTGGCGGTTGAGAAGATGGTGGTACACGCGGATCCTGAGGCTGGTATGCTGTGTAATCAACACCCCGCTGTCGACAGAGGTCTTCCAATATCCTGGTATGATACTCCAGCTGAGTCTGAATGAAAATGTAACTGGGGGAGTCCTTATAGACCAGCTCATGTCTGGGTGCCCTCCATGTGAAAGAAAAAGATGAAGTATGCTGTGGTGGAGGTGGGGCAGGAAACTATGGCTGAGGATCATCAAGATTAGGTAGCCCACGGGGACTCCGGGTAGCGAGCTCCTCTGGAGATAACTTAGAAGCTCTGAGCAACTGCTCCTCAGTGGCGCTCTCCATCGCATCTCAATAGGTCTTGTGGCTCATGATGGAAGCGATCCGAACATCCCTTGGCTCCTTGTCTGGGATCTCTACACCAGCTCGGCGGCATAAATGCAAGATGAGGGAAGAATGGGCCAGCCAGGACTTGCTACTGCCATCCTGAATCATGTGGAGGATCCTGCTGCATAAAATGTAAGAAATAAAGAGATTACCTTCACCCCGTAACATGTATAAGAGGGTGGCTTGCTCCAGATTCACATCAGTCATGTTTGTGGAAGGAATGACTGTGTGATTCACAAACTGGTGCCAAAAAGCTGCATCACCCACCAAATCGTGTTTCCTCAGCTTCTCTGGCACATAGTCTAAGCCTGCCTTCGTCTTCCAGACTGTGTATAAACCTGTGATCCCATGTCTGATCCGATCGGCTAGCTGAGGCATATCATCCCTGTACATCTTACTATAGACATCTGGCTGCATCCTAAGAAAAAGGTGAGCGAACTCGCAGCGGGAGAAAGGAGAGTAGCTGGTATCCAGGAATCTCTCGATGGTCTTGTGGTCAAAAGGAACTTGGACTCCCCTCACCCAGCTGATCCTTCTTTCAGCAATTGTCTCTCTGTCTACATTAGCCAGAAACTTCTTCAGAATAGAGCTGGAGCTCGGCTCAGGGAAGCTCACTAACTGCTGCCACTGCCTCCTGGTGATCACCTCTAGAATAGGGGAGTCCTCAGGTAGAGACTCCCATAAAATCTTCTTCTCCGGGATAATCCTCTTGGGCAAGTACCACTTATCGAACCGTTCTTGGCACTCCAAAGAACGGAAACGAGCTTCGTCGTAATCGGAAATGCGTGCCCCTGCCAGATGCAGCTGTGCTCTTCTTCTTTCCCTTCTCTATCTGTTTACCCTAAAACTCAGAAAATATCAAATAAACTCATATGGTTCAAGATGAATTTGTAATACAAAAATGATATGAGTTCTAGACTTGACAATTCCCAGATTTAAATCCATTCATATTCCAAAGAGAACGATGAACTAGAATTACTTATAAGATTCACCATAATTCAGTGTGTCGCATACATGTAAATTACCAATAATTCCCAAATAGAGTCCCAGATAAAAACTAGACAAATCCTCATATAGGGTAAACAACTCCCAGTAATGGTCAATTTCAACAATTATAGACATGTGATGCTCAATTGAACACAAGGATTAGTGTTCCGAGTGACTTGACTCATAATAAGCAACCATTGTTGTACATACTTGTCATATAAAGAAACTCAATATTGTCAAAAGCACATTCAGACTTTAAGGACTCATAAACCTACTCCATGTTCAGTATGCCAGAGACTCATGCTCACAATTAATTCATATGGATGACAGTCAGCAATCCACATTCAATTCTAATAAAGGAATTCATAATCAACATCAAAAACAAACACCCATAAAGCATTAAGTCAATCAAAATCCACACTTGCAATTCCCCCAAGAATGTACATATAATCAATTGGATTCATGATAACATCTACCCCACATCAACAATGATATCAAACAAGGGAGCTCATGTCTCAATTAAAACAATTCCAAAGTAAATGAACCCATCATCATAATAAGGTAACCCCAAAATCTGTATGCACACAAGTATAAAGAAAGTATTAGCTCGGTTAGAATTCCCAGATTTAGCTTAAGTAATGTCTCTAAAGTGGTTGTCTCAATCCCCTCAGCTATCCTTGATCGCAATTCATGTTCACAACTAGTACTCACCAATGGAAGAGATTACTAAATTCTATTCAATCACTCAACTACCACCATGAGCAAATCGCCTCAACCAATTAGTATTATACCAGCAACAAAAACAATATGACTCAGTCCTAGTCCACCAATTTAATTGCAAGATATATATAACTCATACCAATCTCACAACAATAATCTCAAGCAATTCAGTTAAGCCCTACCCAACTTTGAAAATGTAACCTAAGTCAATAATCAAATAAGCAAATAAGGTCTAGGTCAATTAAAATTCCCAGATTTAAGTTCAAAACAGGATAAAATGCAGTCATGTGAAATGTTAATAATAATGATGGTTGAGCACTCATGACCACACCACAATCTCAAGTATCATGCAGAAAGGCTTAAATTAACCAATTGAACCAACCCACAATTCTAAACAATGACAATCCAAATCTATATCCAACCTACATGAATTTCAAATTCAACATGATTTCCAAGTTTAGATTAAGAACCAAAGATAACTGTAGTATATGGAAAACTAGACATGCATATAAAATAGAATCCTAGCAACCTCTAACAAAACCAAAACAGGACTTAATCAAACATGTTCTTGCCCCAAACCTAGTCTCAGCACAATTCCCAAATTTCATTTGAACACCCATAGATTTCTAGCGGACGCTAACCGCGTCAGTGCCCGCGCTTGTCGCGTGGGCTGTAAATCCATTCATTTCTTCAAGACTTATACCTCAGCCTCACCACTCACAATTTCTCCTTATGCATTCTATGAACTTCGAACAATGAAGAAACATACCTTTTCGCCAGCCATTGAGCCTCAATGCAGTGATATGAATGAAAGCTTCAACGAAACTCAAGCTTGACCAACAATGGTGAAAGGAAGCTGAATCGCGAATTTAATTAAGGTTTAGGGTTTTACACTAGATGGTTTGAATGTTTTAAAGCGTAATGTAAGCACTGAGGTTGAATGAGATTGACTAAGATTGAGGGAAATGAGAGAAATTTTTGGAGAAAAGTGAGGAGACGCATTTTTGTGTTGAGTTTTCTTTTTTAAAAACCAGAACGACACCCTCGCGCTACCCGCGCCAGGTCTGGCGCGATCAACGTCAAATGGAAATAAGGCCCTATTCTTTCGAACCTGTGGCGTGAGTAGCGCCATTCTTCATGCAAATCGCACCAGAAGACTCAGGTGGGAACCTGGATTCAAATCCTTCGCACTAGTGGCGTGAGTAGCCACACAATCAGCGTGGGAAAGTACATAAAGCTAACTGGATTCGAACCTTTGGCGCGGCTAGCGTGGGAATCCACGCGGATAGCACCACAATTGTAATTTTGTTTCTTGGACTTGAATATGTACGCGGTTAGCACCAGGATTGAAATTATGGTCTCCTGATTCGAACATCTAATGCTACTGGTGCCAGGTACCACGCGATCAGCGTGGGGAATGCGAATGCCTTGGTCATTTTTAAAGAATCTGGCGCGACTAGCGTGAGACATTCGAATGCTCTTCAAGATATTTCAATGCTTTTTACCATTTTATATCCTAAGTTAAACTAGATATATATGTAGTAATATCCTAAAATTAAAAATTGACAATGGAATCAATAATTCAACTAACTAACTAAAAGATGAATTAACTAACATCCTCTAGACCAAATAACAAGAACTAAGCATAAAACTATTACTTAAATTAAAAACTTGCAAGAATTCAAAGCAACAAATGAAAATTATGGGATTGCCTTCCAAGTAGCGCTTGTTTAACTTCACGAGCTTGGCGTACCAACTTTTAATCCCCAAGTGAATTCAGTGAAATAGAAGCCGCATTCCTATCCACTTGCCCTCCAAAATACGATTTCAATCTGCATCCATTAACTTTAAAAGACCTGTCATTATCTAAAGGAGAGATTTTTACTGTTCCATAAGGATAAACCTTTCGCACCAAGAATGGACCAGACCAACGAGATTTTAACTTACCTGGAAAAAGCTTCAGGCGAGAATTATAAAGCAATACCTGTTGTCCCGGCTCAAATTCTTTTGGGCGAATTTTATTATCATGCCACTTCTTGGTCTTCTCCTTATAAATCCTAGCATTATCATATGCAGCTAACCTGAACTCATCAAGCTCATTTAATTGCAATAATCATTTTTCATTAGCTTTAGAGAGTTCAAAGGTTAAAAACTTAGTGGCCCACATAGCCTTATGTTCCAACTCAATCGGGAGATGACAAGACGTACCGTACACAAGTTGGAATGGTGACATACCTATAGGTGTTTTGAATGCAGTTCGATATGCCCACAATGCGTCATCAAGCTTCTGGGCCCAATCCTTCCTAGAATTCCCAACTGTCTTTTCTAAAATTCTTTTTAGCTCTCGGTTAGAAATTTCTACTTGCTCACTTGTTTGAGGATGTATGGTGTGGCAACTCTGTGATGGACTCCATATTTGGCAAGCAAACTAGCAAACTGTTTATTACAAAAGTGAGTCCCTCCATCACTGATAATAGATCTCGATACTCCAAAGCGAGTGCAGATATTTTTCCGCAAGAACGATACCACTACTTTCGCATCATTGGTTGGCAAAGCCACAGCCTCTACCCATTTAGACACATAATCCACCGTAACCAAGATATATTGATTAGAATATGATTTCTGGAAGGGTCCCATAAAATCAATTCCCCATACGTCAAACAACTCAACTTCTTGGATGTTATTCAATGGCATTTCATCTTTACTAGAGATGTTTCCTATCCTCTGACAATTATAACATTTTTCTACAAAATCTCTTGCATCTTTGAATAGTGTTGGCCAATAATAACCGCACTGCAAGACCTTTTGTGCTGTCCTATTTCCTCCGAAGTGTCCTCCATAATCTAAGGCATGACAATGCCAAAGGATTTTAGGTGTCTCTGACTCAGTTACACATCTGCGAATCACCCTATTAGTACACTGAAAATAAAGGAAAAGGTTATCCCATAAATACCTCTTTGAATCATGTAGAAACTTCTTTTTCTGTTGCCAATTAAGATCTTCAGGAATTACACCTACAGCTTTGTAGTTGGCCATCTCTGCAAACCATGGGCTGACTTGGATTGCCATCACCCCCTCATCAGGAAAAGATTCATTGATTTCCACCTCCGGTCCATCTTGCAAACTCTTTTCTTGAATCCTCGATAAGTGATCAGCTACTTTGTTTTCCACCCCGGCTTTATCCTTGATTTCCAAGTCAAACTCCTGAAACAAAAGCATCCAACGCAACAAGCATGGCTTTGCATCTTGCTTAGTCATCGAAAATTTAAGAGCGGTGTGGTTAGTGTAAACAATAACTTTAGAACCAACCAAATAGGACCTAAATTTGTCTAATGCATACACTACAACTAGCATTTCTTTTTCAGTGGTGGCATAATTAACTTGTGCCTCATTCAAAATCATACTAGCATAATATATAACATGTAGACGCTTATCTTTTCTTTGTCCTAAACAGCACCAATTGCATAAGCACTTGCATCACACATAAGTTCAAATGATAAATTCCAATCAGGGGCCATTAAAATAGGTGCAGTAATAAGCTTATTTTTCAATACATTAAATGCATCAATACAAGCTTCATTAAAACGAAATTCTACTCCCTTTTCAAGCAATTGGCTGAGAGTTTTTGCAATCTTGGAGAAGTCCTTGATGAACCTCCTGTAAAATCCTGCATGACCTAGAAAACTCCGCACACCATTAACATTAATAGGAGGAGGTAATTTTTCGATTAATAATAATTTAGCTCTATCAACCTCTATTCCTCTTTCAGAAATTTTATGGCCTAAAACAATTCCATCCCGAACCATGAAGTGACACTTTTCCCAATTTAACACTAAATTTTTCTCTTGACATATTTTTAAAACCTTAGCTAAATTAGCTAAACGTGAATCGAAACAAGAGCCAAAAACAGAAAAATCATCCATAAATACCTCTAAACCCTTTTCTACCATATCAGAAAAAATAGAAAGCATGCACCTTTGAAATGTCGCAGGCGCATTGCATAGGCCAAAGGGCATTCTTCTGTAAGCAAACACTTCAAATGGACATGTAAAGGCTGTCTTTTCCTGGTCTTCTGGTGCTACTGGGATTTGATTGTACCCAGAGTA
>CM023947.1:20815276-20849439 GCA_013407115.1 Glycine latifolia | reverse complement strand
ACCTTAGCTAAATTAGCTAAACATGAATCAAAACAAGAGCCAAAAAAACAGAAAAATCATCCATAAATACCTCTAAACCCTTTTCTACCATATCAGAAAAAATAGAAAGCATGCACCTTTGAAATGTCGCAGGCGCATTGCATAGGCCAAAGGGCATTCTTCTGTAAGCAAACACTTCAAATGGACATGTAAAGGCTGTCTTTTCCTGGTCTTCTGGTGCTACTGGGATTTGATTGTACCCAGAGTATCCATCTAAGAAGCAATAGTAATCATGACCAGATAACCTTTCTAACATTTGGTCCATAAAAAGAAGTGGAAAGTGGTCTTTTCTAGTTGCGTCATTGAGCCTTCTATAATCCACACACATCCTCCAGCTAGTGATAATTCTTGTGGGAATTAAGTCATTGTTGTCATTTTGAATGACAGTCATTCCTCCTTTCTTAGGGACGGTTTGAACTGGACTCACCCATGCGGTGTCTGAAATTGGGTAAATTATCCTTGCATCCAACAACTTCATCACCTCTTTTCTTACCACCTCTTTCATTGTAGGATTAAGTCTCCTCTGTGGTTGCCTCACTGGCTTCATATCATCTTTCATAAGAATTTTGTGAGTGCAGAAAGAGGGATTAATACCTTTTGAAATCGGAGATGGACCATCCTATAGCAGTTTTGTGCTCCTTGAGTACTTTCAACAGCTGCTCTTCCTCATAAAATTCCAGCCCTCTATTAATAATGACTGGGTATGTCTCTTCGTCACCTAGAAACACGTACTTCAAAGTTTTCGGTAACTCTTTCAGCTTAACTTTCGGTGCACCAACTGGGATGTCATCTTCCTTCTTCTCAAGCACCTTCATTGCCACTTCAAGTTCTTCTTGTACGGTCTCTTGGCTTCGGATTTCCAGCTTTTCTTCAAGTTCTTGTTCCTCTGTTTGACCTGCATGAATTTTAGTATCCAAAACATCTAGCCTAAAACAATCATGCTCATCAAATGGACTTTTCATAGTATCAAAAACATTAAAGGTAATAGACTCATCATCCATCCTAAGTTCTAATTTCCCCTTCTCTACATCAAATAATGCTCTAAAAGTGGCTAAAAATGATCTACCTAAAAGAAGTGGTATTTCACTTTCACCATCCATATCCAAAACTATAAAATCTGCGGGAAAAATAAACTTATCTACTTTAACTAAGACATCCTCAATGACTCCTGTAGGCTTCCTCAATGAATGATCTACAAGCTGGAGAGAGACTCCGGTGGACTTTAATTCAGAAATCCCTAAGGACTTGCAAACTGACAAAGGCATTAAATTTATGCTTGCCCCCAGGTCACATAGAGCTCTCCCCACATTAATGTTCCCTATGGCAATTGGGATATTGAAACTACCTGGGTCCTTAAGCTTTGGTGGAAGCTTCCTCTGTATTATAGCATTGCACTCTTCAGTAAGTGCAATAGTCTCACAATCCTGCAACTTATGCTTCCTAGACAACAGTTCTTTCATAAATTTTGCATAGTTAGGCATGTTAGCTAAAGCTTCAGCAAATGGAATATTAATATGCAATTTTTTAAACATGTCTAAGAACCTGGCAAACTGTTGCTTTTGGGCTTGTTGCTTGAGCTTCACTAGGTAGGGAGGCTTCTCAAAGCGGGAGAAATCCACTGACTCCTTTGAAGGTGCATAATTTTTCTCTTGCTTTCCTTGCTTGTTTGAAGGTACTTCTACCTCTCATTCCGCAGCAACTGTGGTAGTTTCCTCTTCAATTCCTCCTTGACTTACCTTAGGCTTCTTTGGGGAAGTGATTACTTTTCCACTCCTAGTAGTAATTGCTTTTGCATGTTCCCTTGGGTTCACAACGGTATCACTAGGGAAATGTCGTTGAGATCTTTCAGCTAGTTGTTTTGCCAATTGACCAATCTAATATTCAAGATTTCTAACGGAAACATCTTGATTTTTATGGTGAGCCCTGGTCTCATTAATGAAGGCATTGGTGGCCTGAATATGCTCATTGGTGGTCTTAGACAATTGTAACATAGCTTTCTCCAGCTCTGATGGCTCTTTAGGTGGAATGGGTGGAGGCTGCAAATAATTATTAGACTTGTAATCTAATCCACCACCTTGAATTCTCCTCTGAAAATTATTCCCCATAACATTATTTTGACTTCTTTGAAAATTTTGCTGGGGTCTTTGATCATACCAGAGGCCATTCACCTGAACTGGATCAGCTCCTACCAATGTAGGACACTCATTAGACTCATGCTCGCCTTGGCAATACTCATAGATAACAGGTTGCATTCTGCTGGATGAAACTTGAGCTGCAGAGACTTGGAGTTTATCAATCTTTGCATTTAATTTAGCTAACTGCTGAGCCAATATTTTCTATTCAGCATTGCATCATTACTCCCCAACTGAATGACTTCTCTTTTGGGCTGAACTGGGATGCTTTCATTCTCATCACAGGCTAGAGAATCAATTAACTCATAAGTCTGGATTGCAGTCTTTGATCTTATAGAACCACCAGCTGCAACATTAACAATAAGGCGTGATTCAGGTATCATTCCATTAAATAAAATACGTACCTTTTTACCCACAGTCATGTCATATTGTGGACACCTCCGAATCAGCTCTTGAAACCTATTCCAAGCTGCACATAAAGTTTCCCTCTCATTCTGAGTGAAATTGGTGATCTCATTCACCAACTGATTGTACTTATCCATTGAAAAATATTGAGAGAAAATTTTTGCAACTAATTCTTCCCAAGTGGTTATGTCATTTGAGGCTTGTCTATCTAACCATCTAAGTGCTTTCCCCTTAACAGCAAAAGGAAATAACCTCAATCTTATAGCATCATCTAACACCCCTTGATGTCTAATGGTATCACAGATTCTCAGAAATCTGTCAATGAAGTCATGAGGGTCTTCGTTATCTTCCCCACCGAACTGACTGCGTTCCACCAATGTAATCAATGAAGGATGAATGTCAAAATGATTTGCTTCAATTGGTGGTCTTACAATACTGGAGTTTGGTCTAGTGAACAACGGAGCCAGAATATCCTCCATCAGTTCATCTTCTGGTCTTGGCTGATTATTTCCTCTATCAGCCATTTCTAATTCTAATTCAAAGGTTGAACCAAAATCAGAATTTTTTGCTTCTCTTTTTCTTTGTCTAGCTAGTCTCCTGTTTCTTCTAATAGCCCTCTCTATTTCAGGATTGAACTGTAGATGCTCAGGTTTAACTATACATCGCATAAACTAAGAAAATCAACTTAGTAACAAAAAAATTCAAATCCCTAAAATTAAAATTACTATAAAATTGGCGATTTCAATCCCCGGCAAGGGCGCCAAAAACTTGTTGCAAAATCGGCAAGTGTACCGTTCGTTTCAAGTAATAAAGAGCGTAAGTAAAGTATCGTCTCCACAGGGATTGAATGCAATCTTATTGCAACTTATTATCTTAGGAATTGGAAGACAAATAATAAGTTTGAAAGGAATATGGTTGTATTTTAGGAATTACGCAAATTAAATAAATAACAGAAAATTGGCGAAAAGTCAAAAATGAATTTAAATTGATTCTTACGCAGTGATGAGAAATAATTGTGGCCAGAGCACAATCCCCTTTGTTCCCTCCCTTCTTTACTTGAATTGGTTATTAGTTTCAATTATTTCTAATTGCTCAGAGGATGTAGTTTCATATAATTAGTTAAATCCTAATCCCTTAGTAATTTAACCCTTTACCCCAATTAGAAATCCTAATTCCTTAGTAATTCCCTATCAAGCTAAGCATTAAGAGAATACATCATATAAATTCTGCAATCATACATCTCTATCCCTAGGCAATGTAAAAACTGTTATTTTACTGCTTTCAGGAATTAAAGTTCCAACATCCCTATTGTAAACTCTAACCCTTAGAACTTTACTAGAATGGCCAAGTCTGATAAAGAACAATTTCAATGAAGACCAAAGTAAAATAAAACAATTATCATAATTTCTTATTAATACCAATCAAGTTGCAGAGGAGTTCACATTGGTTCTGGCTCTAACCACAATAAGAGAAGTTAGCTAGACATGCTCATAACTAACCTTAAATGCAAAACTAGCATGTATCTAACAGAGAATTACAAAGAAAATAGAAGAAGAATAACTGCTCCATCTTCCTTCGATCTTCTTGTAGTGATTCCAATCTTTCTCTCTGCGTTTTCTCTGTGTGTTTCTCTTATATTTTTGTGTAGAAGTGTCCCCCTTACTACTCTAACACGTTCATATATTAATTAGGGTAACAAACCTTTTTTTCCCCAGCTATTTTCGTGCCAAATCATTTAAAATAGGAAACTGCGTAACTGTGGCGCTATCAGCGTGGTATCTCACGCTAATCGCGTGAGATGTTCGAGCTAAAAGTTCCTCCTGACAAGATGGCGCTATCAGCGTGGTATCTCACGCTAATCGTGTGAGATGTTCGAGTTGAAAGTTCCTCCTGATAGGCTGGCGCTACTATCGCGGAGGCTGATGCGGATCGCGTGGCATGTTCGAGAGCACATGTTGCTTCTTTTTGCTTCTTTTCCTCTCTTGTTGGTTCCTAAATAACAAAAATAATAATAAATGAGATAATAAATAAATAAATAAATAAACTTAACTAATTCTAACCTATATTACTAATTCTTGAATGAATCATTAATCAATTAACCCTAAAAACTAATATATGCTAGCAGCATATCACATAGTTATTTACTGTGGGATAGTTTATCTATCTCACACTTGTGATGTTTTTATTTTTTGTAACATGTGTTACTTTATGTTAGGATACATATGGACGTCCCTAGAAACTTGCAACATTTTGGCTAAGTACCAGATTATCTGTCAATCTCTTTGTTCAAAAAATGGTAACTGAAGAACCCAATGACCAAACTCCATCTAAGAGGGCTTTACAAATGGATGAGGCAGTTGGTGTTTCAAAGACAGGAAAGGTGGATGCAAAAATTGAAGAGGATGCCTCTGCAGGCTTTGGCAAGTGTGACATTGATGCCTATTCGAATGAGATTGAAGCACTAGATGAACGATTGAAGCAAAGTGAATTGGAGATTGAATCATTGAGGCAACAATTAACAAAAGAAGATTTTGAGATATCCATGCTGCATAAAATGGTATCCTCCTTAAATAAGTGAAAAAAACAAACAACGTAGCCATGGCATGGATTGGTGGATGGTCAAATGAATTCAAAGGATACTCCTCAGCAAAGTCCTTATAAAGTTATGGTAATTGCTTAAGAACTGGATGGGGGATCCATGAACTTTTGATGCATCCATATATAGTTGTCATGTTAATTGTTGAGGTTCCAAAGCTTGCAATAAAAAATTCCAAATCTGGAATTAAAATTTTGCCCTCAAACGATGAGTAAGTGAACTGATGAATGTTTTTGTCTATTAAACATATGCACCTGCTATCTCTGAACGTTGTTATCACTTTTCTCTCTAGCGAATTTCAAAAAGTGTACTAATAAACAAATCCACTCAATCATAAATTTGAAATCAAAAGAATTAAATAAATAAACAAACAATAAATACATAGAGGATAATTTGTGAAAAAAGGGATATAATCATGGTTAACTAAGGTTTAAATCACTTGAGCTTTGTTCATTATTTTGTTTAGGATGGGAAACAAAAGAAACAACAGCCAGCGAGTTTGAAGGATATCCCTTTAGGCTTTAGCAAAGCAAAAAAAATTGGTATGGCAAAGTATTTATAGACTTCACCATTTCCTTATATTTTCCCTCTTGAAAGAAAGAAAGATGATATGACAGAGTATTTGTGCATTTTTATTTTATTTTATGAATCTCGTCACTCAAAGTTCTTTTACGAGTGATTGAATCTTTTGGGTCACTTTTACAAATTTTTTACTAAAATGGATTCTTTTCAAACAAATTACTATCATGTGTTTGTTTTGACCAAAGTCTAGAGTTATAATGACCCTATGATAATCTGGGTTGTCACATAAGGGGGCGTATATTGGAACTCAAACATGAAGGGGGTGTAGATAGCATCTCTTCAAAACCGGGTTCATGTGACCGGGTTGTCACCTAAGGGGGTGTATTTTGGAACCCGGACATGAAATGGGGTGTAGATAGCACCTTTTCAAATTTGGGATCATGATGTATGTTAATACTGATAGGAAGACCTGGTTAGTGCATGACCGGGTTATCACCACTTAAGTGGTGCATATACATAGCACTTTATGGAAAAACGCTTATGTATGGAAAGGAACTTGGAAAAAGAAGGAAAGAGCGATCGGGTAGTGATCTAGGCTGAGCTCGTATATTCCTTTTGCTTGAGAGATCAGGTTATGATCTCGAGAAAGCACGATAGAGCTTGTGTTTTCCTTTTCTTTGAGGTCTGAGTAAGTGATCTCGGATGTGTTCCGAGTAGTGATCTCGAATGTGTTCCGAGTAGTGATCTCAGATGTATTTTCGAGTGGTTATCTCGTACGTGTTACCAAGTTGTGATCTCGGATGAGCAACTGGGTAGTGGCCTCGGTTGAGCTCAGAGGAACTCAATTTTAGTTGACTTGTAAGAGCTACCGGGTAGAGAAACCGAAAGAGCTCGCAACCTTTTTTGATAGAGGTACCGGGTTAGTGATCCCGGAAGTGGTTGGGAGGAACCTTGGACTGGTGAGGTACCAAGGTAGGAACTCGAATGAGATCGGAATAGGTCGTATGAAGTCGGAGGAGGAGGGAACCTTGGATGTACTATAGTACCAAGGACAAATTCTTATGCAATCGATTACATAAGCATTCGTAATCGATTAAAACAGTCAGTACTTGTTGTTTAACCCAGACTTAGCCTTGTGGTTGGAATGAGTGCTCAGGAACCTAGGGTATGGTAGTGAAGTTGCACTCAATATATATATATATATATATATATATATATATATATATATATATATAAATCTAACCCGGCAGCGTTAGTGATATGAAGAGAACTCGGCAACGTCAGTAGGGTTTAGAGAACTCGGGTAGTCACACGTAACCTGTATATGAGGTATAATAAATTGACTTGCCAGATAGTAGACCCAACCCGACAGTTAAATATCTCTACATATTCACTTTACACAAGTGACACGTGTTGACTTTTTGCTGGTTGTTTTTGACGCGGGAAGATCCTCATATTACGATATAACGTGTGTCAATTTTCAGGATATTTAAGATATGCATGAGTAAGATATTTCAGTAGAAACTTTATTTTCACCGTCCTTGCAAAAACACTTTCTCTCTCTTATTCCATACTTCTTCCATTGTTAAAGTGAGAAAAGATTCCTAGATAACCATTCCTTAACCTAGAAACCTTCACATCCAACGTAACGACTAAAGAGGATCACCATACGAACTAGTTCCACCCTTTGTTAGTTGTAAAACCCATCAGGCGAGGAGATCATTTCTCCCAAAGAAAGTGTAAAGTTTCAACCATTAAGAGTTAGAAGGCACGTTGATGACATCTAAGCTTGAAGAAGTTGTCCTCTAGTCTTCCTTGCTGTTTTAAGGTAAGATATGTAAGTTTTACCGTATCTTTTGAGTTTGGAGTTAAAAGGAAAAATGACACATATGAGTTAGGGTTGGTTTTGGGTGTTATTTCTTTGGAAAAATATGCTTAGGGATGGAGTGTCTTTAGTTAAATATTTTTCTATCATTCTTAGCTTATTTGACTTCTCTTGGACTTTTATTTTCCCATTCTAATCCAGTTTTTGTCTTAGGCAAGTTAGTGGGCTTAATTGCTAATTGTTGCGTATTTTTGGATTTTATGCTCACTTAACGTATCTGCCTTGTATAGGACCTACAGAGTTCTACGGAACTCCGAATTGAGCTTTCTTGTAGTCCTTGGAAAGATAACGAAAATATCTACAAGTTTTCCAGAAATAAGCCGAGATCAATTCTTCCATTTGGAGGGTCATTTTATGCTTTGAAGTCAGAACCACTGCACTTGTATTTTGGGCTGCGAGTTGGACTTTTATTGGTGTAAATAACATAAATAATTAGAATTAATGGGTTGTCATGGCCCATTCTTTTCTTCAGACTTAGTAACTATATATTAGTGACATTAGGAGGAATTATTACATTACATTTCATTTTATAAAAACAGTTTTACATTTCTCTTTTTAAGTTTTTAGAATCAAAACTCTTTCTATTATTTTCTCTCAACTGTTCTTCCTTGTTCTTCATTTTCGTTTTCCCTTCTTCCATTTTTGTGCACTTATTTCATGAGTCTTTCATTGATGATGATCATGGAAGGCTAAATAATCAATCAATCCAAGGATCCAACCCAAGCAAGAGAAGAATTTGAGTTATGGTTTAGTATTTCGAATTCTGTGTGAATGTTCACTTTCTTCTTCAATTGCTATTTTGTTTTCATGATTATGAATGTATTTAGAATTGAAAGAGGATTAGGTTATGGATTCATTTCCTAATTTCCAATATAAATCACAGATTAATTGGATGATATTTCAATTAGGGTTGTGGTTTCAATTAATTTAGGGGTTAATTCGATTGAACTGTTTCTAATGAAATTGAATGAACTTTCACAATAGGATAAATTTCTGAGAACGATGATGATTCGAATAGCTTGATTTGGTGAATTGGATTGATGCTCTTTAATCTCTTTTACATTACTTGTTATCAATTCTGTTAGTTTCTGTATTGATCTTTAATTGTAGTTTGTGTTTTTGCAATTTTCATTTAGCGCATGCAAACTGTTCGACAAAAATCCCCCTTTTATTTATTAGTGAATTGAAGTTGGAACCATATTGATTGTGTCTCTGAGTCGACCTAGGTTAATCATATGCTACATAATTAGCTTAGTTTAATTGTTTTGAAGCCACACCACAAACGCTTATCAAGGAGGTTGATGTGATGAAGGTTCAACCTTGAAAGCTAATTTTTCTGGGTTTTGGGTATTTTGCTATGCCCAAATATTTTGGGATTTGCAAGTCAACGTTGAAGGTATTTGTATGAGATCTGGAGAAGAACTGGGTTCTTTTGATGAAACGGTTGAGAACCATTATTGATATCTTTCTTGCCTGGTGTAGGGCTTGATAAAGAAGATATCGGTGATTTGGAACACAAGGTTGAGAGACCCGGTGTGGTGATCAGAGAAGGTAAGCTCTCTGTTCTTGGGGAGTTTGTATCCCTTGATTGTGTTCCACCATACTCCTGGGGAGTTATGGTTATTGTATGATGCACTGCATGTATTTAAATTGTGTGTTACTACTTTTTGATTGAAATATACATGTAAATGATTTGCACTGTGATGTTTGTATTGTGGCTGAGGAAGCCCTCTGGCCAGGGATGAGCTTCTCGACAATTCATATACGTCTGAGTACATGAGATGTGCACGGTTGATATACATTTGTGCATGAGATGTGCACTGGTGAACTTGTATATCAAGATATACATTTGTGCATGATATGTGCACTGGTGAACTTGTATATCTGTGCTGGAATGGCACGTTGGTGTGATTATGTACATGTGATGTTTATGAAAGTCAGGATGGCTATGTTTTATTAAAAGGTTGAGATGGTCATACTACTGTTTTATTAAAAAGCAGAGTTGGCTATGTTATTTATAATGCCAATATAAATGCTATGTACTGTTGAAGTGAACCAGGGGGAGGTGAGTCTCCAAGAACCCTGCGTTTACTGGGATTGTATCTCACCCCGATTAGGGATTATATTTAATTACAGGTGATAGCCAAAGAGCTGAGGACGAGATCCGGGGTAGGAAACTCGAGTAGGGATTGTTTGGGGATCGCAATTGATAGGCTGGGTAGGCCGAGGCCGAGTTGGCTACTAATTGAAGATCCCGAACAGGTGGCCGAGACCGGATTCGAGGAAGCGGATTTTGGAAGACGGTCTTTTTGCGAGTCTATTGACTCAATTTTATTGTATATTTTGTAACCCGGTATGGGTTTATGTTGTATTATGTACCTTTTGGAACAGAACCAAGGTGCCAGGATGTATATCAAAATTCCATACATAATGTCATTTGTGTTGTATGACGTGTGATGATGTCTTATTATTTTATTCTTTCGTGTTTACTTAATTTAGGTTAAGTATTACTGCGCTTAAGACCATAATATAATGTTAATGAACCGGATGCTAACTAGCAAAATGAATACGTCACATCAAGTGAATAGGGACCAACAAAACATATTTGTTGTTACGTAACCAGCTAATTAATGTTGTTGTTTTATATCTGGCCGAGATAGGTGGTACACGTTGTTTGAACCAACAGTTCAAGGTTGTTGTTTGTTTGTGCTCCATCCACCCGCTATGTGTTTTTGTTGTTTCATGAAGCATCATTAGTCTCAACTATCTAACAAAATGCAACTAACTTGGTAATGTTGAACCAATAATTGTAAATTGTTGGTTTATGTGGAAGTCTTCCTTAATTTTTTTAAGCCAAAAAATATGTGGCAATATAACAAGTCAAAATAGTTGTTTCACCTTTTTCTGAGCCAAATACATACCTAGGACAATAATTTCTTTCAGAATGAATCCATTTTGATAAAAAGTTTGTGAAAGTGACCCAAATAGGTCAATGCCTCGTTCTTTTACACCTTGTAAAGTCATTCTTGTAAAACATTTATGTTGTTTGAAAGTTGGTCTAAAATATTCATTAACTTGATTATAGGATTATATTTTTAGTCTCTATAATGTATGTGGTGTGATTTTTTTTGGTGAATAAAAAGAGGGTAAAAGTTTCTATGAAAAAAGCAATACATTCAAAGTCTCTTAAGGAATTAGCAATGAAGTTAGGAGCAAATTCAAAAATATGAAAAGAAGTTGACAGAGAAGCTATGTGTTTGGCTAATAAATCCGCAGTTTGATACGCCTCTCTTAGCACATGCATTCAGTAAATAGATCCTTCATGATGATGGATATCATGAATACTTCTCACTAGTTGATAGCAAGGATGGATCATGTAGCACTCTTTCATAAGCAACTAACAACATTCATAGAATTAGTATAAATTCTAATTCTATGGAAGCCTCTCTCCCAAGCTTTTTCAAACCATCTCCCACAATTTTGCAAAAAGAATTGAACAAGAACCAGGCTTCTTTGCAAAAGCCCAAAGGAATTCACCACAATCACCCCTGACCTCACCTCCACAAGTTTATAATGCTCCTAACTAAGACATTGTACCATCAATATTAATAGCAATCTCTCTTTAATGAGGCATCTTTCAAGAAATAAGCTCACTTCTACCATTCAAAATATTTCTAACAAAATGATGACAATCATGAGCCATATATATGGACATAATACTCTTTGAAAATTTTTCCTCCACATCTCCAAAATTCCAACCTTTATTTGGAATCATTCCTAGACCACCAAATCTTATCCAATGTAACTCCAAATCTCAAAGACCAATCTCTAACTGGATAAATATACTATAGATTATGCAACAACCAACCTTTCCAATTTGAAACTTCAAAAAGGAATCAATCCTAGATATATGAATAAAAGGAATCCATAATGGTCTTACCTTCACATAATCACGAAAAATATGAAAGAGGGACTCATCCTGATCATTGCAAAGAGGACAAGTAGCCTCATGCGCTAACCTTAACCTCAATCTTCTACCATTTGTAAGCAATCCTTCATGTCCAGCTTTCCTAATTAGCATTTAAACTCTTTTAAGTCCTCTCCACTTTACAATTTCTTTAAGAACAGGAGAACTCAGTTGAGAAGAAGTCTCTCCTAAAGAAAATTTACTTGAGAATTCACCATCATTAGTTAGACTCCATGCTACCAAATCCCTCCCAACATTAGACTTGAGGCATGAAAAATATGATGGAACTCACAAACCAAGAGGGGGTGAATTGGTTTTTAAATCAAATCAAAATTAAAAATAGAGTTTTGAAAAACATTTACTTCCAAGGATCGTATCACAAACTTTTTATTTAAAACCAATATCTAATCAATCACACATACACAATATCCTTTTGTTAAAGCACTTAAAAAAGAAATATCTTTAAGCTCAACAAATTGATCAAGAATGCAATGAGAGAGATAAGATTCAAGAGAAGATGAACAATAAGACTTATACTGGTTCACTCTCTATTTCTAGAGAAGTTACTCCAATTATCTAATTCAACCTAAATTAGATTTCCACTATGCACTTTGAGACTAAGGCACCCAACCCTAGTGTCCTTTGTGAATAAAAGCCTAAAAGACACCTACCCTTAGCTCAAACTAGAAAACCCTATTCTAGCATCCTTCAGAAACTCATGCATATGCTAAAAAAATATGTAAAAACATATGAAAACAAAGTCAAGGAGAGACACAACTTGATCATTCAAATGCAAGAACCAATACTTGATTGAATGGATCTCTTCTTGATCCCACAAGATGTTAACAACTCACGTTAACCATGAAAGCTTAAGAACCGAAGACTAGAATGTGAGTCATAAAAGCTCTTTCTAAATCATTGTTCTGAGTTCATATAAAAGTGAGACACAAGGTGGCTATTTATAGATAAAACAGTTATAGCCTCCTGTAATCGATTAAATTGTCAATGTAATCGATTATCTCAAAGAGGTAATCGATTAGATTCTCATTTTAATCAATTAAAATGTTCTTCCCAACACCTGGACAACTTTCAAGAACAATGTAATCAAGTAGATTCTTGATTTAATCGATTAAAGTGTTCCTGATCACTTCTGGGAACACTTTCAAGAACGCGTAATCGATTACTATACCCTCATAGTCGATTAAAGCAGAGACCCTAAGAAAACAAACATGGTCTTAAAAGAACTATGTAATCGATTACAGATGGTTGGCAATCGATTAAAATAGAGAGTTTATGCACTGAAGAAGTTTCTAACCTTAGAAAAATCTTCCTATCTTTACATGATGATGCATGATGTACACATGGATAGATTAAGACTAAAAGGCAACAATCAATACAAATGTCACTCAATGAGTTGGGCATGTAAAAAGACAAAACTCTTCTAAGCTTGATCTTCATGTTGCTCCCCCTATCTCTAACAGGGCAAGGTGAAGCAACAATATTCTCCTTAATATCTTGAGCTAACAAATTATCCAAACTATCCCAAGCCCAACCACTAGAAATAGAAAAGTACTCAACCACTGACCTCTCCAACTCAACTTCTGGAATAGAAGTCAACACTTTATCCTTCAAAATCCCACCATCTAAAAGTCATTTATCTTGCCAAAAACGAATACTACTGATTGAACGTTTTTAGTTTAATATTTTTCTATTATTCATAACTTATTTGAATTCTCTTGGACTTTTATTTTTTTACTTTAACTCAATTTTTGTCTTAGGCAAGCAATTGGGCTTAATTGATAATTGTTGCTTATTTTCAGATTTTGTGCTTACTTGACTTATCTTCCTTGTGCAGGACCTAGCGGATTCTACAGAACTCCAATGGAGCATATGAGTAGTACTTAAAAAAATAAGGAAAAGAGAAAAAGTTTTGTTAGAGATAAGTCGAGGTCAATTCTGTCATTTTGAGGATCATTTTAGGCTTGAAATTCTGAACCTATGAACTTGAGCTTTGGGCTGCGAGTTGGTCTTTGATTGGTGTAATTAACATAATTAGTTAGATTAGATGGGCCTAATCAGGGCTCATCCTTTCATACTGATTCACTCATTATATATTAGTGTAGTTAGTTAGTTATTTCATTTGATACAAACAAAATTTTTAGCTTCTTGTGCAAGTTTTCAGAATTAAAATATTTTCTTTCTTTTTCTCTTAATAGTTCTTCATTTTTATTCTTCAGTTTTATTCTTCCATTTTCTTACACAAATTGTTGGCTATTCCAATAATGATGATCATGGAAGGCTAAACAATCAATTAATCCAAGGATCTAGTCCAAGCAAGGAGAATTTGAGTTTTGTTTTAGTATTTCAATTTCTATGTGAATTTGCATTTTCTTCTTCAATCCTCTCTTCAATTTTCATGATTATGAATGTTTTTAGGATTGAAAATGGATTAGGTTATGGATTCATTTCCTAATTTTGAACTTTAATCACAGATTATTAGGATGATATTTCAATCTAGTTTGTGATTTTAATTGATTTAGGAGTTAATTTGATTGAACTACTTCTAATGACATTGAATGAACCTTCACAATATGGTCATTATCTGAGAACTATGATAATTCACATTGCTTGATTTGATGAATTGAATTGATATTCTTGAATATGTTTTACAACATCTTTTATGAATTCTGCCAGTTTCTATATTTTTCTTCAATTCTAGTTTGTGTTTACGCAAATTTTGTTCATTGTCTGCAAATTGTTCGATAAAAGTCCCTCTGTTGTTTATCAATGAATTGGAGTTGGAACCAAATTGATCATATCTCTGAGTCGATCTAGGTAAATCATGTGCTACAAAATTATCATAGTTTTATTTCTTTTGTGGCGATTTGACATTCGTTATTAACTACTTCCATTACCAACCCTCCATATGAGGTGTTTCTCAAACTACTCCCAAATTGTGCAAATGCCTCTTCAAAAATTACTACCCGACTTTTTAGCATTAATATTGGGAATAAACTCATTACCACAACCATACTTACTCCTGATGATTCTTGCCCAAGCACTACTCCTATTTGTTGTCAATCTCCAATTTTCCCTCATCATGAAAGCCAAATTCACCTCCCTTGTTCTCCTAAGTCCCAATCCTTCATTTTGTCTAGCGGAACAAATCGCAGTCCACGAAATTAGATGCAATTTCCTTCCAAAATCATTATCTCCCCAAACAAACTTTCTGCATGCTCTATTTATATCTTCACACACAGATTTTGGTAACAAAGTTGATTGTATTACATATGTAGGAAGAGCTTGCAAAACAGACTTTGTTAGTGTAACTCTACCAGCAAATGAGACATTTCTTGCTTTCCATGCACTTAATCTATTATTAACCTTTTCTAAAATGAATTGGTATGTACTACGGGATGCTCTCTTATAAAGGATAGGAATCCTGAAGTGTTTACCAAGGTCATTCATTGCTGCAATATCAAACTTTACATTCTTTGAGAAGAAGACGAGAAATTTATCTAAGCTGACCTTCTAGCCCGAACTCTTGCTAAAACAATTCAGAATTGTTTGAATGATTTAAACTTGATCCATAGATGCTTCATCAAATGATGGAGGTCCAAGTCAAGCCAAAAGTCTAGAATGGGAGCTTGAAGCACTTCCTTTGGTGAGCTTCATAGGACCAATGATAAGAGCTAGGACTCAAGCACTTCAAGACCATATTCAAGCCAATTTGGGCAAGCATGAAGTTACAAACCTTATCAAGGACGACAAGAGCTGGATTTTGGTGTCTCAAGTCCACTTTAATTCAATAAATTCCAGCACTTGTTAAGAGAAATTCAATTAAACATTTGTAAATAAGTAGTTACTGCTTTAATCGATTATTTGGGCTTGGTAATCGATTACAGGATGTTTAGAAGCAATCAGGAATCATAGCCTTTCTGCCGTAATCGATTATTTCATGGAAATAATCGATTACCAGGCAACCAGTTGAAAGCAGGAAGTATAACCTTACTGCTTTAATCGATTATTTTGTTAGTGTAATCGATTATTTTCAGTTTCTTACTGATTTAATCGATTACCAAAACAAAGTAATCGATTATATCATTTTCAGATGGTTACTGCACAGTTTTTGGAAGCCAAAAGTCACTTATGTAAAGCTTGTCCTACAAGCTACGTTTTGGGCTTCATTTTAGCTTACATTTACATTTCATTTAGGGTTAATTAGCTTAATAATCTGTGGCCTATATAAGGTCCCAAAACTGAATGTAAAGAATCTTTGGATGATTAATACAATTGCTGAATTGTTGGTGAGAGTTTTCTCCCTTTGTTCTTAGTCAAGAACTTCTTGTTTCTTATCAATGGCCTCTGAGCTATTATGGTGATTCTTGCAAGACTTATTGGAATTCCTATTCCATGGTGTCAATCCAAATCCACTTCTATTCTTCTTCCATAACCTATTTCTGAATTTAGAAAACATAAACAACCCCATTCAAGGAGAGAGTTCCCTACTCTGTTTTGAGTGAATTGAAGATTGAGTTCCATTGCAAGGAAGATCAGGACAAACAGGACTTGATTCAATTTTGGAGTCCATCAACAAATAAGATCAAGTCATCTACAAAAGCCAAAACCAACATTGCTGGACCACCCCTTGTGTTTTGATGGGTAAGCCGAGTTATATATATGTCAATCCCTTGTGTTGTGATGTCGGCTACCGGGATAGGTAGGCCGAGTTATATATCACATCACAAGGGATTGACACACACACACACACACACACACACACACATATATATGTCAATCCCTTGTGATGTGATGTCGGCTATCGAGTTGGGAATGTCGAGTTAAACGGTTTACGTGGCATGCATGTGTGCATGTAGGACGTAACTTTGTCTTTGCTAGCAAACATTTGTATATTGGGTTCCTTACCCGGGGTTGTTTCCATAGAGCTACTAAGGCTCGCTTCCTTTTCTTTAGATGTACCGGGTTCCTTACCCGGGGTGGCCCATTAGAGCTACCAAGCTCAAGTTACTTCACGAGAGGGAAAGAGAGAGCTACCGGGTTTGTTACATGGCAGAGCTTGTATGTTCTTGGAAAAAGAGCCACTGTAACGACCCCGTATGCATCCGGTTCATTAACATCATAATATGGTTTTAAGCGTAGTAAATATTTAACGTAGTAAGTAAACACGGAAGCATGAAAATAAGTAAGATGTCATCTACGTCATACAACCCAACTAAAACCATTATGTATGGAATTTGTATACATCCCAGCACCCGGGTTCTGTTCTAAGAGGTACATCATACAAAACAAACCCATACCGAGTTACAAAACATATACCAAAATTGAGCCAACAAGCTCTCCAAAAGGACCGTTTTCCAAAATCCGCTTCCTCGAATCTGATCTCGGCTTCTCGTCCAGGATACTCAACTAGTGGCCAATCCGCCCTCGGCTAACACGACCTCTCAATAAAGATCCACTGAACAAGCCCTACTCGGGTCTCTTACCCTGGACTTCGTCCTCTGCTCTTTGGCTATCACCTACAATAAAATATAATCCCCAACCGGGATGAGATACAATCTCAGTAAACTCAGGGTTCTTGGAGACTCACCTCCCCCTGGTTCACTTCCACAGTACATATCATTTATATTGGCATTGCAAATAATATAGCCAACCCGGACTTTCAATAAAATAATACATGTGCATAACCACACCCATGTTCCATTCCAGCACCAATATGAAATTTAGCCAACCAGTGTAGATATCATACACAATTGCATATAAGATATACAAGTTAGTTAGCCAGTACACAAATTGTGCACTCTTGTATACCTTCCAGTGTACTCCGCGTACACACCACGTATCCTGGCCTATGGTCCCAGACCTCGGACTCCACGTGATAATTCCACCAAGGTGCCATTCTGATACGGAATCTTGACAAGTGCACCGATTTTTCGTTGTAAGTTACAAAAATTTATAAAGATCGTTTCCACAGGGACTTAAGCTACTCAGTTAATCCAAAGAGAATTTAACAGTTCAATAGTTATGTACATGAAGGATAAGCGGAACTTAGTAAATTGAAATATATTTATGAGAAAGTGGGATTGGGTTTCATCATTCTTACCCTTAGTATTCAATTAACTTTTACCATGCATAAATCAATGTCTATCTTTATTGATGCACACTATTTTACCCCAATCGATCCCTCGCATTCGAGTTCTAAGGATATCTACTGAATATCAATCCCTCACATATGAAGTAAATATCCCAACATTAAATTCATAATCACGTGTTTTATGCAATCAAAACGTTATGCCCTATTCCTAGCAACTTAACATAATGAGTAATATCATTCAGTTCAAACCCTAAGGGCACTTTCCAGTCAAGCTTAGGATTTTAATTCATGAAACTGGTGATCAAGTAGAATCAAGCATTAAGCACAGAATGAAATTACCAACAAGGAATAGAAAAGATTAATGCATAGATAAATATTAAAAGAGATACATAGGGATAGAAAGATTACATCCAATCCTTAGAGAAGCTAGCCAAGCATGGAGAGAACCTCCTCAAGAGAAGAATTGATGAAAGGAACCATCACCGCTTCTTTTCGACAGAATCTCCACACTAATCCTCACTTCTCTCACTTTCCTAATCTCCCTACTACTAATATTTAACCTACTTAACTAAGGAACCAGCTAAGAAGCAAGGAATGAAGAAAATGGGATTTCTTTCCTCTCAAATTCGTGGCCTATTTATAGTTTTTCCTCTCCTGCCAGCTTCACTCGCCCAAGCGAGTAGTTTGGCCTATGTTTGCTCGCCTGGGTGAGCTTATATTTATCTTCTTGGAACTTGGTGCTTGCTTGAGCGAGCCAAATACATTGGAATTGGTCGCCTGGGCGAGTTAGAAGCTTAGCCTTAAAGAATCCTTCTGGGCCTGGACGAATTGTGGGCCTGTTTGCTTGTAACACCTCCCAGGTCTGATCTTTTAAGCCCTTTTTGCTTGCTTTGCTTGTTCGGAAGCCTCGGAACCTATCAAAATACAAAATATGATTGGATTAATCTTCCAAAATATAAAAACAACATTCATACAAGTAATAAATACTATGTAATAGGTTTTAGAGCAAGTTTATAGACAAAGTTATTGAAATCGAAAGATAAGTGCCAGCATTTGAAACATGATTTTAACTTAAATATGACACTTATCACATTCCAACAAAGGCATGCACAAATGTATATCTAGATATACAACTTAGCCAACCAGTGCACTCCGTGTACACAATTGTATATCCAATTACACAAATTAGACAACTAGTGCACATCTCCATTACATGTATGTTTTCAATCAAAAAGCAACACAACACAATGTAAATACACACACCATGATATCCAACAACCATCACTCCCTAGGAGTATGGTGGAACACAATCAAGGGAAGAAACTCCCAAGAATAGAGAGCTTACATTCTCTGATTCCAGCACCGGCTACCTCAGCCTCGTGTTTTCGACCACAGATATCTTCTTTATCAAGCCCTACACCAGACACAAAAGATATCAAGAACGGTTCTCAACCGTCACATGAAAAGAACCCAGTCTTTTCCAGATCTAATACAAATACCTCCAACGTTCACTTGTAAACCCCAAGAATATCTGAGCATAACAAAATACCCAAAACCCAGAAAAGTTAGTTTTCAAGGTTGAACCTTCATCACAACAACCTTTTAAGCATATTTTTCCAAAGAAATACCACCCAAAACTAACCCTAACTCATATGGGTCATTTTTCCTTTTAACTCCAAACTGTAAAACTTACGTATCTTACCTTAAAAATAGCAAGGAAGGCTAGAGGACAACTTCTTCAAGCTTAGATGTCCTTAACGTGCCTTCTAACTCTTAAAGGTTGAAACTTTGCACTTTCATTGGGGAAATGATCTCGTCGCCTAATGGTTCTTTCAAAGAACTAAGGGTGGAATATAGATTGTATGGTGATACTCTTCAATCCTTATGTTGGATGTGAAGGTGTTTAGGTTAAAGAATGATTATCTAGGAAGCTTTTCTCACTTTAACAATAGAGGAAATATGGAATAAGAGAGAGAAAGTGTTTCAGTAAAAGCAGTGGAAATAAAGTTACTACTGAAATATCTCACTCGTGCATATCTTAAAAAGCCTAAAAGTTAACACGCGTCATAAAATAATATGAGAGTTTTCCTGCATCAAAACAACCAACAGGGAATCAACACGTGTCACTTGTGTAAAGTAAATGTGTAGGGTCAACACGTGTACAAAGGTTAAGTTCGGGTTAAACAGCAAGTACTGACTGTTTCAATCGCTTACAATTACTTATATAATTGATTGCATAAGAACTAGTCCTTGGTACTATAGTACGACCAATGTCCCTCCTCCTTCGACCTTATCTGACCTAATCCAACCTATTCTGACCTTATCCGAGTTCCTACCTTGGTACTTCACAAGTCCAAGTTCCTCCCAATCGCTTCCGGGATCACTAACCCGGTAACTCTATCAAAAGGGGTTGCGAGCTCTTCCAGTCTCTCTACCCGGTAGCTCTTACAAGTCAACAAAAATACGAACTCCTCCGAACTCATCCAAGCTCAACCAAGATCACAACTCGGTAACACATCCGAGCTCATCTGAGATCACAACACGATCCCGGATTTAAAAAGGTGTTATCTACACCCCTCCCTTATCCGAGTTCCAATATGCACCCCCCTTTGAGTGACAACTCAGTCATACGAACCTGGTTATTTATAATCACTACCAACTTATGATTATTAATATACAAGTATCATGATGTATTGCATCTTTGTATATTCGACCTTGGATTGGTAATATTAATTATACTTACGAGAAAATTTTACTACTATTTTTATAATCAACTTAAAGTTATATTCTTTCAATTAGAAAATCGTGATTAAAAGTATGATTAAGAGTATGATACAGTAGCGATGAGGCGGGTCGTTACACCTTATAAGAGACATTACAAAGACTAATTGGTTTGAAATCTTTGACGAAAGTCACCTCATCTTTCTTGAGGATAAGCATGAGAAAACTACCATTTATCTATTGGATCAACAAAAATATCTTGGATCAAACGATGGAAATCCCTGCCAATAATTTTCCATTGAGTTTGAAAAAGTATAGCAGGAAACCATTTGGGTCAGGCTCTTTCATGATGCCCATATGATGGACAACATTAAAATCTCCTCATTCAAAATTTCCCTCTCCAAATTCCTCAAATTCACATTATCAGTAGGAGGAAAAGCATTAGACAACTCAAAAGGAAAGTCACCGACCTCATCTTGATACAACTTTTTTATTTATTTATAAAAGTTTGTAATCATATTCTTAAGAACTTGCACATTCTTTACCCATTCACCATCATCCTTGTGAAGGGCATCATATCTATTTTTCTTCTTCTAATAGTTGTTACACCATGAAAATATCACATGTTCTGATCTCTATGCTCCATCCATTTGGCCTTGGATTTTTTATACCAATATATTTCTTTTTCTGCCAATAGTCTCATTATCTTTGGCTCTATATGCATCGCTAAAGTTTCCTTTGCCTTCTCCTTGTATTTAATGGTAGGTGTTGCATCTTTCTTAAACCATTTCTTACTCATGGATAGAGCTTCCCCTACCTTAAGCTTTTGGGGATTTTACTTCTTGCCTTGTTCCCCACTCTCCCTTGTTTTTGACCCACAATACTACCATCATCATCGTGGCCAACAACTTTCCCACCTATAGCAATTTTTTCCTTCCTCATGTGATTAACTTTGCTACTAAAGGCTTGTTCATGTACTTTTTCTAAGCATGCTTTGTGGACCCCACCACGACCACCTCTGCCTCCTTATCATGCACCTCTTTATCCTTTCCATCGTTACCTAACTCCTTTTTGATGATTGCCGAAATCTCATGAGTTAAGGCCTCAAATTTTGAGGACTTAACTAATTGCTTCTGCTTGGAATTAGAAACTGACCTCGTGCCGCCATTGGCCATTTTCTTTCTTGAATTCCTCTTAACAATCAACCATGGTACGCTTATAATTTCCTCCCTCTTCATTAATTGCTTGACTACAATTAATCTTTTGCTGATTTTGGGCGGTTACATCATTATCACAAATAATGACTCCTTGATTAGGCATCATAGGGCTTACGTCAACAACCCTCATTGCTCCTTTGCCTCCTACAATCTCTATGAGCTTAGGTGGCAGCTGAGTTACAAGATGTTCATCCTTGTTCTCCCCAAGGAATTCAACATAGTTCACTTTGTTGTGCCCAAACTTCCCACACTAAAACATATATAGCATGCAAGTCTTCATATTCAAGGTTAAGTTTGAAACCTCTAACAAAAAAATGTGGGACTAACGACTTTTCCAAATCCATCTCAACATTGATTCTAGCAAAATTTCCTCTGAAATGAATTGATGTTAATTGGTCCACTTTGAGAAAATTTCCTAATTGTGATTTTAATTCCTATAATTTTAATTGTTCCAATTTTGTCTTCGTAACTTTTTAATTGTTAAAAATGAAACATTCGTTTCAAATTTCCTCAAATAATTTTTCTTTGATTTATACTAAGAATATCTTCAAATAACCAAAGATCTATTGCTAAGGCGTAAAGTTCATTGAAATAAGTATTACTTTGTGTTTTTCAACAATTTTTTTTAATATGAAAAAAGAATCCCCTAAAAAGATGAACCTCTCACAATATACTTAAAATCTTCAATTATCTATTTATTATGTTAGACTTTATAGGTAAAAATTTTGTCTTATAAATACCCCAAATATAAAAAAAGTTTAATGTGACATATATTTGTTTAATTTATAATAATAATAAATATTTAAATAAAATTGAGAAAAAAAGTCTATATTTAATACAATTTTATTTTAAATATTTTATTGTTAGCTTATTTTTTCTCTCTTTTGTCTTATTTTTGATTTATCATTAGGTTCATCTATCACCGACCCCAATTAACTTAGATTAAAAATGTTGTTGATCTTAATGATGTTAAATAACTTCAAACAAATTTTTAACTAAAGTTCAATCAAAATTGTGACATCATTCACTTTTATAAAAAAAATTAACTTTTATATTTCAAAATAATTTTCGTCTTAAATAATTTTACACAAATAAATAAAAATAATAAATAGATTAAAAAGAGTAATAATTTTACAAAATTAATTTTATATTATTATTAATTCATTTATAAATTTTATTATTAACCATTAATATTATAAGAAATATAAATAAAAAATGAACTAATGTTATATTAAAAATTAAAATAATAATTATTTTAAAATATTTTTTTATTACAATATGGTGTATTGGTCATTTGGTTTGGACTGAGATCAAGGTATAGTTAAATTGCAAGAAGCAGCTCCTAGGAGAATAAAATCGACAAATCGTTGAACATCGGAGCCAGAGATTCAGAGCGGGTCCCCCCGATGATGGATACTGGCGGAGGAGGCGGAGCATCATCACCGACAGCCACCATGTCGCGGTGGAAGTTCGAGGCATGGCGGCAGTACCAGCACCTGCTGGACAAATCGACGCCGCACGTGGGACGCCGGTGGCTGGGGTTCGCGGCGGTGGCGCTTTTGTACGCGCTGCGCGTGTACTTGGTGCAAGGCTTCTACGTCGTTTCGTACGGCCTCGGCATATACATCCTCAACCTTCTGATAGGGTTCCTCTCCCCTCAGGTGGACCCCGAGACCGCGATTCTCGACGCCGACGGCCCCACCCTCCCCTCCACCGCTTCCGACGAATTTCGCCCCTTCGTTCGCCGCCTCCCCGAGTTCAAGTTCTGGTTCGTGCCTTCTTCGCCCTATTTTCAGATTCTAATTTCTAATTACTTCATCAGTCCCCGAGCAACGGTGATTCCGATGAATCACAATCACCTTGGAACCCTAATTCCGCATGTTTTGTTTGGGGTTTTATAGCTTTATTTTGTGAGGTTACTGTTGTAGTGTTATTTACATGGTTATGTGTTCTGCAAGCATTTTCTTTTTTAAGAAAAGAAAAAAAAAAAACAGTGGGTAATTTCAATTGCAGCCTAAATGTTGAAATTTGTGGGTTATCTGCACTGCCATTGTGGCCTGATTTGGCTACAATTTTTTTGTGGTATTAAGGATTGTGATGAAATGGCACGTCTTTCTGCAACCGCAGCAATTTAAAACCTTGGTGTTTTGTATGATAATTGCTGGTGCCTACACGGCACTGACAGTGTAGAGTAGGAATGGGAGACTGGTGCTAGGTTGGTTGAAGGGCTGGTGACCACTTGCAGAAGTTCCGACACTCATGTCAGTATAACAAAGAGTAACAACTAGTTATGAGGGAGCAGCACCAGTCTCTCACCCCTACTCTAACCAGTGCCATCGATTGCGAAAAATGATGGATAGCGAATAATCTGCTATATTATATTTGATTCGAATTTGCTATATCATATCTGATTCAAATATGCTATATCATATACTGGATAGCGTTGTGGGCAAATAGCGAAGTTGTAAATAGCCGTTGCAAATTGAAATATAGACATAATATTAACTCAAAAGTTCATTTGACAAGACTTACTAAAAATGTTAAGAGGACACATACTGCAATGACGACACTCATAGTGACTGCAATAGTAGCAGAAGTCGTAATCGCTAATTCAAGGAACTCTGCGATGGAATAGCACTATATCCACACTAAAGTGGCTATTTAACAACATTGCATTGCTCCAGACTTGGCCAGTGCCACGTGGAAGTTAGAGAAGATTATCTGGAAGATATTGTTATTATATGGCAGGGTTTAAATTGTGGCCACAGTTGCAGTTTGGTCGTGTTCCTATATATTACAGGAAATTGTTGACAAATGTGGCTGATGCAGCCACAATTGTAATCGTGGACACCAAAACCTTGACATTGCAGTCATGGTCGTGAACTGTTCTCTAAAACCTTGTTGTGGAATTGAAAGAATAGACATGTGAAAGTAGCAAATGGATTTGATCTATCAGTTCTTTCCCCCAGAAATCTAGATTTTCATTACCAAAAATAATGAAATTGTTCAGAAATGCTCACGTTACAAATCAGCACTGGATTATATGTGTGACAACTATGGGTTTCTTATGTTCATTGTCAGCATTTCTTCCATATTGCTTGCTCTGCTAGTTTGAACTTAAGAGAGTTTGACAATGTTGTATGAACTTAAAGAGGGTTTGACAATGTTGTATACTTATATTCACTTCTTTGCATTAAGCTAATGACATTTTTCAGTATAAGAAGGTGCTATTTTGATTTATTTTTTCTATGGGTATTGTGCATTTGTGCTTCTAAGTTAGTAGAAATTCTTGATTCACTTTCAATTTATGCTTTTGCCTTCAGGATTTTGACCTGCAGATATTGCTTCTCCTGAAGCTGCTTAACTTTCCTTTGTGAACAGGTACTCAATCACGAAGGCATTTTGCATTGCCTTTGTGATGACTTTCTTTAGTGCGTTTGATGTTCCTGTGTTCTGGCCAATACTCCTCTTCTACTGGGTGGTCCTATTCTCACTTACAATGAGGAGACAGATATCTCACATGATTAAATACAAATATTTACCGTTTTCATCTGGAAAACAGGTAAACTAACATATTCATTCGGCATAATTATTGTCATAGACTCATATGGTGTTGTATGGCTTGGTCCATTATTTGGTGTTCTTAACATAATTACATCTTTGTTGCTAATGGTAAAGATTTGGTTTTATTTATTTTAATTTTAGCGCTATGATGTAAAGAGAGCACCACCAGAAATCACAAGCCTTTCAGAGGACTGAAATTTTCAGGTTAATTGAACTTTATTTGCTTCATTTAGGTCACAAACCAACATGTGGCTTGATATTATTTGCCGTACATTTTGACAGATGGAGCAATCTGAGGATTTGATGGAAGCTGAAGAAAGTTGCTTTTGATGTCTTGTGTGGACAACGGGATGTCTGATTTCCATTTGAGAAATTGTTTAGACTTTGGGGGTCTTGGATGTTCTTACGCCCTAGTAAAAGATTCAGTTTAGGGAGATATAATTGGAGTTTATGAGGGCTCTTTTTTTCACTCCTTTATTTTCTATTTCTTTCTATATAGGTGGGCTAATGGCTCTTGTTCTTGAATTACAAATAACGAGAATTTTAGATAGCTAGCTTGTGTAGAATGAAATCTTTTTCATTTCTTGCATGAAGTTATACTGATCTATCTTTTATTTATTTATTTATTTTATATATAAACTTATTTAAATTTTCAATCAAATGATTTTTAGGAACTATATTTACTAGGAATAAGCTAATGCAAGAGTCATTTTGGATAATTTTTTCAACAAATGATGATAAAAATTGCATATTCCATTGCTCAGAGAATCCTGGATTCTCATTTTGCGAAGGTAAGAAGGAGAGATATTGTACATAGTCATACTCTTATATATGTAAAGAGACTGTTTCTAGATTCGAATTCATGATCAACTAGTCACTAAGTATAATTTTATCGTTGTGTCGGGATTTGTCTTCCAATAAATGATTATAGGAGAATAAAATAAAACAAAAATGAATTAAATTTTCCATATAAGTTAAAATGAACTTGTATATTTCAATTTTTTTGCAAGTTCCCTCGTTGAATATTTTTCACCAGTACTTGAATTTTTTTAAGGTTTTCCTAAGTTAGAAGTTGAACACCTATGTTTTCACGGAGGGTTTGCCCATCAAGCATTTCATATATGGATGTAAAATACAAAGTGTCAAAGAGTATCTATAATGTTTGTAAAAATAATTCAAGTCTAACTGTAAAATTCAGTTTTCATTTTAATGTGTAAACATACTTTTGGGGATAACTGGGTATGTTTAGATTTCAGGAAGGGGTGTTCACGAGTATAGGTAATCTGTGAACTTGAATTGATCCGAACTTATCCGAACAGTTTGAGTTTGGTCATTTATGTATTTTGGTCAAAATCGAATCGAACCGATTAAAATCGTTCATGTACGGGTTGGGTCACGGGTTTAGATTTATAGATCTGTTGACCCGATCCGTGAACCCGTAATAATAATATAAATTTTATTATTATTATTATTATTATTATTATTATTATATATATATATATTAAAAATTAAAAATTTATCCCCATAGTTTAGCATGTGGCCCAATTAATTTGTTTCTTTTGCAAAAAAAATTAATAGAAACAACATTTTATTTGTTACTGAATTTGAACAGAATTATGAATAATTTTAGGCCCTAGCACAACAAATTTTTAATAGATAAATAGTATACTTGAATTTTGGTTTTTAAAATAAATAATATTAAGCCTAACTCTTCACTTCTAATAAAATTTATTGGTCATTCCTGTATCTACTGTATCATTTGAGTCTGCATTTAGTACAGGGGGTAGCATTTTGAATTCATTTCGCAGTTTCTTGAGTCCTACTACTGCTGAAGTTCTCATTTGTGCCCAAAATTGGCTTAAATCTACTAAGCAAAATGTTAATGACTTGCAAGTTGAAATAAATGAAGCGGAAAAGATTGAATCAAGTGTGTAATCCCTTATTTTATTTTTTATATTTGTATAATATATCAATTAATTTTTGTGCTAACGATGTTATGTTTAAATTTTTAGAGTTGTTTGGTTTGACTTTAAATACTACTAATATTGGGTCTCCTAGTGTTGAAACGGCAAGTGCTGAAACTTCTTAATGTATTACTTTCAGGTATATTGTTATTAGTTTCACTTTTTTTTTCATATTTTGTTTACCTTGTTTATAATATTAATGAATCATATTTTGTTCATTTATTTGTTTCAGCAAATCTGGTTACAACAAGTTTGGTTATAGCAAAGCTTAGTTTGTAAGAAATAATTGTGATTCAGACTATTATAGTAAATATTGTTCAAGAATCTTTTGTTTTAATTTATACTATAAGTCTATTTTAGAATATTATGTTGATGATATTAAATGAATCAATTTTACTACTTTCATACATTTGATAATATTGTGTTAATTGTATTGAATATTTGAAAGAATCATGATATAAAATGGTAGTTCTAATTAAAAAAATTAAATGGGTAACCCGTTGAACCGAACCGTTCATGAACGGGTTAGGTTGGGTCGGGTTTCAATTTATTTTTCTAAAAATCGAACCGTATCGGAACCGATCGAATTTGATTGGGTTGAGTCTTAAATTTGGCCAAAATCGATCCGAACTAACCCGTGAACACCCCTAATTTTAGGTGATGGTTCAAAAGTATGTTTAAAAGTAGAATCAGCTTGGAGTCATGTTTGGTTATCCTTTAAAAGTATGTTTGAAAATAAAATTTTGCCTTAATTTAGGAGAAATACAACTTGAGATACTTTTGCAAATTTTAATTTAAACATGTACTAAACATGTCATGAAACTGAGTTTACTCTCCAAAACTACATTTAACACTTAAAAGTACTTTCTTAACGGCTAATCAAACATGCCCAAACTGTTCCTAATGTAAATTGAGAGTTATTAAAGTTGCCCAAGATTACAAGACAAAATGTAATTCCTGCAATTTACATGATTCTTGAATCTGGTTCCAGTCTGTAAGCTTAATTGTTGGTAACTGTAGGTATGCAATGTGTGCTGCTGGTTGAGTCATACTGTAATGACTCTGCCATTTTTTGCATTGTGCTTGGGATCACTTCACTTTTTTTGGTCCCCTTGATCAACCACTATAGAAGTCAACATGAACTTTGTACAGAGTTTTCTCATTCATGATTACATTTGCGAAACATCTATATATACGCTTAACGGAAAAAACACTGATCTTTGTCATTAGCATATGGCGAAAAGGTAGTTTTGAATCATATTCTTCCAAACTTACTGTCACAGATTTTAATGTTCATTTATCAGTCTAGCAGTATGACATCTTCCATGCCGATGAATTGATTTTGTATGTTAGTGTTATCCGGGAAAGAGAACATCTGCAGTAAATTTTTAATTGGTAGCACCTGCAATATCAACTCTTTTTTTAAATCGGAAAATATTAATTTATTAGTTGTTAGTTTTTGTTAATGAGAGAAATTCAAAGTTTCAAACTCACTACCTTTTTTATCTCCCTTCACCACTAAACCAACCTTGTAAATCCGCAACATAAACTCTTGATTTACTACAGTTTGTATAGTGCATCAAGAGTCATTATTGCAATTGTTACAACTAAGGTTGTCATAATCGCGATTCTACGTAGAATTGTGGAGGTCTGGTAAAATCAAATTGTAGAATTCTAAGAGTTTACTTCAGACAAAAAAAAAAGTTAATTACCTATATATAAATATGAAACAATGACATAATTAATTTTGTCAAATTAAATGAGTGCAATTATAAATAAGGGATACTAAAAGAATTTAAAATAATAATTGAAGTATTAAAGTTAATAACACAAGTAAAGTGCATTAATAAAAAAAAGAGTGTAAATAGAAATTACTTAAATTAAAACAAAAATTCCAGTTTTTAATATTAAAAAAGAGCTAAAAGGTATATAGTGATTAAAAAAGTGGTGTAGAAAGCAAATCTGTTATGCATCTGGCCCAAATACGAAAAAATTGCTATTCAAAATGACGTTATTCTTAAACCCAGCAGACTCACGAAAACGTAGTAGAATTGTGATTCTACTCAGAATCGAGCGATTCTACGTGGAATCGTGCAATTCTTCTCCGAAAAAGAGTCTAAGTCCGATTTAACTCATAGAGGGGTAGTAGACTCGTAAAATCAGATGATTTTACGATTTAAATCGAGAATTTGATAATCATAACTACAACTGCAATGTAAACTAGATAGACCCCAGCTAGTTCTCAACAAAAACAGAATATAGACTGCTGCTAGATTAGTTGTAGATCGGTGTTCAATTGAATTTTTACATGGCACAATGATAAGCAATTCGAGACTCATCGTAATATTTTCAAACTTTCAAGTGCTCATAGTATCAAGCTTGAACAATGAGGTGCTGATTCAGAGAATTTCTAACGTTGTACCGAGTTTTTCACATTGAAGAACAGAAGCACAGGGTCTTGGCAAACATTCAATATCCATATCAGAAATATAATTAGCGAATTGATATCATTAAGGATTTCAGATAAAACATTCAAATGGAATAACAATGAGTGAAAACGGTACAAATTGATAATCAGGTTCACTTTTAACCTGAAGAAATCTATGTACAAGAATAGCCCAGCAGACATATTCAATAGAAGCATCTAAAAGATATAACATAAACATCACTTTCTTGCAACTTCAGCACTTGTTCCTCTTCCCAAATTCAAAGGTCATAAATAACGATGAGGTTATATCAAGCACTGCTTACATACACCTCAGTGCTTTCATAAACTGAATTAGGAACTGCAGAGTTTAGACCATTCTTCACAGGGTAGGAGGCCTCCATTGTAATTCCACACTTGCCCGTGGAGGTTCTCACGTTGCGCTGCATCTTGAAATAGCCATCCTCACCCCATCCAGTGCCCCATGAATTCCTCACCAGCCAGTAATCCACACCATTTTCAGAGCCATATCCAACAACCACCACACCATGGTCTAAACTTGTCCCACATTTACCAGTAAACACACCCTGAAAAAAAGAACCAGAAATTTGTTAGCACATATATGACATCTATACACTGTTTAATGTTGTTGTCTCAAGCTTGTTGACATTTTTCTATCCATAGGAATCGAACATAAGTATCAAGAATAACTTATACACACTATTCAACTAATTGAGTTAGACCCCATTTGTAGCATATAAAATTTGTAGTATACACTTTGCATACTGCTTACCACTTGGGAACATAGTCTCAAATCAAAATCAATGTAGTAATCATTGTGTGACCTTTTTAAAGAGTAAGCTTACCGATTGATAAAGTTGCAAAGCCCTGCCAGAGGCTTCAATAGCAACGCTTACAGGTTGATGAGCCACAGCTTTCTTTAAGGCATTCTCATCATATGGTGGAACATCTTCGTACCCATCAATGTTCACTACCTTAGCATTTTTCTGTAGAAGTATATGCCACTCAAATCATTAGCAATAAATCAATTGTTAAAGTTTGATAATAGCAGGTAAGGTTAATTTATGTGTTTTTTTGTTTGTTTTTTATTTTTTATTTTTTCTGTTTTCAAAGATTGGTATATAATGAGTTAGTGACCTTAGTTGGATCACAGATGCCATCAAAGCCCCGGTATGGGTAATCTTTGTCAGTGTCAATGCCACCATTTTGAATGATGAATTCGAATGCATAGTCCATAAGGCCACCATTGCATCCTTCATTGTAGGCTCTGTCACAGTCCACAAGTTCTTGTTCAGATAAGGACACAAACTTCCCTGTCATTATCTTGTTTATTGCTTCCACTGTGGCAACCGTGGAGAACGCCCAACAACTTCCTGCATCAAGTACAATTAAAAAATAAATAAAGAATAACTTAATAAGTTATATTTTTCTATTAATTAATCTTCTTACTCTTTTATATATAAAAAAAGTATCAAATAAAAAATTATATATTTAATGTCTTAAAAATATAAAACGTATTTAAGAATTACTCATACATAAATAAATAGGATCTAACAGTCTTTCCAATTACAAGGTCCAAATCTACCCTTCAAAGTCAAACTCCAATCAAATCAAACCTACCATAATATTCCAAATTTTTAATAAAAAATTGTTTAAAAGAAACTTACGTTACATTTTTTTTTGGTTAAGGAAAGTTAGGTAACATTATTCTAACAGAAGAAAATCTCAAGAACAACTTAAATAATATAGCACGTCAATCAACATATAAACACAAAAATCTATTCGTGTACATTAAATTGAAATATTTTCCTTCAATTGTAGTTTAATTCTTTTTAAAAGTAAGACATGCGACTTTTATTTATTTTTTTATATATGTTTTCAATTTAGAGTTTTAAAATTTAATCACACGCCTTTCTTTTTAAAATTAAAAATATTTCTGTTTCATAATCTATCTAAATTTGAAAAACAAATCTATGCAATTAAGTTGGTTATTTGTACACCGAAAAGAAGTTAGTTATTTATATTGTAAAAATATAATCTCAAAACAGTGTAAAATATCTATAAAAAACCATTTAAAGAGAAAAAAAAAAAGTATCTATTATTAGAGTTAGAGAAAGCTGTTATCGTTGAATTTAAAACAAATCCTTATCTGTTAAGTAACCTTAGCAAGCAAAAAAGCTGTTACGGTTGAATTTAAAACAAGTCCTTATCTGATTTACTAACCTAAACCTTAGATTACAAACATTATCTTTATCAAAAGAAAAGGCAAAATGATAGAAAAAAAGAAAACTCACCACAACTTCCCTGATCTTTGATGGGAGCAACTGCACCTTTCACCCTCCAGTCCACATGCACGGGCAACCGGTCACCGGCGCTGAACGCGTAGCGGTGACCCGTGCTTTTGGTTTTCATGAGCCTGCGCTTGGCATCACTCTTGGTGCCCAAATACATGGCACGGTATTCCTCATTGGTCATGTCAGCAAACTTGTTCAACCCAAGTTTGTAAGTGTTGTTCTGATTGTTGTTGTGCTCTTGTATGAACCCTAAGTTGTCCTTGAAAACTTGGAATCTCTTGTCCTTCTCTCCCAACCCATTGTACACCTTTTGGTGCTTCACCAACCACTCCTCGTACATGGCCATGACCTCATTATCGGTGTAGTTGATGATGGTGGAGGTGTCAATAGCATATGACAAAGTGAAAGAAAGAAAGAGCAAGGAGGATATCATGGTCATTGAAGCCATATATGATTGGTATTTGGAAGAGGAGAGAACAAATTAGGGTGAACAAGTTTTTAAGTGAAAGGTTGTTGGTGGTGATGTGAAGAATGGGGAGTAGTGAGGTTATATAGAGGGAGAAAATTGTTTAAATATTTGAAGAGGGGTTGATGTATGGTGCCAAAAGGGAAATAACTTGGGCAAGTGGGTGAATGGAAAGTTGAATTGAATATATTCGCGATGGAAATCGGAAATGTACCGCAATTAATAAAGATAATAACTGTCACACCACGTGGCCTCTGAGTTGATATGATGAATAATTGAAATCTAGGATTATGGAATCAGTATCTATTCCTTTCATTATTGGCGTATTAATTAATTCGTGAATATACAACAGAGTGAACAGACTAATGGCTTTTTGACGTGATGTGGGGATAAAAAAAATATATTATATGGATAACCTTTGAAATAATTACTATTTAGGTATCTAGGAATAAGTCGTGCAATCTGATGCGAACTCTAAATCAAACGTCGTATTATTTTGACTTTTTTTTTTCTTATTTTTTAATTGAAATCATAAGCTTATTTTTTATTTTCACACTATGAAGTTTTTTTTTTAAATTCATTCAAAAGTTGTACTTATATATTTTTTCTGGTTTTTTTTTCTGGTTAATTAATTTTTTATTGTTTTCGTAAATCATATATATATATATATATATATATATATATATATATATATATATGGGTTAGGTAAACCCATTTTATTTATTTATTTATTTTATTTTGTTTGTTTTTATAATTTTTGTAATTTGAATTTTTACATTGCATTTTAATTTTAATTCCTCCCTGTTTGATTTTGTAAAAATTTTAAAAGTTGTTTCATTTTGTTAATTATAAATGCAAATAATATTAATTTTTTGTAATTTGGTTTAATATTTTGTATGTATTTTTTAGATAATTTTATTAAATATTTTAACAACAATAATATTAATTAATTTTGTTAACAATTATTTTAATATTAACAACACATTTAATTTAAAAGGCTTATATTTAACAAATAAAATTCAAATACATTGCACATTTGTTAAAGAAAAAATTAATAGTGGGATGATGTTACATAACGAGTTCTTATACGTGTTGAGGTCTTTCATCTTGTTGCATTAGATTTGTTGATGAGTTTTTTCTTTCTGTTCTAGGATGATCACGTGTTCGTGTTTGTTATTATTGAGGAATATGATCATCACCGTACTTACACAAGTAATATAACTGTCTATGCATTAAAGAGAGAACATGTGAGAGAGATGAAAGAAATGATATAATAGATATTAAAGATTTAAAAGGAAAAATTGGAAATTAAGATTTAAAAGAAAAAAGTAGAGTATACCTAATGGGTGCAATTAGCAAGTTTCAATTTTTTAGTTGGAACTTATAAAAAACTGGGTGCATTTATCAAAAAAGAGGTATTACATGACTTTAAAGTAGAGTGATTGCTCACTACTCGTGCTAGGTTGTTTCAAATTTAGTTATAAAAAAGGTTTTAATTAATTACAAAATTTATGATTTGAGTTAATTAATTAACAAAATAAAAATAAATACATATAATAAAATTAATTATAACACAAATTACAAAATATTAAATAAAATGGTATAAAAATTACATACAAAATATTAAATCAAATTACAAATATAAAAATTAATTTCATTTTAAATAATTATTTTAAACTAATTTTTATAATTTTAAAAAAAATTTGAACGAAATTTTAAAAAAACAATGAACAAATACTAAATTTATAAAATATAGAAAATTAAATAAATAAATAAATATAATACGAAGTAATTATAACATAAATTACTAAAATATTAAATAAAATGGTATAA
>CM023947.1:20774285-20810276 GCA_013407115.1 Glycine latifolia | reverse complement strand
AAATATAAAAATTAATTACATTTTTAAATAATTAAATTAAACTAATATTTATAATTTTTTTTAAAAATTTAAATGAAAATTAAATAAAAAACAGCATTCCAATAAAACCAAAAAAAAAACACAAATTAAATGAAAAAAAATTAAAAATGCAAGTTCGACTTTAAAGTCATAAATATATTTATGACTCTTGAATTTCAAAATAAAATAAAAAATTCAAATAATACAACTGTAAGGTCGTAAATATATTTACAACTTTAAAATCGTAAATATATCTATGACTTCTGAATGTAAAAATAAAAAAAAAATAGTGAAGTCATAAATAAAGTTACGACTTCAGTTAAAAAAAAAAAATCATCACAAATGTTATGGCTTTTGATTTAAAAGTAGTATCACGTGACACAATTTAACTCTAAATATTAATTATTTTAAAGCCTACTCTCATATAGTAATTACCTCTTTTTACCCCCAACATGTAAAAAAAACTGCAATTATTTAACATAAATTCGTATTGTATAGACTAGTACTTTCAAAGAATTAAATTATTTTATTGAAAGGAACCAAACACAACAAATGCAATAACAAGATAATACATGCAATTATATTATTATTATTTTTAATTTTTGGAAGAACATTTAATTACAATTAGTTAATTTTTCTAATTTTATTTTTATCTATCTCTTAGTATTTCTACAAGATAAAATAAGAAAATATATTAATAAAATTATTATATTTTAATATCAACTAAACAATTTAACTTAATTTGTTATCTTTTCAATATATTATTTTTAACATATTTAGTTCCATCTTGAATTAAAATATTTTTTAAAGAAATTATCAATAATTAAAATAATAATTATATTTTATATTTATGAAAAATAATTTATGTTGTGATATTTTTTATTTTTAATTATTGATTAAAAATTTTAAAATATTTAAATTAAAATTATAATTAAATATATTGAAAATAATATATTGAAAAGATAAGAAACTAACTTAAATCATTAAGTTGATATTAAAAATACAAGATATATATCATATGCATGTTAGGAGCCTATTTAGATTTTGAAGAAAAATTAATATTTGTATTAATAGTGTAAAATAATTTTTTTATATTATTATTTAATCATAAATCATTGTTTGAATTATTTTAAGAAAATTAAATTATTTTAAAAGTTAAAAAATTTAACATACATGATAAATTGTAATTTGGTGACTAAATTATTTTAAAAATCGATAAATTTATTATACATGATAAATTATAATTGAATAATTATGTAAAATATTTTATTTTACAGCATAATCCTTTTTTTCATTTATATGTATATAATAATTATTTTCTAAAAATTATATCAAGAATGACTTATAATTGAATAATAATATAAAATTGATTTATACTTTAAGTGTATTTTTATACATTACAATGTAAATAGTGTGATAGTGACTACCGACTAGTTGTTGGTATTGAAAGTAAAAATTTCACCTAAGTTAAATTTTTGACGAAAACTAATCATCTACCAAACCAGTAGATAATAAACATGGCAACGGAAAAACAAATAGTGTCGCAGTTACTAACAGGTTTCTTCGATGAGAAGGATTCCGTTTACTTTGTGGTTAATCCACCTCGGAGCATTTCACTTTTCAGCCTTTTCAGTGGGTTTTTTAGTGCACGATGAGTCCTCTGTGATTTTACGGCTTAAAATTGCTAAATTATATTATAATTTCTTTTTTGTTAATTATTATAGTATAAAGCCCATATCATTTATTTTATATATATATATATATATATATATATATATATATATATATATATATATATATATATAAACACATATCATCTACGGAATAGATTCAGTTCAATTTTTAACTGCAAACAATCGTGATCCTACAAAGAGATTATATATATTTGATATAGGTATTGTTTTTTTTATGTTTTTAATGCGATATAGGTATTGCTGTGGTAGTATGAATACGGTACTGAAAATAAATTGTTAATACTTATTTTATAGTACATTTAAATTATATTAAATATTACTAATTATTTAACACTTAATAAATATCATATTTTACTTACAAGATCCAGCATAGTTAGTAAATGACTGAATTTTGCAGAGATTCAATTCGATTTCGTGACCAAATACATAAAAAAGACTTTATTGTGAGAGGTAAATTTCACTTCTGTAATCTCTAGGTTTCAAAGATTAATCTAATGACTTTCAACTTTGAGAATATCTTGCTTCTAAAAAAATTAATATAGATATCTTTTCTTTAAACATTAAAAATGAACATCGAAGAAACACTTTTAAATTTTCCTATAAAATTATGTTACAAATCTTTTAGCTTACTAAATTTGAAAAAATTAAATATATTTTATATTTTCAAATTGTTGAGTATATTTGTTTTTATATTTAATAGTAGTTACTTTCTATAAAGTATTAGGAGAATTTGTTAGAGAATATAATAAAAAAGATATAATATTACTCGTAATGAAATAATGCTTCACGAATATTGGTATGTGTGATAGGCTGATAGCATGGCCTTAGCAATGAAAGGAATGAATCCCTGGCTTTGGAAATAAGAGATCCACCCTTATCTTCATAAGAATTAAATAATAGTAATATTTTCTTTGGAACTATATCATATCATTTAAATATTTGCAAGGTGTCACAAATTGTATATAAATAGATAGAGATAATTTTTTTTTTTAAAACATTATTGATCCATATGCCATAGCTCTTCTGCCTCTTCAGAAGCATAGAATTGGCCAAGTTAATTCTCTATATGGTTTTATGGATGGATCTGGTTGGAATGTGTGTGTTTTTTAAGAACATTTGCTGATTTATTTTCTCATTTTATTCAATATTCTTTCAAAGATGTAAATCTATTGATTTTTGTAGACCATCAAATCTCAAAGATACTTGATAGCATCATAAATAAGCCTTTAGATGAGATTTTAATTAAGTCATTCTAGACTCTTTAATATAGTGTGTATTTAGATAATAAATAAAAATTAATTTTAGCACATAAAATTATGATGATACCATGAAAAAATTGAAACAACTATTTTTTATTTTACTTCTAATGTAATTTTTTAATCAATTATGTTGGAAATGAATTTAAACCAAACATGCTAGATTTCTCTTATTTATGTGTGACATTTTTAACAAGTCCAGTTCTCATTTTTGTTTTCTTTATTTTTAGCTATGAAATGTCATTATTTATTTATCTTTTATATTGGATCTTTTTATTTATTCAGAATATGATAATATTTTTATAACCCAATTTAAACCAATCCAATTAAGGTAAAGTTGATTCTGTTCGGATTTCTTACCAAAACACAAGCCCTAAGTCATCGTTATTCTATTTCTTTGAGCTTTAAAATGGACCGAATCCGACTTTATTACACTCCTAATAAATAAGGATAAAATAAAATATATATTCTTAAACTTACAAACCATCCAATGGAGATATTCTGCTTTTCTGCAGTTAATAAACAGTGAAAATGTTTATCATTTAAATTGTTTCTCTAATATCAAAGTAAAATATTTTCGTATTTTAAATACCTATTGTCCAACTAGATATGTTGGGAATTTGATATAGGATTAAGATTCTTTCTGGAGATATTTATGAAGGTATAATATCTTAGGGAAAAAGATCACTACTAAACAACACCAATGGTGTGAGGTGTGTGCACAATGTAAATGTAAAAGAGAGAATGAATGTTGCGTACCTTGTTCTTTGAAAACATTCCTATTTATAACCACTGACCTGGAGGTTAGTTGGGGGATGTCCCTCCATGATCTTGACCGAGATCCTTGGTTGGTTGGGCAAATGTATTCTGTTTTCATGCAATCCCCATCTTCACGATCTCTAGCGGTTATGACCACGTTCTCCTAAGTGGTTAAGGTCAGCGGTCTGGTTTGGCTGACTCTTAATAGGCCTCATTGGTGAGCCCAATCCAACATCCGTAACAGTTGGCCCCCAGCTCGGTCATCAAGCATTCTGGATGACTGGGATGTATTAAAAATTTCTTCGTGCCTTTTCCCATTCACTTATTACTTATCCGTTGCTGGGGTATCTAGGTAAGTGTGACGGGCTGGGATTCATATTGACCGGATTATATCTAATATGCCGAGGTAGCTGTTGTCTTCCTTCAAGATTTAGATGAAAATACAATGAATACCTAATCCAATAAACCAAGAGGGGGGGGGGGGTGAATTGGTTTTTGAACCTTTTTAAACTTTTCTTAGAAAACAAAACTCAGCGGAAGAATTAACTTGGATCGTATCTTAAATCAAAAACAAATTTAGTAAACAATTTTCTTATCCAATCAATTAACTCTTGTGTTGAATCAAAGTTTGAGTTGATACACAAAATAATATCTCAAGAAATTAATGAAATGTAACTCAAAACATAAATGCACACAATTTTATACTGGTTCACCTCCAACCACTGAGGCTACATCCAGTTTACCTTCTAATCCAAACCAGATTAGAGTTCCACTAACAGATTTTAATTCTTTACAAGCAATCAACAAGGTCTCTTTTACCCACCCTAGGCAAAACTCTAAATCTATTCCCTAGATTTATCAAAAGACCTAGAACCTGAGAACACTACTCAGTTCTACCCACTAGAAAACCCTTTCTAGTAATGCTTTAAAGAAACCCAACTGTTACATGGAAAGATTCAACACAAATTCCAGAAAACAAAAGAAAAATTACAAATAACAATACTTGATGTTCAAGAAGGATATCACCTTATATTCCTTTGCAGCATAAAGGATATACACAAAATTTATAACTTGAGGTGATGAATGATATGCTTTCTTGATTGATCTTGACACAACTCAATGCATGAATGATCACAAAATAACTCCTTCTCTTAAGCAAGCATGATGATTCTAACTCTTATGAACAACACTGTCAAAATGATTCTTTTAACTCTTTGAAGCACTCAGAGATTACTAAAACTCTTGTATGAATGAAAGCTCTCGAAATCAATCTCTGGTTTTCTGAGACACTGCTTGCCTATTTATAAAAAAACAGATTTAACAGACTGTAATCGATTATTTCATTTATGTAATCGATTATTTTAACACGTGTAATCGATTATTCGTCTATTTAATCGATTAAGTTGTTCATGATATTTCTGGAAATCTTGAACGAACAAAGTAATCGATTATTCAACCATGTAATCGATTACGCCAGAAATACAAGTTTAAGTCACAAGCATAGATAATCGATTATAATGTGTTTTAATCGATTACACCAGAAGTATACATATTACTCTATAGCACATTTAATCGATTACGATTATTTGGTAATCGATTAAACCAGTTCATATGCTCAACAGGATTATGCAGATGCCTTATGTAATCGATTATATGACTTGTGTAATCGATTACATCAGTAAGAAAACATTTTTAATGCTAGTTTAGACTTATCAATGTACTTCTAATCAGTTGCATATACTAATATGATTCTAATCCTAAGAGTGAATGCATGTATGTCTGATTTCTTTTATGACTGCAAAGGATTATTAGACTTTAACCTTAATGAACCAAGCTTAACCAAAAGGAAAAATTAAAAATGCCATCATCACATGAGTGGGCATGAAACAAATATCAAAACAATACTTGTCTTCTAATTCTTCTAACACTTGAATCTAACATTAGACCGTCCACTCGTTTCCTCATCTCTAACATCTTAGACGGGGAGAAGTTTCCATCATTACCTCATGTTTCTGGAGGTGGTACTTGATCCGTGCTGTAACATCCTCAAAATTATATTATGAGATATATTTATGATTGAATTATGGACGTGTGATGATAATTGGATACAAGAAGAATAGGATAAATTTTATTTGAACATAAGCTGCCCAAAACTTCCATATCTGCCACCCGAATTGAAAAATTTATTTCTCTCTCAATTCTTATTCAAATTAAGTGTATGATGTATGTAATTAAAGATATATATGTCTACTACAACATATTAAAATTTCAGACCAATCTAGATTGATTACTGTTTGAAATAACAAAAACACTAAGGGATGTCATTGTCCTAAGTTAAATTCGCTGGCAGCTTTGGAAGTATAGATTAAAAATTCTATATCTCGAGTTTTATAACTCCAAATAAGGCATGTGATACCTTTTTGGAAAGCTTAGGAAGTCTAGTTTAACATACTAGAAAATGAGAATTTTTGGATTAGTAAGTTGGTACAGACTAAATAATGAGTGAACCCTATCTGGTTGAGTGCTTATAGCCCATTGGACCATTTGGATTGAGTAAAACTTGTAACTCTTGGACTTTTGGCCCAAGGAATCAAATATTCAGCTCAAATTTGGACTAACCAGAAGTGTATTCACGTGGAAAAGCAATAGAATAGGCATAGCTAAGTGAAATAATAGGAAGAAAAGTTTGGTAAACCAAAGTCAATGGTAAGTCAATGAAGATAAGCTTTTTGAATCAACCTTTCTAGGTGGCCCTTCAAGGTGGAAAGCAAGCATTAAACCAGGCAATTGCAACCCTTGTTCAGCCAAGTCCACGTAGAGAAGCCAGCTGCCCCAAAACAATAAATTAAAGAATCATTGACCAAAGACAAATCAAAGTCAAGATAAGGTTTAAGCAAAATATCTTTCAAAGTAATGATGATTTAGTTAAGTTGTAACCAAACCAACTCCTAATTCAGTTTTAATCTAACTAGAACCACTTAAAACTCAACTAATTAAATTACTATAAATAGCTAGGGCTGTGGAAAAAATTTCACGTGGGATCTAGCATCCAAAGCCAAAGCCAATTTCCATTTTCCTTGTACCTTGCTTTCATTTTCTTGCTTTCTATTTGCTTTCCACAAACTGTGACTTCTTCTACCACCTCATTCACCAATCAATTTCTTCTTTCAAGGCTTCATTTCTTAGAAGATATTCAAAAAGAAGCAACCACTTAATCAATTTCAAATCCAAATCCATTTGAGGTAGGCTAGGCTTCAATCTTTAATTAAGAATTGATTTGGATTAATTTACATGCTTAAATGTACAGATTTATGGCTATTATTTAGGCTGTAATTTCATGTCATTTTAAGGTTATTTTATGATGTGGAAATGTTGATTTTAACCATTGGATAGGTGATGATTTATAGGTTGAAATATTAGTGATGTTTGGAATCACATTTGATGATTTTTGTGAGTGATTTGATGACCTTTGGGCTGTTTGTTAATATTTTTATTATGGGACTGTTTTGAAATAATTTTTTTGAAGTAGAGGTTGAATGGTATGTAGTTAAATGATTCAAATGTTTGAGTGATTAAATTTGAGGATGAAGTAGCAAGGTGGTAGGTGAAAGGAGATTAAAATGCATGCTAGGTTATAATTTTCTTGTGAAAGTTTAAAGGTGTTAGAAATTATTTTAGAGATATATTGTGGTTTATTAGTTAGGTTACTAACATGATTTTTATAGCTTGAGGATATTCAAAGGTCATGCCTAAGTGGTAATGATCTTATTTGAATAAGGTATGGTGGTTTAACCATACTTGGGGTACGTATGATGTTATGACAACAACAATTTTTTCATAAGATGGTATGTATTTTGCTTATGGATTTTATTATGAATGGATTTTGACTGATGATATGTTGATTTATGTTTCTAAGTCCAGTACGAGATTTGTGAAACAAAATTTGATACTACATACAGTACGATATGTAGTGACCAGGTGAAAATATATGGCAAAAATTATGCATGTTTGCGTAAGACGATCGCAGCGTCTACATCCAGTACGAGGTGTAGCTACATACAGTACGATATGTAGAAGCCATGTGCACTCTGGGAAAATTCATCTCATGCATCCATATAGTTTGCATAATTATTTTATTGCTTCATTTGAATATATTAATTATTTACTAACATACTAACGTGTTCGGTGGTTTAGTTTTTGCCTACTGAGAAATTTTTATTTCTCACTAGATTTGTTTCATTTTTTTTAGATGGCAACAGTGGTCAATTTCCTTGATACCCTGGATTGGTGATGGTGTAGAAATGAAGATATGAAGTAGGCCGGTGTATGGAAAATTCTGTACTTGTTTAATAATGCCTTTTGTAACAAGGACTGTGACTACTTATAATATATATATCAGTGTAACAACTTCTATAATCTATACGTTTTAGAATTTATACTAGGATCCGTTCAGTAAAAATAAAATAGTAATAAAAATTATTTAACGATTCTTAAAAATTTAACCTTAATAAAAATATAATATCTAGAATAATTTTAGGTTGTTACACGTGCATTTAATGCCTTGTCAATCCATCACATGCCTTCATCATGACCTTAAAATGTGCTTCTCCATTCTGCCCCCAGTCATCCAATAGTTTTGACTTTTTTACCCTCTTGAGACGTTTCGTGTCTGCCCGTTACATAACCACGTCGTTTCACGTTCTGACAGTTACCTGCCTCTTCGATATTCTCACTTTTGAAGTTCTTTGCCTTGGTTCATTGATTTCTTCTATTGCCTTCGATCTTCGAGTGTCTTCATCAGTTGTGTGCCATTTGACTCGTAGGTATAATTTTATTCTGAGGGTTTTATTGCTGTTGTTGTTCTGCATTTTCCTAGTTGTAGTGTTCTTCCTTCTTGTTCTCAGTTCATCTTTGTGTCATCTTTTCCTCTTCGCAATCTTCTTTGTTCCGATTTCTTTACACACAATCTGGTCTCAATCGATCATACATGTCATACACTCCAGAGGAAGAAGCATTCATTTTCTTGAAGGTGGTCCAAGAGATAATGTCGGCTGAACTGCCGTTGTCGACGAATATTCTCTTTACCCGGCAATTAACTAATGTCCCGGTGATTACTAGACCATCTTCATGACCGGGGAACCACGTGTTTCATGTCTTCCTCTATAAAATAGAGTACTGGGAGCTCAGTTTTGCTGTGACTCCCTTTGAATTAGGGTTGCTTCCTTACTGAAAGGACTTCTTTAAGATATTTCCTCCGTTGATTGGTCGTATCTCCTCCTCCTCCCATGGCTCTAGAGATTACGTTGCATTCAAATTCTGGTTCTGGGAACTCGTCATCATCACGTTTGTTTCTTTTTTCATCTCGGCTTTTTTGTGATTGGGCCTCGTTCTGGATGGTTTTCCGCTTGTTGCTGACCTTGGGTTTTGATTACGTATTGCTTCAGCTTGCCTTCACGGATAAATTTTTCTATAGCATCGCGTGGGTCCCAACATTGATCTGTAGTGTGGCCCGACCCGTTATGGAATTCGCAAAAGCGAGAATAATCAAGTCCAGCCTTCTTGAAAATTGGATGAGGTCGGTCCACCTTTTTCATGTTAGTCAGGGCGACTTCTCTCTATACTTGAGCCCGTGATGTATTCAACGGGGTATATTTATCATATTTGGTTTCGTATCTTCTTGACCTGAAACCGGGATCAGGATTCCGGCCGGGGTGTAGGTTCCCCTGGTGATGTCGGTTTCTTGGCGGAGAAGGCTTTCTTCGAGGCTCTCTAGGAACCGTGTTGGCAATCTCCATTTGCTCCAATTCCAAGTATTTCTTGGATCGCGTTCTGAACCCCAACAAAGACTTCACTGGATCTTTATATATCGACTTAACTAGCCGAGATGATCCGTTGAGCCCGGCTGATAGGAGATGCACGTGCACCTTCTCTTCCAAACCTTGCACTTGTAAAGCGGTCTCTTTAAAACGATCTAAGTAGCTCTGCAACGTTTCTCCGGGCTGTTGACGTATCTTTCCCAGTGCGAACTGAGATTTCGGCTGTTTCTTGCTAGTTGCAAAATTGAGCAAGAATTTTTGACTGAAGTCTTCAAAGTTTCGGATTGATCATGGTGGTAGCGTGTGGAACCATGTCTAAGCAACACCGGATAGGGTAGTGACGAAAATCCGTGAGATTATTGGTTCATCAATACCTCGAATGCACATTTGCATGTCGAACTCATCGATATGCACTTGGGGATCCTAGCTTCCATCATATTTTGACAGAAAAGAGCCATCAAAATCTTCTACGAATTGCGCATTGACAATTTCATCAACAAAGGGACTATTGTTTTGCTGTCCTCTTCGATACTTCCTCTGGTATACACACCTTCTATTCTGGGTTGGTGTGCAGATTTGATGACCGGGCTCTGAACCTCCACTCGTGTCAGCATTGATTTCGCCGGGCTCACCCCCACATGGATAACTTGGTGTGAGGTCTCCAAATGTGTGCCAACGTCACGACGTCCAAGATTATCATTTCGCACCTGGTGTTGGGATGATCCTCCAAGTTTGAAATGGCTAACCGGCCCCAACGTATCTACCTCGGCCTGAGTTTGATTTCTGTTAAATGTCGGGATCTGGCTGGTTTGGTGACGTGCTTCAGTCCCGGTTGGGTGAGTTGGTGGTTCATGATTCCCCCCTTGAACTGGATTCTCCATGTTTCTGATGCGTCGCTCCATATGATGTATATGCTGCTGCTCTTCGTGTCTCCATTTTGTACTGCGCTCTTCTATTTGCATCAAGATATTATTGACGTCCTCTTGTCGTTGGAGGGTGTGTCATTTTTCTAGGTTCTTGATCCGGGATAAGATCGAGTTAAGTGCGTTATGAATAAAATGCTCAACAGATTCTGGCTCCATCCCTGTCAGTATGTGTAGAGGATTGTTTGGCATAACTAATCCCGACTGGGCAGGAGATGAAGCGGTGTCTGAAACTGTGTCGGTTACATGCATAACTTCATGTGGAACCACATTAGTAGGTAGTTCCTGTCTTCCTTCAATCTGGTTGCTTCTCGTGTTTACCATTGTGAATCGTGGGAGTTGAAATTTAACATTTCCCACAGACGGTCTGTTCGTGATGAACAGAAATGTCCAACTAGATATGTTGAGAATTTGATGTAGGATCAAGATTCTCTCTGGAGATGTATATGAAGGTATAATATCTCAGGGAAGAAGATTACTGCTAAACAACACCAATGGTGTGAGGTGTGTGCACAGTGTAAATGTAAAAGAGAGAATGAATGTTGCGTACCTTGTCCTTTGAAAATATTCATATTTATAACCATTGACCTGGAGGTTAGTTGGGGGATGTCCTTCCATGATCTTGACCGAGATCCTTGGTTGGTTGGGTAAATGTATTCTATTTTCATGCAATCCCCATCTTCACGATCTCTAGCGGTTATGACCACATTCTCCTAAGTGGTTAAGGTCAGCGGTCTAGCTTGACTGACTCTTAATGGGCCTCATTGGTGAGCCCAATCCAACATCCGTAACACCTACCATCTCATTATAATTATATCACACGCAGTTTAATTTATAACTACAAGGATCCTACCACTGAAAAAGGAATGGTTTCATTTCAACCTTTAAAATCTATCTCTTATTCTTATTTATTCTTTTAAGATAATGTGCCACTTTTTAGAAAAATATATTAAATTATACAAATTATTATGATAAAATAGTTTTTTTTATAGAAAGGTATCCTTATTAAAATGTTACAACATAATTATAAACTTAGTTAGTGCGTGTTTGTAAAATTTTTGAATCCATGTGATTTTGCAAAATTAATTTTAAATAAAAGTGAATCGGTTGTAACATAATTTTTGTTTGAATAATATATATAAAAAAATTGGTTCTGTCACACAGAGTTATTTGAAAACTTGTAATTAAAATTGATTTTGAGTGTTAAATTTACCAAATTATGCTGTATTTTATCTTTGCTAATCATGAAGACAGGGGTAGGGGGTGGTGGTGGTCTTGGAACACATTTTATTATACTCAATTTTAAGGTTATGGAGAAGATACTTTTAATTGCTTCAAAGAGACTTGAGTCCAAAATTCAAAATCATGTTTCCACACACATCCAAACATATTGGTCGATGCAAAATTCATGTTTGACCAATTCAAGATTCAAGTTTAGATGAGATACCAAGAAATGAGGGTATTATTAAAAATAATTCTTACTTTTTTATTTAAAAAAAAACAAATATACTCAAACTAAAACACATTGAAGAGGCATACTATGTATAATATGAAATGAAAAATATTCATGGACACCCAATATGCCATTATATATCCAGCAGGAGAGAAAAAGAGAAAAAAAAACATAGATATTATAAATATTATGATGTGATATGAAGAAAAAGAAGAAAAATTATGTGTTAGTTAAGTGTTCAAAAAGTATAAATATACGCGTATCATTAGTCAATATGAAACCCATGGACTAATTCAATGAATCCATGAATACTTAATTCTTCAAATGGCATGAAAATGCAAAATTGTGGTCAGCCAGCATAAGATGACCTTTTAGGGTATGCTGCCAATGCTAAAACAAACTAGTCCCGAGGAGGATAGATTAGAGTGGTTTGAATCCATGTGATGTGCTATGGTGTTAGAATATGGCCTGATCTATGTTATAGAAAAGCAAGTATAATTTATGACACAAGACATGTACTTAGAATGATTGCAAGACAAGGATAAGTTAAAAATGATAATAATTGTGATTATATTAAACAAATAATAATATGTTAAAAATAAATACATATCATTATATTGAATATAGAATCATTAATCGGATAATAATTTATTGACAGTTACAAGTCACACATTTCAAGTAAGATTAGTTAATGATCTAATAAATTACAAGATGATCGTGTTCTCTTATCCATAAAAAAAATGAACAATAATTTTCAATTTTATGGAACAAAGTATATAAACGAAATAATTCATTTACTAAGTTTTTTCATGAGAAATTAAGCATGATTTTTTGTAAGTACTAATAAAATCCTAATTTGACAAGATTACGTTACTCATGTATAAAATGTACCTTTGGAAATATGTCTTTACCTAAAAATGTATATGTGCTTAGATGATAATCCAACACAACGAATAGAGTCACGATTCCATTTACAAAACTATACATTAGTTTTCATGGATTCCCCGTGTAAGGGCTAGGCCTATGTGAGATTGTGTGAGGGGCTTCGTGGATAACTTTGTAGCTCTACTATGAGTCTATTACTAATGAAATCTACCTGTTGGGGAAAACAAGAGAAATCAAAAAACAAATATAAAAAAATGATAAGAGAAGCAACTGTATGGATATATTCCTGTGAAGAAGAATTCCTATTACATTGAAAAGATTGGAGAAAAATTATACAAGCTTCATCTGATGAAGTAAATGCTGAAGAACAAAGTTGACATTGCCTTTCAGGCGAACAGAATATATATCACCCCAACAAAAAAAATGAGAAAAAAACCAATATAACTTTTTTTTTGCTGAAATCAGACTCGAATGCACATATGCTGGTCCACCGTAGTGACTACCCTCATTATATGAATCCTATTCCTATCCAGTAAGAACATGAGCTTCTTCATTGGTTCAATCTGGAATCTTGTCGACGAGGACCAGCAGTTTCGTATCCACAAGGCAGTGTATTTCTAAAATGCACTTATTAACATATTTCAGTTTTGTTTAGAATGTGTAGAGATTTGCGCACCTATCACTTTGGTGTCATGCTTTCTTTTACTTCGAGTGCGACGCGATCTAGATGTTTTTGTCTTTGAAGAATGCTTGGTCATCTGTTCTTGTGTGGCAATTAGCTCTTTTTCATTGATTGGGAGCTGAGGAGGAGCATCTGGCAATGGAGTGTGTTTTGATGGGACTGTGATGTCCAGAGGAAGGTCAATTACCCATCTGCATGAAATTGCATCAAATGGTAAGGGATATGCTCATGCACTGAAAACATGCTAATTTAAAGTTTTGAGAAGATATGAATCGAGTTATATTTGCTGGATGACACATTACAATTTACATGCATAGGAATCTGATAGAGATGAGCCCTGGAACTATAATGCATTAGGGAAGGAATGATGTTCAGCATCTTTAATGAAACAAACTTCATGATTCTAAGAGAAGATTTAAGGATGAAAAAAAAAATGATGCCATGTGATGGAGGTCCAAGTCAAGCCAAAGGTCTAGAAGGGGAGCTTGAAGCACTTCCTTTGGTGAGCTTCATAGGACCAATGACAAGAGCTAGGACTCAAACACTTCAAGACCATATTCAAGCCAACTTGGGCAAGCATGAAGTTACAAACCTTATCAAGGACGACAAGAGCTAGATTTTGGTGTCTCAAGTCCACTTTAGTTCAATAAATTCCAGTACTTGTTAAGAGAAATTCAATAAAACATTTGTAAATAAGTAGTTACTGCTTTAATCGATTATTTGGGCTTGGTAATCGATTCAGGATGTTTAGAATCAATCAGGAATCATAGACTTTCTGCCGTAATCGATTATTTTGCCGAATAATAGATTATTTAGAAGCAATCAGGAATCATGGGCGTTCTGCCGTAATCGATTATTTCGTTGAAATAATCGATTATTTCAGTTTTTGCCTGATTTAATCGATTACCATAACGAAGTAATCGATTATATCAGTTCCAGATGGTTACTGCACAGTTTTTGGAAGCCGAAGGTCACTTATGTAAAGCTTGTCTTACAAGCTACGTTTTGGGCTTCATTTTAGCTTACATTTACATGTCATTTAGGGTTAATTAGCTTAATAATTTGTGGCCTATATAAAGCCCAAACTGAATGTAAAAGGGATTCCATCTTTGGTGAATCAATACAATTTCTGAATTGTTGGTGAGAGTTTTCTCCCTTTGTTCTTAGTCAAGAACTTCTTGTTTCTTATCAATGGCCTCCCAGTTATTGTGGTGATTCTTGCAAGACTTATTGGAATTCCTATTCCATGGTGTCAACCCAAATCCACTTCTATTCTTCTTCCATTATTCCAATTCTTAAATCACAAAACCTAAAAAGCTGTCCTAAAACAGAGCATTTCACATTCTGGTTTTCTTCCAATTGAAGATTGAGTTCCATTGCAAGGAAGATCAGGGCAAATAGGACTTGATCCAATTTTGGAGTCCATCATATGGTATCTAGAGCTTAAACCTTGTGGAATTCTTCTTCAATTTCAGTTTTAGGTTTTCTTCAAAGGTAAAATTCTGCATAATTCCCAAAAACGAAAATCCATTTCAATTCCTTGTTTCTTGTTGTTTTCTTTTGATTCTTGGTGGTTTGGGCTTGTTGTGTGTTCAGCCACAAAACCTTAGTGCTTTCTTCAAGTTCTATGTGAATTCTTGTTCTTATGTTCTTCATGTTCTTCATGTGTTCTTGATATTTTTCTGATTTTCTAGCTTTGATTCTTGTCAACTTTTGTTTGTAGTGTTTTTGTGTTGTGTAACCACTTGTTTTGATTCTACTCTCATGCCTAAACTGAATTGAGTTGTTAGAAGCAAATTTTACAGTTGTTATACATCATATTTTAGTGATTCATTGATTTTCTTTAAGGATTTTGAACTTATTCAAAAGAAAAAGAAAAGCTGAAAAAAAGTTTGTGAAAGAAACAATCCAAAAGCAAAAGAAAAATACATTAAGTGTACAGCCAAAGACATTATTGATTAGTGGCTGGAAAAAGTGAAAGAAAAACAGAAATTAGAAGCAAATTTCAAGTTCCAAAAATTTCCTTTGAACAACAAAATCAAGTGAACTTGTATAACATGCAAATTTGATGAAATTTGGCTTCTAGCAATTGAATTTGATTGGCATATCCTCCTTGTGCAGTTTGGTATAGCCATAGTATTCCTTGAGTTGTCTCATTAAATTCCAATTTGAGTAGTCCTTTCTAAATTGTGCTTTGTTGCTTGTCTCTTTAAATTTCCAAAAGTTTTGTCTTAGAAGTTTTCTATTCTTTGGACTCTTAAGCCTTGTCTAGAATCATTTCATATTTCACTATAGTAAAGAGGCTTGATTTGATTAGAAGTTTTTGTTTAAGAACTATAGAGAGGAAAAGAGTGGAAAAAGGCAAGAGAGAACATTATAGAAAAAGCCTTAAAAGTGTGCAAACACGAGAGTGAGAGTAAACACTTAGAGAGTGGTGAGAAATTCTTATATATATACTTGTGTTTTGCTAACCATTTCTTTTGAAGGATGAGTTCAAGTGGAGGAGATGCTTTGTCACCTAGAACCTCTAGGTTGATGAGAGCCACGACTAAGCAAATGGAGAAATTGCAAACTAGATTGGATGTAAAATTTGAAGAGTGACAAGAGGAGAAGCCAAGAAATAGTAGTTCAATGAGTAGTATGGCTGGAATGGCTCATGGTAGAAGAAGGGGAAGTGATTATGCTTCTTCTTATGGAGGAAATTATTATGATGAGAGGAGTGAGAGGGATGATAGAAGAGAAAATAGAAGAGAACATAATAGGAGGCACAATCATAGGAGAGAAAATAGAGATGATGAAAATGAGAGGGTGAGAAGAGAGGAAAGAGATAGGAGGAATGGAGGATTGGGTGGAGTGAAAATAAAAATTTCAAAATTCCTTGGCAATAATGATCCGGAAGAATATTTTGAGTGGGAGATGAAAGTAGAACAAATTTTCTCATGCCAACATTTTGAAGAGGAAAGGAAAGTTACTTTAGCAACTTTGGAGTTTGGTGGTTATGCTTTGACATGGTGGAACCAAATTCAAGTGGATATAGGGAGGATGAGGAGACAAAGAGTAAATTCTTGGGATGACTTGAAGGCATGTTTGAGAGGTAGATTTGTTCCAGCTTATTATGCAAGGGAAGTCCATAACAAGCTTCAAAGACATTTCCAAGGTGTTAAAAGTGTTGATGAATACTATAAGGAAATGGAGTTGATGATGATAAGGGCTGAGATTGTGGAGGTTCAAGAAGCAACAATGGCTAGGTTCCTTCATGGCTTGAATAGAGAAATTCAAGATGTGATAGAGCTACATTCATATGCAACCATTGAGGAGCTAGTCCACAAAGCTCAAAGCGTGGAACAACAACTAAAGAGGAGAAAAGCTTCCAAATTCTCCAAGGGGGCTGCAACTTCTAGCTGGAGGGACAAGCCAAAAAGAGAGGTTTCTCCTAAAAAAAATAAAGAAGTAAAGGTGGAGAGCCCAAGAAAAAAAAATGGTGGAGCCAACTCCAAGAAGATCAAGCAATATCAAGTGTTTTAAGTGTCTTGGCAAAGGACACATTGCTTCTCAATGTCCTAACAAGAGAACTATGATTTTGCTTGAGGATGGAGACATAAGAAGTGAGTCTTCAAGTGACTCAAAGAGTGCTTCTAGTGAAGAAGAAAAGGAACTCACACTAGTAGAGGCGGAAGAGGGTGATCTCTTGATGGTAAGGAGAATGTTAAACAATTTTTACCTAAAAAAAGAGGAGACTCAAAGAGAAAATATTTTTCACACAAGGTGCTTGGTAAAGGACAAGGTATGTTCACTTATTATTGATGGTGGGAGCTGCACCAATGTTGCTAGTACAAGACTTGTGGAGAAATTACACTTACCAATCACAAAGCATCCAAAGCCATACAAGCTACAATGGCTTAGTGAAAGTGGGGAAGTGGTGGTAAACTCTCAAGTGCTCATTCCTTTTTCTATTAATGCTTATCATGATAATGTTCTTTGTGATATTGTTCCAATGGAGGCTGCTCACATCCTTCTTGGTAGACCATGGCAATATGATAGAAAAGTGATACACAATGGCATGGAGAACACTTTTGAGTTTGAGCACCTAGGCAAGAAAATTATTTTGGGGCCTTTGACTCCTAGACAAGTGTGTGAGGATCAAATAAAGATGAAAGAAAAGAGGATTGAGGAGTTGAAAAAAAATACTGCACCTAAAAATGAGAAAGAAAGTGAGGTGCCAAAGAGAAAAACTAGTGAGAAAAAAAAAAGGGAAAAGAAAATGATAACAAAAAAATTCATGAGATTAAAAAGAGCTTGTTCTTGAGTGAAAAGCAAGTTAAGAGAGTGTTATTGGCCCAACAACCTCTTTATTATATGCTTCCTAACTCTCTTTGTTTACAGCTTGAAAAGGAAGGTGAAGAATTGCCCAAAGCTATGCAATCACTTTTGGAAGACTATCATGATGTCTTTCCAAAGGAAGTGCCTAATGGCTTGCCTCCTTTAAGAGGCATAGAGCATCAAATTGATTTAATTCCAGGTTGTGCACTCCCTAATAGGCCAGCTTATAAGACTTCACCAATGGAAGCAAAGGAGATACAAGCACAAGTAGAGAAGCTACTAGAAAAAGGGTGGATCCATGAGAGTATGAGTCCTTGTGCTATGCCTATTATTCTTGTGCCTAAGAAGGAGGGAACTTGGAGAATGTGTACGGATTGTAGGGCAATCAACAACATTACCATAAGGTATAGGCATCCCATTCCTAGACTTAATGATCTTTTAGATGAATTGCATGGTGCTACTATTTTCTCTAAAATTGATCTTAAGAGTGGTTATCATCAAATAAGGATGAGGGAAGGGGATGAATGGAAAACGGCTTTCAAAACAAAACTTGGGCTTTATGAATGGTTAGTTATGCCTTTTGGTTTAACTAATGCACCTAGTACTTTTATGAGACTTATGAGTCATGTGCTTAGAAACTTTCTAGGCAAATTTGTGGTTGTGTACTTTGATGATATTCTTGTTTATAGTGCCAATTTAAATGATCATTTAATGCATGTTAAAAGTGTCTTGGAGGTGGTTAGAAAGGAAACCTTATATGGAGCAATTGATAAATGTTTTTATTTTTGCACTTCACAAGTTGTATTTCTGGGTTTTGTAGTAGGTGCTCAAGGAGTCTAAGTGGATCAAGAGAAGGTGAAAGCCATCATGGAGTGGCCAACTCCAACAAGTGTGAAAGATGTTAGAAGTTTTCATGGTTTGGCAAGTTTTTATAGGAGATTTGTTAAAGATTTTAGTGCCATTGCTTCTCCTTTGAATGAATTGATGAAGAAAACCCTGAGCTTCTCTTGGAAGCAAGAGCATGAAATTGCTTTCCAAACATTGAAAGATAAATTGTCTCATGCACCCATTCTTGCATTGCCTAATTTTAATGCTTCTTTTGAATTGGAATGTGATGCATCTAATGTAGGCATTGGGGGGGGGGTTTAATTCAAGATAAACATCCTATTGCTTATTTTAGTGAAAAATTGAAAGGTGCATGTTTGAACTATTCCACTTATGATAAAGAATTGTATACACTTGTTAGAGTCTTGTAAACTTGGCAACATTATCTTTTACCTAAGGAATTTGTGATACATAGTGATCATGAATCCCTTAAATATTTGAAGAGTCAAGGCAAACTCAACAAAAGACATGCTAAGTGGGTTGAGTTCATTGAGCAATTTCCTTATGTAATTAAACACAAGCAAGGAAAATTGAATGTTGTAGCGGATGCTTTATCAAGAAGGCATTGCTTGATTTCTATGCTTGAAACTAAATTGCTTGGTTTTAATCACATTAAGGAATTGTTTGCAAGTGATCATGACTTCTCTAGTATTTTCGCTTTGTGTGAGAAAGGGGCTCATCAAGGATATTTTAGACATGATGGTTTTTTATTTAAGGAAAAAAGATTGTGTGTTCCTAAAAGCTCTTTGAGAGAACTTTTCATTAGAGAAGCTCATGAGAATAATTTGATGGGGCACTTTGGTGTGGAGAAAACTTTGGCTATTTTATGTGAACATTTCTTTTGGCCAAAAATGAGGCATGATGTGCATAAGCTTATTTTTCAATGCATTACTTGTCATCAAGCTAAATCTAAATTGATGCCTCATGGTTTGTATACACCTTTGCCTATTCTTAACTCCCCTTGGGTTGACATTTCTATGGATTTTGTGCTTGGTCTTCCAAGATTCAAGAGGGGAAAGGATTCTATTTTTGTTGTTGTTGATAGGTTTTCAAGGATGGCACACTTCATTCCTTGTCATAAAAATGATGATGCTTGTGAAGTAGCCAATCTATTCTTCAAGGAGGTGGTGAGACTACATGGATTACCAAGAAGCATAGTGAGTGATAGAGATACAAAGTTCCTTAGCCACTTTTGGAAAACATTGTGGGGCAAGCTTGGTACAAAACTCTTATTTTCGTCAACTTGTCATCCACAAACGGATGGTCAAACTGAAGTGGTAAATAGAACATTGGGACAACTCCTTAGGTGCTACATCAAGGGTAATCTGAGAAATTGGGAGGAGTGTCTACCTCACATTGAGTTTGCTTACAATAGAGTAGTTCACAAGACTACTTCTTTATCTCCTTTCGAAATTGTTTATGGCTTTAATCCTTTAACTCCTCTTGATTTATTGCCTTTACCTAACACTTCTTCTATGGTTAATCATGATGCTTTGTCTAAAGCTTCTTATATTAGGAAGTTACATGAACAAGTGAAGGCCAATGTGGAGAGAAAGATGGAACAATATGCAAAGCAAGCCAATAAACACAAGAAGCAAATGATCTTTAATGAAGGAGATTTAGTGTGGCTTCATTTAAGAAAGGATAGGTTTCCTCATGAAAGGAAATCCAAGCTCCAACCCAGAGGAGATGGACCTTTCAAGATTCTAGAGAGAATCAACAACAATGCTTACAAACTTGAATTGCCTAGTGAGTATGGTGTGAGTAATACTTTCAATATTTGTGACCTTTCTTTGTATGATGTAGGTACAAATTAGGAGGCAAACTTGAGGACAAGTTCTTTCCAAGAAGGAGGGTATGATGGAGGTCCAAGTCAAGCCAAAGGTCTAGAAGGGGAGCTTGAAGCACTTCCTTTGGTGAGCTTCATAGGACCAATGCCAAGAGCTAGGACTCAAGCACTTCAAGACCATATTCAAGCCAACTTGGGCAAGCATGAAGTTACAAACCTTATCAAGGACGACAAGAGCTGGATTTTGGTGTCTCAAGTCCACTTTAGTTCAATAAATTCCAGTACATGTTAAGAGAAATTCAATAAAACATTTGTAAATAAGTAGTTACTGCTTTAATCGATTATTTGGGCTTGGTAATCGATTACAGGATGTTTAGAATCAATCAGGAATCATAGACTTTCTGCCGTAATCGATTATTTTCGAATAATCGATTATTTAGAAGCAATCAGGAATCATGGACGTTCTGCCGTAATCGATTATTTCGTCGAAATAATCGATTATTTCAGTTTTTGCCTATTTAATCGATTATCATAACGAAGTAATCGATTATATCAGTTCCAGATAGTTACTGCAAAGTTTTTGGAAGCCAAAGGTAACTTATGTAAAGCTTGTCTTACAAGCTACGTTTTGGGCTTCATTTTAGCTTACATTTACATGTCATTTAGGGTTAATTAGCTTAATAATTCGTGGCCTATATAAAGCCCAAACTGAATGTAAAAGGGATTCTATCTTTGGTGAATCAATACAATTTCTAAATTGTTGGTGAGAGTTTTCTCCCTTTGTTCTTAGTCAAGAACTTCTTGTTTCTTATCAATGGCCTCCCAGTTATTGTGGTGATTCTTGCAAGACTTATTGGAATTCCTATTCCATGGTGTCAACCCAAATCCACTTCTATTCTTCTTCCATTATTCCAATTCTTAAATCACAAAACCTAAAAAGCTGTCCTAAAACAGAGCATTTCACATTATGGTTTTCTTCCAATTGAAGATTGAGTTCCATTGCAAGGAAGATCAGGGCAAACAGGACTTGATCCAATTTTGGAGTCCATCACCATGAAATTCGGGAAATGGCTTCAGCTTCCGAAGGTATTAGTTGGCAGAAACAAACTACTACATAAGGCAGAAGAAACAAGTAAATGAAAATAGAAACCAAGAAAAACATACATATATATTATAACTCTTAGAATATGATTTTGGGTCTAACTCAACCCCAAAAGCTAACTCATTGGGTAAGAGTTATCTCTTACTTACATATTTTATCTTGGCCTTATATCTAGCCGATGTGGAACTTGAGTTTTCCCTAATACACTCCCTCACACTCGCTCAGGACTATTGGACTTGGAGCATGGATGACATGCTGGATGCCTTGTTTAATGAATCTAGGATGAATTCTTATATCATCTTAGAATGTAAGTTTAGACTTAACTCAATCCCAAAAGCTAATTCATAGGGGCGAGAGTTGTCTCTTACTTATATATTATTTCTTGGCTTTATCTCTAGTCAACGTGAGACTTGAGTTTTTCCCAATAACAACTTTCAGAGAAATTTTAGGGATGAAACAAAAGAAATGCCAAAATCCACACATTTGAAAAATGAATTTAGTTTTTGAGGGAAGTAGCTGGTTGAGGTTTCAGAAGTCAAAAGAAACAACAAATGACTTAATGAAGAATAAAAACCAAGAAAAAACAAAGAAAGGTCATGAAGAGTCTGAGATTGCACTAATGTGTATGTGCATGCATGCCTATGCACATTTGTGAGTGTAAAAGATGTATCTCCTTCGTCCCTATTTATAAGACATAGTTCACAAATATTTTTGTCCCTTATTAAAAGACTTCATTTCATTTCTCTTGTGCATTATTATTTTTTGACTAAAATACCCTGAATTTTCTCTTTATCTCTCTTATGGAGATTGGAGAAGATGAAAATATTTCCAATAAACTTAAGGATAAATTTGGAAAAATATTATAATTATAGACAAAATTTAATGCTAATAATTAAATTAATTAACTTTTTTAATAAGCATAAATTAGTCAACTATGTCTTATAATTAGAAATGGAGGAAGTATCTAGTAAGAAAACTATTCTTATATAATCTTACAATCATATATTATGCCCCCTCAGAAAAGGCTGCTATAGACATTTCTCAAAGACAATGGAGTAATAAGCAAAACAGAAATTCAGAGATTGCAAATGGAGAAATTAGGAATCCCAAATTCCTTTCTCAAGGAAACGAAACATAACAAACCTAGTGAAATAACACATTTGTTGTTGTAAGTTGTAAGTTGTAACTTCACAAAAAAATTGGAAATATCCCTCCCTTGCACCCTTATACATGTCATTTAGAGAAAGTGTAACATCCTCAAAGATTATATTTTTAGATTATATTTATAATTAAATTATGGAGATATAATAATAGTTGGTTACAAAAATATAAAAACTTATTTGAACATACATAAATATTCTAAAAGAATTCACGTGAAACAGTCATGGAATAAGCATACCTAAGCAAATAAATAGAAAGAAAAACTGGTAAACAAAAGTCAAAGCAAAGTCAATAAACTGATTAGCAACGTGGAATCCTAGGGACTTAAGAGTGGAGAAAAATCTTCAGCCTAGTTCCACGTACCCTTAAGCCATAAATGAAGGAATATTTGTCATGATTAACTTAGGATAAATATCTTCAAGGATAGTTACCTTGTGTAACACCCGTATGCATCCGGTTGTTAACATTCAAATTTGATCATTAAACTCAACAATTAAATTAACAACAGTTAATTTGGAAGTAACAAAAGAATGACGTCTTCTCACTTTAATATATATATACAATAGTATTTGTACATTATGCATGACGAATACGCGTAAAGTAAAATACCCCTCAGGGTTGGGTTACATAACAAGGGGGTCCGGGATACATCACAAGGGGCCGGTTTACAAACACACACACACACACACACACACATATATATATATATATATATGATACCATGAAACCTGTTTTCAGATTGAGGGTCGCAGCCCTTAAATAGACTCAAAATTTCCTATTTCTACAGTTCCAGTAAACAAAACCGGAAAACCTACCGCTACAGTGAACAGTACCGAACAGTAGTCTGCCGCAGGAAATGATGGTGTCATGCTTTGGCCAGTTGGTGATGTCAGCTTCCGTCTTCGTCTGTCTTCGTCTGAAGGAGCTTTTTCCACTTTCCCGGTGAGATGTTGCTGCTGAGATTGAAGTTTGCCTAGTCTGAAGGAGATTGAAGATGCTAAAGGGTCTAGGCTCATCAGTCGTCCCCAAGATTGATGCCGAAACAATCGTCTTCATTCTGATAGAAATCATCTGACGATTTTGAAGAAACTTCATCAGGGTCAGTAGGATTTTTGGATGAGGAGCAGGCATCTTGATTCTCCTTTTCCAAAAGATTAAAGATCATTTTTATGTTTTCAGTAAGCTTCTCCTTGGAGGAAGAGGATGCCAAGGCTGATAACACTTGTGATCTTTGATTGAGGAATTTGCAGGCTTCTGGGTCTGTGGCTTTGGTGAAGGTTGGATGCTGCTTGAACCAAAGCGAAACCTGTTCAGGACTGGCCCTTGAATGGTCAAACTGAGGCCACCATTTTACCAGGGCTTGCCGTTTGAGCATTGGTGATTGTCCTTTTATGGAGGTATTACCAAAGGTGTATCGCCATTGGATGATCTAGGTGAGAGAGAGTTTGCTGAAGAAGTGAAGATCCACTGGGAACGGATCGTTGTCTGGATGTTCGAACTTCTTCGTGAATGTTGTCAAGCCAGATACCACCTCGGAAGGGAGTATCTCAAGGATTGGTCCATAAAAATTTTACCATTGGAAGAACCACTGTGGGAACTTATACTGGACATTCTGTTTGAAATAAATAAGCTAGGAATGCATAAAATCTTTATTTTGAAAATAAAAAACATTATTTCAGGCAGTTTGATAATCCCAGTACGAAAAACCAATGAGATCATAATTTTGAGAAAACCGTTTGATCTTATTCATATCTCCAAATTCTCTAGGTGTTAGAACCTTAAGAATTTGCAGAGTTGAATAAGCAATTTGCTCAGACCCTTTGTTTTTATGATGTTTAATCTGGACTGAGTTAGTATCAACCAGAATAAATTCATAAAAATGCCTTGTCTTGAGCATAGATGTCGGCCTGTAATGAAATTGGTTTCCCTGTATGTCTTTGGGGAAGATTTTTAGGGAAACTTTGTTTGATTTGGAGTCCCAAAATTCAGGTTCTATTTGGACGATATCCTGACATTTGGGTTTTGGGACATATTGTGTTTGGGTTTTGGCTTTTGGATTGGCAATGGTTCAAGCTGCTGAACTATGACTTTGCCTTTGTGAAGGGTTATTGGGGTTTGAGACATGGTTTTGATCATGTCTAGGATAGTTTCATTTCCTTCTTCTTCAGAAGTAATGTCAGCCCATGTTTTAGACGGAAGGCCTTTAGGTAGATGAGAAAGACCTTGTTCATGGAGGGCCAAAAGGGTTTGGATTGGCATGGCATAGTCTTCCTTTGTTTGGGATTCTGGTTTAGGTTTTTGAGTCAAAGACCCAGTGATGGATGATGGTAATACCCGGGTAGATGACCCAGATTGGGTAGATGACCTAGAGACTGATTGTTTTTTGGAGTCTTCTTCCTTTTTGGATGAAGATCCAACCCCTGCAGATCCTGCATGGGAGATTAAACCAGCAACGACTAGTCTTGGTTTGGTGGTGGCTTTTGCTTTCCCTCTTCCTCGTGAGGAGGAAGATTTGACTGAGTTGGGCATTATCTTACTGACCTTTCCCCTGTAAATATTCACGAGTAAGATAATCAGGTAAGAAGTTTAAAGTACCTTTGAGAAATTCAATTTCAAAATAAAAAGTACTTAAAATAGCTTGCCACAGGGCAAAAATCTGTTTTGATGCGAGGTTTTTGACATCCTTTTGTAAAATCTCTTTAGCAGACTTACAATCAACACGAACTAAAAACCTTTGATTAAGCAAATCAGATTGAAATTTGGAAATGCATAAAACAATTGCTAAAACTTCCTTTTTGACTGTGGAATAATTCTGCTGGGCAGGGTTCCAATGTTTAGAAGTGAATGCAATTATTTGTTCTTTGCCATTAACAAACTACTTGAGAATGCCACCATAACCTATGTCTGAGGCATCAGTTTCAACAATCTTTTTGGCTGAGGGATTGGGAAGATACAGACAAGGAAGATTTTGAACTTTGGATTTGATTTGTTTGACGATATTCGAATGACCATTTGTCCAAGGAGGAGAAGTTTTCTTGAGACGGTCATACAGAGGTTTCGCCAGGTTGCTTAGCTGAGGGAAGAAGTCAGCCACATAGTTTAGACAACCGAAAAAACACTGAAGTTGGGTTTTTTCGATAATCTGATTCGGGAATTTGTTGGAGAATTCTATAGCGCGATTGATGGGAGTGATAGTTCCTTGATGGATGTTGTGACCAAGGAAGCGATTCTTTGTTTGAAAAAGATTGATTTTAGTTTTAGATAAAGCAAGACCATTTTTCTTGATTACCTGAGTGAAAATGTTTGTGTTTAAAGTGTTGGTCAACAGATTGGGAAAACACAAGAACATCATCAATATAGACAATAATAAAAGAAGAGTATGGATTAAAAATGTCATTCATGATTTTTGGGAATTCTGAAGGAGCATTCTTTAATCCAAAAGGCATAACTCTCCATTCATATTGGCTGAAAGGAACTGTAAAAGCTGTTTTATAACAATCCCTTTCACTGATTTGGATTTGCCAAAATCCAGATTTCATGTCAAATTTTGAAAAGATTTTAGCAGAAAAAAGGCGATTAAGAAGATCCTTCTTGTTAGGAATCGGATAGCGAATCCACTGAAGGGCTTGGTTGAGGGGTTTGTAGTTGATGACCAGACGGGGAGATCCTCGTTCAATCTCTGCCGGCTTGTTGACATAAAATGCCGAACAAGACCAAAGACTCTTACTTTTCCTGATTAGCCCTTTTTGCAGAAGATCTTGAATTTCCTTCTGGCAGTGAACAAGGAGTTTGATAAGCGTTTGTCGTGTGGCTTCAAAACAATTAAACTACGCTAATTCTGTAGCACAGGATTAACCTAGGTCGACTCAGAGACACAATCAATATGGTTCCAACTTCAATTCACTAGTAAATAATGGGGGGAATTTTGTCGAACAGTTTATAGGCGCTAAATGAAAATTGCAAAAACACAAACTACAATTAAAGATTAACGCAGAAACTAACAGAATTGATAACAAGTAATATAAAACAGATTAAAGAGCATCAATCCAATTCACCAAACCAAGCTATTCGAATCATCATCATTCTCAGAAATTTATCCTATTGTGAAAGTTCATTCAATTTCATTAGGAGCAGTTTAATCGAATTAACCCCTAAATTAATTGAAACCACAAACCCTAATTGAAATATCATCCAATTAATCTGTGCTTTATATTCAAAATTAGGACATGAATCCATAACCTAATCCGCTTTCAATTCTAAACGCATTCATAATCATGAAAACAGAATAGCAATTGAAGAAGAAAGTGAACATTCACACAGAATTCGAAATACTAAACCAGAACTCAAATTCTCCTCTTGCTTGGATTGGATCCTTGGATTGAGTGATTATTTAGCCTTCCATGATGATCACCAAGGAAAGCCCCATGAAGTAAGTGCAAAAAAATGGAAGAATAGCAAAATGGAAATGAAGAAGATGAAGAACAATGAAGAACAAATGAGAGAAAATGAAGAACAAGCTTTTGATTCTAAAAACTAAAGAAAAGAAATAATAAACTTGTTTTTTGAATTGTAAAGTGCTGTTCAAGTTTCACTAAGGTCATTAATATGTAGTGACTAAGTCTGAAGAAAAGAATGGGCCATGAACAAAACCCATCAATTCTAATTATTTGCTATTTACAACCATAAAATCAAATTCGCAGCCCAAAATTACAAGTGCAAAGGTTCCAATTTCGAAGCTTAAAATGACCTTCCAAATGACAGAATTTGCCTCGGGCTATTTCTAGAAAACTTGTAGATCTTTTTGTTATCTTTCCAGGGACTCCTAGAAAGCTCCATTCGGAGTTCTGTAACACTCTATAGGCCCTGCACAAGTTAGATATGTCAAGTGAGCAAAAATCCAAAAATACGCAACAATTAGCAATTAAGCCCACTTACTTGCCTAAGACAAAAACTGAATTAGAATAGGAAAATAAAAGTCCAAGAGAAATCAAATAAGCTAAGAATGATATAAAAATATTTAACTAAAGGCACTCCATCAGAGTTCTTGGCTCATCTGGATGGGTCTGGCTTTAGTCGGGATTTGTCGATCATTAAAATCTTTTTCATAAGGAAGATCAACAATATGTTGTTTGTATTGCCAAAAAGCGTTTGGGAGATCGGCACAGATAGAGTTTTGGATTTGATTAGACAAAAACTTGATTTTGTTAATAATAATGGGTTGGTTAAGCAAATCATCAATTTTCTTATAAGAAATTTCTTCTTTAAGATAATTAATTTGGTTTTGCTTAAAAAGGATTGGGTTTAAATCTCTAACGATTGGGTTTTTAAAAAACCTAAAAGTAATAGATTTGTTTAAATAAGTCGTAGAAATGCCTTTATCAGAAATGGTTATAGGAAAGATTGATTTGATAAAAGGCATTCCTAGAATAATAACATTTTTCAGATTTTTAACCAAAAGGAAAGGGGTTTTAATTTTCAAATCTTCCTTTTCAATTAATGCATCTGAAATCTTGTAATTGACCCGAAGTTTAAAACCACTAGCGGTACTAAGGCGTTCGGAAGTTTTTTCAAAATACTTAGTTGGAATTAATCCTTCCTGAATGCAGTTTGAATCTGCCCCTGTGTCAAACAGAGCTTAAGTTTCAAGGATAAAGATTCCAACAATAATTTTGACTTTTATAAAAAACTTTTGGATTGTTAATTGATTAATTAATTCAAAAATGTTTGGAGGAACTACAGGAGTAACTGAATCATTTGGAGATTCATTATTAAAGGGTTGGTTACTCCGATCATGATTCTCCTCATCAGTTTGATCACCAGATTGCAGAACAGTCAGAATATTCTGGTGAACATTCTGTTGTTCTTTAATGAGGCGAATTTCAGCTTTTAGTTTATTAACCTCATGCTGAAGATCCTATAGGGTCACTGGTTTAACAACACTCTTTTCAAATTTCTTAAAGGTATTGTTAAGGTTAAACTTGTTAGTAGTTAACGAATTGTTAACTTTAGAAGATGAAGAAGACGACTCATTTAAAGATTGTTTAAGTTTTAATAAAATATTTTTCTTCTCTTCAGGGTCCGAAATAGAATTAATCACCTCAAAAAGAAGATCTTGCTCCCGGGTAAGGACATTGATTTGGGAAGAAGAAGGAAAGTCTTCATCAGTCAAACATAGATCATTCTCTTGAATTTGATTCAGATTTTCCGAAGATTGATCCTTAGAAGTCTCTTTATCAGATTCATCTTCAGAGGAAGATTCTATTAGGAGTTGATTAATCTGTTCTTCAACAGCTGGTTCTAAGTTGAGATTCCTAAGCTTTTTCTTAAGCCTGCAGTACTGACTTTTATGGCCGAGTTTGCCACAAGTCAAACAGACTACTGGTTTCTTAGGAATATTGACCATATCAAAGGGTGGTTTGGTCTAGAACTCTCTTCTAAGCTTTCTAGGTGGGGTTCCTAACTTGTGACGATGGTAAACAGACTTCTTGGATTTTTGTTTCTCTGGATTATGGTTATACTTCTTGGACTTCCTAGGCTTGGAACATGGAAGGCCAAACTGCTCACAAAAATTTCCCAAATCTCTGCGGTTTTGAGCCTTTTCTTTGGCAAACTGATGTTGTATTTTATCATCTTGACAAATCTTTAAGGCTACCTTCTGGATGTAAGTAATAAGTTGTCCATAACTCAATTGTTTGTAAGGAATCTCATTGTTAGGGTGCTGACTATGGATCTTGTCCCTAATCTTATCCCCTAAGGATTTTGGAAGACCAGCAATGAACTTTTCTTTCTAGAAAGCTTCTTGACTGTCTTCACGGGTAAAGACTCTAGTAAGGAAGGTATCCTTATACCACCTAAAGTCTGCCAAAGTCTTACACCTAAGGTTTGAAAGGAGTTCGGCAGATCTGTCTTTCCAAAGGCTGGAATCACCTATGAAATGCTGAACTATGGTGAAGATTAACTGGTTGACCGAATCAGGAATAGGCTTTCCTTCTTTGAGGAGGGCAGTGCCATCATTTTCCATTTTGACAGCTTCCTGGACGGCAATCTTATGTTCCTCGGACAAGTAATTATCCCACCAGCCTTTTAGTTGTCCAGTGAAACCGGAAACTAAAATATTTACAATAATTGCTTTCAAACAGTTAAGGGATGTATCATAGGCTGTGGCAACCATGGTCATCTACTGGAGGATGCTTAGGATATGGTACCTAGTTTTGCCATCTATGTTCCATTCATAGACATGATTTGCATTAAAGGATTTGGATTGTTCTCTTTCTTCTGGGAGAAGATCAAGAGGGGTTGCCCTATGGTAATACAGCTTAGAGGGTTGTCTCCAATTGGGCTGGTTTCTAATGGGATTAATTTGGACAGATCTATCAGAGTCAGAGTTACCATTTTCTGACTCAGCTTGGCTAAGGACATTGATTTCCTTATCTTTGTCCTTTTGGGCTTCATGCCTAGATCTGGCTCTAGTAAGAGTTGGTTTGGAATGGGCTTCATGGGAGGTTTGAGGAGTATCTTGAATTATAATGGAAGTTAATCCTTCAAGCTTTTCTCTAAACTCTTCCGAAGGCTGACGAGGAGGCTGGTTGAAAGCTTTGAGTTTGGGAAACTCTTTCCTAAGCTTATCAGTCATTCTAAAAGGTTTAAAGATTGGGGTTTGGATGGTCTTAGAGGAGGATGAGCCAGCTTCTATGCTAATACTGGACTTTTCTCCTAATTTTCCCCTATGGTCTGGAGGTATTTGTTGGTATAGTTGGATTGTTCCATAAGATTTTTGATATCTTTGGCTGATATGGGTTCAGTCTCATCCTTAGACTTAAAAAAGGCGAGGCACAGATAGGGTCATGTTTTTCATTCCTGATATTAGGAAGAATAAACTTGGTTGATGGAGGGAATTAAGATCTAACAACCTGACCATCCTTATGGTCATACTTGGTGATGACACTAATGGTGTTTGGTTCTAAGAAGGGATAATCAATCTTATGGTAGGCTGCATAAGACTTAAACCAATCAAAGAAATAGATATGGGTTTGGACTTGGTTGAGCAAGGAATAATATTCTTTCCTAATTTGGGTTTTACTATCGTCCCTGTAATGGCTAAGAAACCACTCTCTTTGAGGAGTCATTTCTTCAGAGTCAAAATCTAGCTTAAGGGCTTCATAATCTATGCAGGTTTTATTAATCATGGATAACTTCATAATCTTGCATAGATGAAAAGGTTGGAGAAGGGATAGATCTAGACTCTTCCTCAGGATTCTCCTGCTGATAAACAGGTTGAGGAATAGAGGATGAGGTTTCTACACCATGGAGCTTGATCCTGCTACTACTTCCACTAGGAGCAGTAAAAAAGGATTTCCTAGAGAAAACAGACCCAAACATTTCAGATCTAGAATCTTTAGTGGAGGAAGACCTAGCAATGTTGAAGGAGTTGGACCTATTGAAGGTGATCTCTACTTTTCCAGAGTCATACTACTTAACTGACTCAAAACTAGGTGGGGTTTGGGGTTTTGCCGAAGCAACTTTGTCCATGGCCCAAGTCTGAGGGAGATTGATGTCTTCCCACTTGATGACTTTAGGAATGACTACCTTGGCTTTGGTGGTATCGATAAGGAACAAGGTAGTTTCTCCAGTCTTTCTGGGTTTGAGGACTCTAGACACACATGAGTTCATTACCTTGTACTGAACTCGGTAGATGATATTAACCGGGATAGATCCAACTTTTATATCATGACCATGAAGCTGGATGTCTAAGGTCAAGACATCTAGGATGTTTGCATCTTCAAGGCTGACAGTCCTATTAGGATAACAATTAAAATAGATGGGTCCATTGCTAAGGCTAGTTTCTACGGTGCCTAAAATGGAGTCGGTAAACTGGTTGTGTCGGGAGTCTCTTAAACACAAAAGAGTAGAGGTGTTTAATCCTTCGATCCCTAAAGGTTTAACAGCAACTTGGACACATCCAATATGCAAAAAATTATAATTTTGTTTATGTTGTTTTAAAGAATTGTTTGAAAGAAGTTTAATTTCATCAAAATCAGTTTTAAGGCGGATATTAGTTTCAATAGTCTGAATGATAAAATCAGTCTTTTGAAAATATCGGCCTTCAGGTTTGTAAAGCTCATTATCTGGAATTCTAGGTATCTTCCAGTCATCCAGATCCTAATTAATATCTTCAAAAGAAACTTCTTCTTTGAAAATATTATGGTTTGATTTGATTAAAGCGTTATCAGCTTGAGAAGGGCTGAAAAAGGAGGAGGAAGGTTGTGAAGACTTGAAAGAGAGACGAGAGGAGAAGGTGCAAAAAAGAGACATGGAAGAAAATATCATAAATAGTCCCCTGATATCATCGCCATTCTTTGGTTCAATAAAAACATAAAGATAGATCTGGGTTAAATTTTACCTACTGAGCTATATTCCAGACTTTTTTTTTTAATCTTTTATCTCTTAACTAAAGCCAATGAATTTTAGACAAAAGTTCAGATCTCGCGTTCCAATAATTTGTAGGATTTAATGCCCTTATCTCAGCGGGACTTACTACCCCAGCAACACCAGATCAGAACTTTCTCCGCTTATCATGCTAACCAGTTAAGACATAAAAGTACTTGAAACATGTACAAAAGCTTTAAAAGAAAACAAAAACATTTTGTCTAGGTTTAATAGTTCAGATAAGTTAAATACAAACCAGATCTAGCCATATATTCCTACTTCCCCATCTGGCTCTGATACCATATGGGGTGGAAGCGAGGACTAGGGAAGAGAAATCAGAACAACGAATGCAATATATATATATACTGGCATGCCCAAAACAAACTAAGTCCCACGCAGAACTCATCCCGGCCAAGCCTCTGGTCCAGGATCCCTCGGACTGCCTGGCTACTCGGACCTTTTGCCCTGGGATCCGCCTTCTTCCCTGAGCTCATCACCTGCAAACACGTATATTCCTCAACCGGGGTGAGATAATAATCTCAGTAAACTCTGGGTTCTGGAAGGCCTCTCTTTCCCCATGTTCACTTCCACAATACATAGCATTAAAACAGTCATTACACAAACTAGCCATCCCAGCTTTCATCAATATAACACATGTATACAATCACACGGATCATACAAGAGAAGATCATTCAACTTAATGGGCACATGCTCTCGTACATCCCTTGCCTGAGGAAGACCATCCAACTTAATGGGCATATTCCCCCAGGACTTCGGGTAGACACCCCGGAAGAAGACTATCCAACTTAATGGGCACATTCCCTCCGGGTTCTATGTGGACGTATATGGCTCTTCCAAGAGATGTTCATCCAACTTAATGGGCATTCTCTCTCAGGGTTTTCATATATACTAATTGACCACTTAGAGTTGTTCCACATCACTTTGGCTCCAAGGGAAGTCCATATTTTGTCCATTATACTGGTCAGAGAATTCTCACACAATCACAACAGATTATCAGAGTGCAAATCATATACATGTATTCAATCAAAGCAGTAACACACAGTTTCAATACATGCATCAGGACATACATTAACCAGCACTCCCTCGGAGTATGGTGGAACGCCGTCGAGGAGACGACTTCCAAGAACAGAGAGCTTACCTGTTCTAAGCTCTGAACTGGTTCTCTCGGCCTCGTGGTTCCGGACACCACTATTCTCATCGTCACATCCTACATACATGCATGCAAGCAATAATAAGCGATTTTCAGTCGTTGCATGTAGAGAAAATCTATACTTTTCCAGGTTACAAGCATTTATCACCCAACTGGTGACATGTAGGCCCCCAAAAAGGGCTTAGCATACCCTAACCCCAAAATCCCAATCGTTAGATATCAGGGTTTTTACCTTCGTTTCTTACCTCTAAGGTGTTAACGAGACTAACGAACAGCTTTTCCCAAGTTTGAATGTCTTAACTTGCCTTCTCTGCTCTAAACTCGAGCTTTCCTTCGTTCGTTAATGGAGGAAGTGGAAGGAGAGAGGGAGTTTCTTTGGTGAAGGGTTAGTGAGAGAAATGAGTTATGTAAGGAATGACACTCACGCCTATTACTTATATACCCAGTGAGTCAACGCACGTCGCATACGTCACTCAAGTCACACGTGTCACTTAAGGATCCTGATGGTTAATGGGGATCATGTGCTTAAGATAAGCTTGTGAAAGCACCAACTACAGGATTGGTGAGTTAAGCATATTTTACTTATTTTGTGTGAGAATACCGTGATCTCCTCATTCTTACTACGCTGTCAGGTTGGATAAATAATAATAAAATATGCACCGTCCAGACAACCTTGTCCGGGGTCCCGACTTGTGCAACATGTCATTAGTAACCCGGACACCCCTGGTGCCTGCTATGCAATCGATTGCATAACGTTGGAGTCCGTCCTAGGTACTTTGTAAACCCTGAGGTCCGTCCTTGCCCGACCTCGTCCGGGTTCTTGCCTTGGTACTCCACGATTCCATGGTCTTGCCCTTGTCCGAGATCACTTACCCGGACATTCGAAGGGAAAGAATACACGAGCTCGTCCAAGGTCGCAACTCGGTAGCTCGAAGGAGAGAAAGACACGAGCCTATCCGGGATCACTACCCGGTCACTCTTTCCTTCCTTTACAATGCTTATCCCCAGAATGTATGAGCGGCATCACGGTCACACAATAACCCAACCTCCTTGTAAAGGCTACATACTTAGCATGGTCTCGGCTTTAAAAAGGTTTCTATTTACACCCCTCCCTTATCCGATTTCCAATTTGCACCCCCTTGTATGACACCTCGGTCACACGAATCCAGATTAGATACAAGTCGTCATAATTATTATTATAACTATTATGTAATTACATCATTACAACATTCAAATGCCATGTGGACACCTGAGATCTTACACCTTGTAACCAAACTAAATTTAACTGAGTTGAAATTGAATTAATTTAGTTACTATCCAACTAAATAAACTAATATAAATAGTCTGGGCATTCAAAATTTCTGCACGAAAGTCTTAACCTCAACATATATCATAATACCACTTACTCCTGCACCAAGTTTTCTATTTTCTACTACTTTTGCTACCATCTCACCAATCAACCATTTTCTGCTTTAAGATCTCATTTCCTAGAGTATTCTACAAGGAGGACAGTCCTTACTTCATCCTTTCTCAAGACTCAAACTCATTTGAGGTAGGCTAGGCTTCAATCTCTAATTAAGTATTTGTTTAAGATTAACTTATGTGCTTAGTTGGCCAGACTTATAGCTTTTATTTAAGCTGGAAATCTATGTTTTGAAGGTTATTTTATAACGAGAATACGGTGATTTCAACCCAAGGATAGGTGAGGATTTATAATCTGAACTATTAGCTTTATAGGAAATTATACTGGATGATTTTTAGAAGTAATTTGATAATCTATAGGAATTGTTAATATTAACTTTTGGAAGTAGAGGTTGAATGGTGTGGAGACAAATGGTTCAAATACGTGAATATTGAATTTGTGGATGAAGTAGTAAGATGGTAAGTGATGATTTATTTATGTACGAAAATAGCAAAACCCGAACAAACCGGTCACAATTATTCAGGTTACATCCTCCCGACTTCCACACACCCCGGCCATCCCGGTTATAATTACTTATGATACCTCATCCAGGAGGTATACAACCCAGTCAACCCGGACATAGCTATATAAATTATAACCATCTCGGTAATACTACCCAACCCGGATACAATAACCTGATTGTAACCATCCTGGTCACAACTAATGATATCCTATCCCGGATGCATACACCCCGACCAACCCGGAACAACTATATAAGTTACAACCATCCCGAGTACACATACCCCTGGTATCCCGGATCTCTCTATCCAGGTTATAAACACCTAAGTTAAACCTCATGTCGGCTACCTATGATAAACCCATTCTGGTTAACCTTACCCCGGCCATCTCGGAAATAATACAACATGTTATCACCATCCAGAATCCATTTTACCCCGGCCATCTCGGATATAAATATCCAATCTAAGTAAAAACTTATCCCGGCCATCCCGGATTCCTCTACCCATAAGTATCTTAGTTAAACGTCATCTAGGTCATCCCGGATATAAATATCCATGTTGCAATCAATCATGTTTAACTCATCTTGGCCATCTCGGATATAATTACCTCAGTACAACCACAGGTTAAACTCATCCCGGATATCCCAGTTACAAGCTACCCAACCCTTGCTATACCTATCCCGGATACACGTTATACTCAACCCGATTACTTGGTTAGTGTTTTTTTTTTT
>CM023947.1:20748870-20774185 GCA_013407115.1 Glycine latifolia | reverse complement strand
ACAGACAACACAGCAATGTCAGCCAGCTACTCTACCAAGACACTACTCACTATATGTGCTGAAATGAAATAGAAATTGGAAAACTGCCCTAAAAAATTTTTAAAAAATCTACAAAAATAACAGTGAAAGTCGAAAAATCATGATTGATTTTTGTGATTAATTTTCTCCACATTCTGGGAAATTTCAGCCCATTCCGAGATCGTTTGCTGTGAAATGACCAGAATGCCCTACGACAATTGTAAAAACAGTGTTAAAACTCCTACTTAGAGGTCGAATTTGCCAATTTTAACCCAGACCCAACCCCATTAGGGGTTGCTTTTGTTTAAAATGGGGGATAAACCTTGGGAAACAAATCGTAAAGCAAAACTGCACAAGTCGAAAAAAAAATTCTGGACAGCAAAATGACACTACAAAACAACTACACTACACAATTTCTCATCCTACTACTACTCTGTTTTTGCTCTGTTTTTCTCTATTTTTTGACAGCAAACATGAAAATATATCATCCACACTTCATAATGAACAAGAACAATCATGCAATTATGTAACAAAGTGCGGTTGTGTAACAAAGTGTAAATATGCAATGAATGTAACTTTATTTTTTATATATATTACTACTACTATGCAGTAAATATGCAGCAAAATGTAAATATATTACAGTGAATTAAAGCTAGCACACAATGAATCGTGTCCCCGGCAACGGTGCCAGTTTTGATAAGCGTTTGTCACGTGGCTTCAAAACAATTAAACTAAGCTAATTCTGTAGCACAGGATTAACCTAGGTCGACTCAGAGACACAATCAATATGGTTCCAACTTCAATTCACTAGTAAATAATGGGGGGATTTTTATCAAACAGTTTGTATGCGCTAAATGAAAATTGCAAAAACACAAACTACGATTAAAGATTAATGCAGAAACTAACAGAATTGATAACAAGTAATGTAAAATAGATTAAAGAGCATCAATCCAATTCACCAAACCAAGCTATTCAAATCATCATCGTTCTCAGAAATTTATCCTACTGTGAAAGTTCATTCAATTTTATTAGAAGCAATTCAATCGAATTAACCCCTAAATTAATTGAAACCACAAACCCTAATTGAAATATCATCCAATTAATCTGTGATTTATATTCGTAATTAGGCAATGAATCCATAACCTAATCCACTTTCAATTCTAAACGCATTCATAATCATGAAAATAGAATAGCAATTGAAGAAGAAAGTAAACATTCACACAGAATTCGAAATACTAAACCAAAACTCAAATTATCCTCTTGCTTGGGTTGGATCCTTGGATTGAGTGATTATTTAGCCTTCCATGATGATCACCAAGGAAAGCCCCATGAAGTAAGTGCAGAAAAATGGAAGAATAGAAAAATAGAAATGAAGAAGATGAAGAACAATGAAGAACAAATGAGAGAAAATGAAGAACAAGCTTTTGATTCTAAAAACTAAAGAAAAGAAATAATAAACTTGTTTTTTGAATTGTAAAGTTCTGTCCAAGTTTCACTAAGGTCACTAATATGTAGTGACTAAGTCTGAAGAAAAGAATGGGCCATGAACAAAACCCATCAATTCTAATTATTTGCTATTTACAACCATAAAATCAAATTCGCAGCCTAAAATTACAAATGCAGAGGTTCCGATTTTGAAGCTTAAAATGACCCTCCAAATGACAGAATTGGCCTCTGGATATTTCTAGCAAACTTGTAGATCTCTTTGTTATCTTTCCAGGGACTCCTAGAATGCTCCATTTGGAGTTCCGTAGCACTCTATAGGTCCTGCACAAGTCAGATATGTCAAGTGAGCAAAAATCCGAAAATACGCAACAATTAGCAATTAAGCCCACTTACTTGCCTAAGACAAAAACTGAATTAGAATAGGAAAATAAAGGTCCAAGAGAAGTCAAATAGGCTAAGAATGATAGACAAAAATTTAACTAAAATCACTCTATCAATGACCAATAATAACCGCACTGCAAGACCTTTTGTGCTGTTCTATTTCTTTCGAAGTGTCCTCCATAATCCGAAGCATGACAATGCCAAAGGATTTCAGGTACCTCTGACTCAGTTACACATCTGTGAATCACCCCATCAGTACATTGAAAGTAAAGGAAAGGGTTGTCCCATAAATACGTCTTTGAATCATGGAGAAATGTCTTTTTCTATTGCAAATTACGATCTTCAGGCATTACACCTACAGCTTTGTAGTTGGCCATCTTTGCAAACCATGGGCTGACTTGGATTGCCATCACTCCCTCATCAGGAAAAAAATCATTGATTTCTACCTCTGGTCCATCCTGCAAACTCTTTTCTTGGATCCTTGATAAGTGGTCAACTACTTTGTTTTCCACCCTGACTTTATCTTTAATTTCCAAATCAAATTTCTGAAACAAAAGCATCCAACGCAACAAGCGTGGCTTTGCATCTTGCTTAGTCATTAAAAATTTAAGAGCGACATGGTCAGTGTAAACAATAACTTTAGAACCAACCAAATAGGACCTAAATTTGTCTAAGGCATAAACCACAACTAGCATTTCTTTTTTAGTGGTGGCATAATTAACTTGTGCCTTATTCAAAATCTTACTAGCATAGTATATAACATGTAGATGCTTATCTTTTCTTTGTCCTAACACAACACCAATTGCATAAGCACTTGCATCACACATAAGTTCAAATGGTAAATTCCAATCAGGGGACATTAAAATAGGTGCAGTAGTAAGCTTATTTTTCAATACATTAAATGCATCAATACAAGCTTCATTAAAACAAAATTCTACTCCCTTTTCAAGTAATTGGCTGAGAGGTTTTGCAATCTTGGAAAAGTCCTTGATGAACCTCCTGTAAAATCCTGCATGACCTAGGAAACTTCGCACACCATTAACATTAATAGGAGGAGGTAATTTTTTGATTAATAACAATTTAGCTCAATCAACCTCTATTCCTCTTTCAGAAATTTTATGGCCTAAAACAATTCCATCCCTAACCATGAAGTGTGTAACGACCCGCCTCGTCGCTACGATATCACTAACTCTTAATCGTGCAACTTCAATTCTTAATAAAACTTCATTAATTTGATTATGAAAATGATGGTAAATTTTTTGCGATAGTACAATTATCATACACATATTACAATTACATATTTAAACACATTATGCATATATATTAAATTAGTACATGTCAGAACTTCCTTTAGCTTTACGTGTATATACACTTGAAATTACATATCAACAAAAAGCCAAAGACTAACTAAGAGAGAGTTGATTAACAAAACACAACTCTTTCTCCAAAAAGGAATCCAACGTCATCACGTCGGCTTAGCGGCTCCAACCAAAAAGAAGATCTCCCTCCAAAGTCACCTATTGCTGCTTATTTGCTCCCACGAACGAAAGTTCGCGATCATCACAGGTACCAACCACACGGTACAACAAATGCAAGGGTGAGTTTATTATATAAAAACCAACAAACATCAGATAGCAGCAATTGGGCAGGAAACAATATTACCCACCACAATCATTAACAAAAATTCATGATTCCAATACACACTCAACAAACCAATCATCCAATGCATTTCACAACCCAAACAATCATGCATAGAATGATGCATGCACCTGACTCATCTTCAGCATGCAATGTGGTACCATCACCGGAAATAGCCTCTCACAGGAAAAATGATTCACCGCTTATCAGGGCTACCCTGTCATGCACTGGCCATTCCCCCACCCGGTGATCAGCCAGCGTCGCAAGGGAATTCCAAACCTGATGACCCCATAGTACCTGCGTTCTCAGCCCACTGAAACCCACAGGTACGCGAGTGCCTTCATTCTATTTCCACACATACAAATGAAGTATGAAACATGGGCATCATCAATGCATGACCCGGCTAGGAACAAATCCTTCCTCGCAAGGGTAACCCGCCATGCACCCCACATGTACATACATAACAAACCAATGTGGGCTCACCGATGCACTGACCGTGGCTAGGAACAAATCCATCCTCGCAAGGGTAACCAACCGGTCATTGCATCCCACGTGTACATACACAGCCTACAACCATGGGCACCATCAATGTATGACCTGGCTAGGAACAAATCCTTCCTCACAAGGGTAACCCGTCATACACCCCCCATGGGTATCCATGTATATCCACACACAATGACATTGTTCACATCAACATTATCTCTCATCAATGTCATTATCAACCTCAACATCATATCATCTCAATATCGTCATCATGCATATCAATACTATCTCATTTCAACATCATCAACCACGTCAACATTATCTCATTTAAACATCATCAACTACATCAATTGCATCTCAATTTCAATATCATCAACAACATCATAAGCAATCACATTTCACATCTATACATAATACATATGCCTGAGATTCACATTCCCCAAGTCTTTAGACAATCCAAAGTTCATACATTCACAATTCATCATATCACAAGACTGATATTTTTGGGAAAATTCTAAATTAAAGAGGAGGACTACAATATATAAAACACACTTTTATGCCATTTAAAAATTTAATAAAGAATTAAATAAGAAAACATATTATAAAAATTTGGGCAGAGTCTCCTCTGTAATTAAGACTTTTCCCAAAAATCCAATCATCACAATAACAATATCATTAACCCAATAAACATATATCTCATTGGAACATTATTTCATTCAGACATCACCAATCACATAAGCATCACCTCATCTAAATCATCACAAATCATGTAAACACCATCAATCATTTCCATGGTATCTCAATTTCATTGTCATCTACAACATTAGTAATAAATACACCGCATCCCATTAGTTGAAAACATCATTTGTCTTGAAAACAAGCACACACACAGGGACAAACACACATCAATCATAAATACATCGCATCCCATTAGTTAAAAACGTAGTTTTTCTTGAAAACCAGCACACAGCAGGGACAGACAGATATCCTCATAGTTGGACTCCCTGGCCCCCAACTATGGTATCTAAACTATAACTAAATAATAAACTCCCCTTACCTATCTATGTCTTTCCATTAGCTCCTTGAAACGTTGTTTTGGGATCTTTCTAGTTCACGTGCTTTGACCCAAATGCAGAGCTCTATATACCAAATGGAAGATAATTTAGTATAGATTTCAAAAACAAGGCTAACATTAGCATTTGGGGTCAAATACCCACTCAAATTTAAAAAGTGGCTAAAATGGTGTTTTAAGAGTCCACATCAAAAGACATCATTTTGAAATTCCGATCACACCAATGTGACCAGGGTTCAACAAAGATCACAGAAATGACATTAGTTTCATAAAAAAGAGACTTTTACAACATCTCATTTTCAAAGGATTATCAAAGGAAGTATAGAAACAGCCAATAACGGTACCCGAATCATAAGAGATATCAAGAGAGGCTTAAACTAGCTAGAAAGGCTTAGGACATTAGCAGTAAGACTTCCGTCAAAAGAAACTAAGATTACCTCAAGGAAACCAAGAAAGGAGGATTGAGAGCTTCGTTCTCTACCGAAACTTCGAGAAGAGTTTCGAAGATTCCGCTCCGATTAAAGTGTTCTTCTCCGTGCCGGGGTCTCGTGGCAAGCAACGGCAGCTCATGGGTGTCTCTAATGGCTATGGGTGGTGGAGGAGGGTTGTAACACCCCAAAATTCTGAAATCACAGTAAAATATTGGGGTAAAATGTTAAATAGAAGCAGTACAGAAAGATTTGGGGAAAATGACGAAAATACCCCTAGACATTTTAGAAATGACCAAAATGCCCCTGGGTCAAAACTGACCAAGATGACTTTAAAAAAAAAAAAAAATTATGGGAACCTGAGTATGGGATAGAACACCTTTAGAAAACACATTATTAACATGATTAGGGGCAGAAAATCCTAAACAGTAATTTTTAGGAATTTTTATAGAAATTTTGAAAAGGGCTCAAAACAGACTAATTTAAGTATCAGAAAACTATAGGAAAATGATGGATGTAGTCTTTGAAGTTTTCTACTAATTTTGGGATAAATAGATATCATTATTAAGATAGTTTAGTAATTTTATCAATTGAGAAGAAATTGACCAATAAGAAAATAGGATGGATATTTCATAAGTGTAAGATTTGGCTTAAAAAGAAAGGATGTTACGGTTATAAGTAGAAAAAATCATGGCAGCCCACATAATTGAGAAAGGCACGTAGGAAATAGCCAAGTCAAGATGGTTAGGGGGTCAAAGTCAAGAGAAGAAAGGGAATAGCCAATCAAAATCAAGCAAGTAGAAGTCTTAGGGAACAAGAAGAATATGCATTAAATGAAGAGGAAAAAAATCAACTCAAGCTTACCCAAAGAAGCTACAAACCGTGCAATTATTTGGCAACCAAGAAGCTTGCTACGGTGGAATGGCCAAGGAATAAAGCATGGTGCAGATTTTTTTTAGACCAAAGGAATCTACATTAAATGCAAGGAAGAAAAATGCAAATTGGATTCCTCCAAGCTTATGACTAACCGTGCATTGAAAGGGAACAAGAGGAATCAACATTAAATGGCAAGGAATAAAAGTCAGATGGACTTATCCCTAAGTTTCCCATCCGTGCAAGCAAGCTTTGATCTTTTGATTTAGCTATATAAGGGAATGGGAACAATTTTGGGTCAGCCACCAAATAGAAAAAACCGTGCAGCTCCTTCCCTTGCCTTTTGTTTTTGTTTTCTTGAAACCAAATTACAAGGACCAGCCGTGCATCTCCAAATGGTCCCACTTGCTTGCCTTAGTTTTATTTAATTCTTGTTGAATCCAAATAACAAAGCAAACCATGCAGCTCCTTCACTCTCCAAAAAATTTTTAAGGCATCAAACCGTGCACTTCCTTAAGCCCTACTACTTGCCTTTTGTTTTTAGCTTTTAGGAATTACAAAGCTCTAACCGTGTACCCATCTTGAGCTATCATTTGCACCAAAAGAAATCCTTCCAAGCTTTGAGCAAGCTCACGTGGAGTAGGAACCAAAGGAGGCTAGCTTGTTCAAATTGAGGAAATAATTAAGGTAAGGGTAGTTTTGATAAATAGAATTTAAATATTAGCTTATTTGTAATTAAGCTTACTAATTTATTAAGTTAAAGATATAGAAAAGAAAGAGAAGAATCAATTCACTAATGTAAAATGGTATTAAACTCTTAGCTCTTAATTGTTCAAATGTTATTTAGAATAGTTTAATTTTGGAAAATATACTAGGATTAAGGCTAAGCTAAGAGAACTCCAAATTAGTATGTCATAATGGAAGTTTTAAAATTAGTTAGCCTTAATGAATCAAAGTGAAAATATTAACTCTAAATCTTACTTAGTATAATAAAGTTTTAATTTGATAAATTAATTGGAAAGGTGACACTAAATTTAATTTTTATGTGTAAAGTGTAATAGTTTAGAATTATGGTACCTACTTGTTTAAACACTTTGGTATTTATAAATTTGTTTAGTATGCATTTTGTTGTTCATTTGACTAATTGTTTTGCCTGATTTTAATGAATTAAGAATAAAATATTTGGTTTGTTTGGTTTTGACTATTTGGTTTCTTAAGCTAGGTTTTATAGAGATGATTGTTGCATAATTGGTTTGTTTTCTGTATTAAAATTTAATTAAAATATTTGCTGCAAGTTAATTTACAAAATTAATTGATGTTGTATCTAAATTGTAATATGATGACGCTGTATTTAAATTATTGCATGCTGCTGCTGTATATTTTTGACTGTACGTTGCTGTAAATAATTGAATCTGTATTGAATCTGTATGCTGCTGTAAATAATTAAATCTGTATGTTGCTGTAAATAATTAAATCTGTATGTTGCTGTAAGTAATTAAATCTGTATGTTGCTGTAAAATTAATAATTCTGTATAATGTTGTTGCTGTTGTTGCTAGTTGCTGAAAATAATAATTCTGTATGCTGTTGTTGCTAGTTGATGTAAAATAATAATTCTGTATGTATGCTGTTGCTGTATTTAAATTGTTGTTTGTTATTGCTATATTCAAATGCTTATGGTGGCATGATGACCGAGATTTATGGAATGAAGCATTAAGTGGTGTGATGTATTTGTGTGATTCATGATATAGGATTAAAGAAATAAAAGTTCACAACTTGATTAATGAATACAAATAATGATGTTGAGATGAGATTGTGATGATGATTTGTGATGTTGAGATGAGATTGTGATGATGATCTGTGATGTTGAAATGAGATTGTAACGATGATCTGTGATGGATGATGGAGTTGTGATGAACATAAAATAATAATTGACAAGATGAAAAATGAATCATTCATGCATTTTCATGTGCATGGGACGATCCTCGAAAGAGGTGTAAAGAGGTGATCCTCGAAAGAGGTGTATGTGTCAGATAACTAACTGAGCTCCATACGTGTTTTAAACTTGGGGGTAGTTGAGACAGTGGGGAACCACACCACCATGATGATCACATGGATGGGAGTGAGACTCCTACGCGACACTGGGCTACCCTGACGGGATGGATAGGTTTGTTTCCACTAAGGTGAAGGTGGGGTTATCTGACAGTGGCCACAATTATTTAGATGTTGCTGAGATCTCAGTCATCCATCATATAATAGAATGAGCATGCATTTTCTTGCATATCATGACAAGTGGTTGTGTGAAGAAAGGTGATTTAATTTGTGGGTTAAAGAATATTAGACTTCAAGGAAAATGTTTTATTTAAAATCTCTGTACTATTATTTATATATTTCGTAGTGTTGATATTTAAATTTTGTTTATCAAGACTGACCCTGTGTTGTGTCGTGTGGTTGACACCTGTGATGACCCCAATTTATTTGGGCGAGCAGAGGAACAGTGATATTGACGATGTACGAGAAGATGTGATGAAGCTTGTGTGATGATTATCTGTTTTGATGATCTATACTTTGATCTGTATTTGGTGCTGCTCTGTTTGTACGAAGCTGTTTGTAAACTATTTGGCGATGAATTATTTGAGACTGTACCTAGACTGTTTAATAATTTCATTTGTATTAAAGGACTATAAGTATATGGATCATGGTAAACGAAAGTCGTTTTGTTACAAATAAATTACACAAAAATTGTAAGCAAAGAGAAGAAGGATTTCCGTGAAAAATTTTATGACTAATTTAATTTCAATACAAAGTGAACACAATATTTCATCTAAAATAAACCAAGCACGAGAGGGTAAAGAGAGGCGTTACAAGGGTGGTGGGGGAGCTTGGATCTGTTTGGAGGAGGAAGAACCTCCATTTTCGTGACTTGGAAGCTTAAAAATGTACTCAGCACCGCCTCCACTCGCCCAGGCGACCAAAAATGCCTACAAAACTCGCCTGGGCGAGTTGACCCAATTCTAGAATTTTCTGCTTTAGTGAAAAATTAATTTATCATGTTCTAGGCATTATATTTACAATCCCAACGGTCAAAAGTTAGATATATGGGTTACAAAGCTATCGTTAAAAGTTTCAGATGATCCAACGGTTAACACATCCATAATGACGATTTTACTAAAATAGGTTTTTGGGTCAAACTCGGAATCGCTCAATTACAACGCAGCTCGAACAAACTCTACATACTTGACATTTAAACCAAGCAATGAGACATGGATAATTCACATAACATTTCAAATAATCCTAATTAATAAATTAACCAAAAATCATACAAGGAATACATCACACATATTTTAAGTTACCGAAATTTCAAGGTGTTACAAAGTGACACTTTTCCCAATTTAACACTAGATTTGTCTCTTGACATCTTTTTAAAACCTTAGCTAAATTAGCTAAACATGAATCAAAACAAGAGCCAAAAACAAAAAAATCATCCATAAACACCTCTAAATCCTTTTCTACCATGTGAGAAAAAAATAGAAAGCATGCACCTTTGAAATGTCGCAGGCGCATTACATAGGCCAAAGGGCATTCTTCTGTAAGCAAACACTCCAAATGGACATGTAAAGGTTGTCTTTTCCTGGTCTTCTGGTTCTACTGGGATTTGATTGTACCCAGAATATCCATCTAAGAAGCAATAGAAATCATGATCAGTTAACCTTTCTAACATTTGGTCCATAAAAGGAAGTGGAAAATGGTCTTTTCTGGTTGCGTCATTGAGCCTTCTATAATCCACACACATCCTCCAGCCAGTGATAGTTCTTGTGGGAATTAAGTCATTGTTTTCATTTTGAATGACTGTCATCCCACCTTTATTGGGGACGGTTTGAACTGGACTTACCCATGCGATGTCTGAAATTGGGTAAATCATCCCTGCATCCAACAAGTTCACCACCTCTTTTCTGACCACCTCTTTCATGGTTGGATTAAGTCTCCTTGTGGTTGCCTCATTGGTTTCATATCATCTTCCATAAGAATTTTATGAGTGCAGAAAGAAGGATTAATACCTTTCAAATCAGAGATGGACCAGCCTATAGCAGTTTTGTGCTCCTTGAGTACTTTCAACAGCTGCTCCTCTTCATAAAATTCCAGCCCTCTGTTGATAATGACTGGGTATGTCTCTTCATCACCTAGAAACACGTACTTTAAAGCCTCCAGTAACTCTTTCAGCTCAACTTTTGGTGCCCCAACTGGGATGTCATCTTCTTTCTTCTCAAGCACCTCCATTAATACCTGAAGCTCTTCTTGTATAGTCTCTTGGCTTCGAATTTCCAGCACTTGTTCAAGTTCCTGTTCCTCTGTTTGACCTGCATGAATTACATTATCCAAAACATCTAGCCTAAAACAATCATGCTCATCAGATGGATTTTTTGTAGCATCAAAACCATTAAAAGTAATAGACTCATCATCCATTCTAAGTTCTTGTTTCCCTTGTTCTACATCAATTAAAGCTCTAGCAGTGGCTAAAAATGATCTACCTAAGAGAAGTGGTATTTCACTTTCACCATTCATATCTAAAACTATAAAATCTGCAGGAAAAATAAACTTATCTACTTTAACCAGAACATCCTCAATGACTCTTGTAGGCTTCCTCAAAGAACGGTCTGCAAGCTGGAGAGAAACTCTAGTGGGCTTTAATTCAAAAATTCCCAAAGACTTGCAAACTGACAATGGCATTAAATTTATGCTTGCCCCCAAGTCACATAGAGCTCTTCCCACATTAATGTTCCCTATTGCAATTGGGATATTGAAGCTACCTGGGTCTTTAAGCTTTGGTAGTAGCTTCCTCTGTATTATAGCACTGCACTCTTCAGTAAGTGCAATAGTCTCACAATCCTGCAATTTATGCTTCCTAGACAACAGTTCTTTCATAAATTTTGCATAGTTAGGCATGTTAGCTAAAGCTTCAGCAAATGGAATATTAATATGCAATTTTTTAAACATGTCTAAAAACCTGGCAAATTGTTGCTTTTGAGCTTGTTGCTTGAGCTTCACTGGATAGGGAGGTTTCTCAAAGCGGGAGAAATCCATTGGCTTCTTGGAGGGTGCAGAATTTTTCTCTTGCCTTTCTTGCTTGTTTGAAGGTACCTCTACCTCTCGTTCCGCAACAACTATGGTAGTTTCCTCTTCAACTCCTTCTTGGCTTACCTTAGGCTTCTCGGGTGAAGTGATTATCTTTCCACTCCTAGTAGTAATTGCTTTTGCATGTTCCCTTGGATTCACCACAGTGTCACTAGGGAAATGTCCTTGAGACCTTTCAGCTAGTTGTTTTGCCAATTGACCAATCTGATTTTCAAGATTCCTAATGGATGCATCTTGATTTTTATGGTGAGCTCTGGTCTCATTAATGAAGGCATTGGTGGCCTGAATGTGCTCATTGGTGGTCTCAGATAATTGTAATATTGCTTTCTCCAGCTTTGATGGATCCTTAGGTGGAATAGGTGGAGGCTGCAAATAATTGTTAGACTTGTAATATAATCCACCACCTTGAATCCTCCTCTGAAAATTATTCCCCATAGCATTATTTTGATTTCTCTAAAAATTTTGCTGGGGTCTTTGATCATACCAATGTAGGACACTCATTAGACTCATGCTCGCCTTGGCAATACTCACATATAACAGGTTGCATTCTGCTGGATGAAACTTGAGCTGCAGAGACTTGGAGTTTGTCAATCTTTGCATTTAATTTAGCTAACTGTTGAGCTAATATTTTCTGTTCAGCTAACATTGCATCATTACTCCCCAACTGAATGACTTCTCTTTTGGGTTGAACTGGAATACGTTCGTTTTCATCACGAGCTAGAGAGTCAATTAACTCATAAGCCTGAACTGCAGTCTTCGATCTTATAGAACCACCAGCTGCAACATTAACAATAAGGCGTGATTTAGGTATCATTCCATTAAAGAAAATACGTACCTTTTTACCTACGGGCATGTCATATTGTGGACGCCTCCGAATAAGCTCTTGAAACCTATTCCAGGCTACACACAAGGTTTCCCTCTCATCCTGAGTGAAATTGGTGATCTCATTCACCAACCGATTATACTTATCCATTGAAAAATATTGAGAGAAAAATTTTGCAACTAATTCTTCCCATGTGGTTATGCTATTTGAGGTCTGTCTATCTAACCATCTAAGTGTTTTCCCTTTCACAGCAAAAGGAAATAACCTCAATCTTATAGCATCATCTGACACCCCTTGGTGTCTAATAGTATCACAGATTCTCAGAAATCTATCAATGAAGTCATGAGGGTCTTCATTATCTTCCCCACCAAACTGACTGCGTTCCACCAATGTAATCAATGACGAATGAATATCAAAGTGATTTGCCTCAATTGGTGGTCTAACAATACTGGAGTTTGGTCTGGTGAACAATGGAGCCAGAATATCCTCTATCAGTTCATCTTCTGGTCTTGGCTGATTATTTCCTTGGTCAGTCATTTCAACTTCTAATTCAGAGATTGAACCAAAATCAGAATTTTCTGCTTCTCTTTCTCCTATTTCTTCTAATAGTCCTCTCTATTTCAAGATCGTACTGCAGATGATCAGGATTAACTATACCTCGCATAAACTAAGAAAAGCAGTTTAGTAACAAAAAAAATTTCAATCCCAAAGATTAAAGTTACTATAAAATTGGCGATTTCAATCCCCAGCAACGGCACCAAAAACTTGTTGCATGTTCAGCAAGTGTACCGTTCGTTCCAAGTAATAAAGTGAGTAAGTAAAGTATCGTCTCCACAGGGATTGAATGTAATCTTATCGTAGCTTATTATCTTAGAAATTGGAAGACAGATAATAAGTTTGAAGAGAATATGGTTGTATTTTGGGAATTACGCAATTTAAGTAAATAACAGAAAATTAGTGAAGAGTCAAAACGAATTTGAATTGATTATTACGCAGTGATAAGAAATAATTGTGGCCAGAGCACAATCCCCTTTGTTCCCTACCTTCTTTACTTGAATTGGTTATTAAGTTCAATTACTTCTAATTGTTCAGAGAATGTATTTCCATATAATTGGTTAAATCCTAATCCCTTAGTAATTTAACCCTTTAACCCAATTAGAAATTCTAATTCCTTAGCAATCCCCTATTAAGCTAAGCATTAAGATAATACATTATATAAATTCTGCAACCATACATCCCTATCCCTTGGTAATGTACCAATTGTTATTTTACCCCAGTCGAAAATTAAAGCCCCAATATTCTAATTGTGAACCCTAACCCTCAGAACTTTACTAGAATGGCCAAGACTAATAAAGAATAATCCATTGAAGAACAAAGTAGAATAAAACAATTATCAGAATTTCATATTAATACCAATCAATTTATAGAGGAGTTCACATTGGTTCTGGCCCTAACCACAATAAGAAAGTTTAGCCAGACATAATCATGTCTAACCTCAAGAAATACAAAGACAGTATAAGCATTACAAAACCTTCAATCTTCCTTCAATCTCTGGCCTTATCTCCCACACGTTCATATATTTAATTCTTTTTGTGTGTGTATCTCTGTGTAAAAGTGTCTGGTTTTATCTCCCACATGTTCATATATTTAATTTGGGTAAGAAAACTCTTTTTCCCAAGCTATTTCAGTGCAAAATCACTTAAATCAGGTAACAGCGTAACTGTGGTGCTACTAGCGTGGGTTTCCACGCTAATCGCGTGGACTATTCGAATTTAAAGGTTGATCCTAAAGTCTGGCGCTACTAGCACGGATGGTGACGCTACCCGCGTGGCATGGTCGAATTGCCAGATTATTTTTACATGTTGGCGCGGATAGCGTGGTGATGCCACGAGTCGCGCGAGATGGTCGGGAGCACCTGTTGCTTCTTTTTGCTTCTTTTCCTCTCTTGTTGGTTCCTAAATAACAAAAATACTCATTATTGAATAAATCATTAATCAATTAACCCTAAAAACTATCATATGCTAGCAGCATATCAAATCCCTTCTTAAATTAAGCTTTGAGCTGATATATTTATTTCTTTGAAATTCTACACCCCTATCCCTAGGTAATGGTTGTTAGTCTACCGCTTTCAGAGACTAAAATCCCAATATCCCTATTGTGAATCCTAGTTCTTGGAACCCTAACAGATTGATCAAGTCTATTGAGGCAAAAGTTATTAAAGAACAAGATAAAGCCAAATAATTATTATAAACTGTATCAATACCAATTCAAATTACATAAGAGTTCACATTGGCTTTGGCTTTAACCACAATCAAAGAGGAATTAGCTAGACATGATTATGTCTGGCTTGAATACAATGATGATGAGGTAGAAGAGAAAGAATACAAAGAATAAAGAATAATCAAACCCCTCAATCATGGCCTTCTTCTTGATCTTCCTCCTTTCTTGATCTTCTTCAATGTCTTTTTTTCTTGTTTCTGCCTCTGTGTTCGTTTCTCAAAACGTCCTACTACTTTCCTATTTATATTTAGGTCATAAAAACCCTAATATCTTTTATTCTTATGTTATCTTTAAGCTAATTCGTATTTCCCAGCGTCGTCCGCGTGGCTGGCACGAGATTTGGCGCGACTGGCGCCAGCTTCTAGTAAGTCCCACGCGATTGGCATGGCCTTGGCGCGGTTGGCGCGAGATTCTAGAAATCCTTAGCTCTTTATTTTGCTTCTTTTCTTCCTTTTATTGACTCCTAACATCAAAATTGCAGAAAATCAGTGATAAACACAATAATGATGAACTTTGTACTTATTCTAGCATTTATTTGACATTTTATCCTTAGTTTCTTAATGCTTTTAACCTAAAAACTACATATGCTAGCAGCATATCAAGTTCATCATATAAAATAACAACAATAAATACAACAGGAAAAAAGGCGCACAACCCGGTCAAGAAGCAACCCGGTTATCCACATATCAATGCAAACGTTCCAAGCATTCATCAAACGCCATCATACACGGACATCCATAACCATATCATAGATCAGCTCATAAAATCTAGCATGATGCATGCTCTTGACTCAATTCTCGTTATGCAATGTGGTACCATCCCGAAAATGGGCCATCCCAGTGGTCAGATGATGCAGCAGCTTGTCAGGATCACTCTGTCGTGCACAGGAATCACCCCCCATGGTGATCAGCCAATGGGTGTCAGAAGGAGTTTGCAACAGATGTGGTCCCCCAGTAACTTCGTACCCTACAACCAACCATCAACCCCATTGCCGCCATGCAAATGTCGTATGTTACGTAGGCACCCTCAATGTATGGCCCGGCCCGGGATCAACTCGTCCTAGCTAGGATACAACCATACACCCCCTATGTAACATACTGCCCACCCAAGGGCCCAACGATGCACTAACCGTGGTCCTAGCAAGGTTTTACCACCACCCAGTCCTGGCATCTCACGGTTTATCGCCCACACATGGACCCGACGATGCACTGACCATGGCCTTTGTAAGGTTTACCACCACTCAATCCCAGCATCTCACTGATATACATAGAATATCACCACGGCACCATCAATGTATGGCCCGGCCCGGGATCAACTCGTCCTGGCTAGGATACTGCCATACACCCCCGTGGGTATTTATGTATATCCGAACATGTTCGTTATCTCAAGCCATCTCATAGCCCGAGTTCAACAGCTACCAACGCAGTCACATACGTTACTCACAAACATATACAGACAAGCTAACCAGTGTGAAGTACAAGGTGTCCAGGGTGGCACTTATACCTACTACCTCGAGGTAAGAATCCGAACGAAGTCGGACGAATGCAGACAAGGTTGGTCTAGGTCGGTAGGACTCGGATAAGGTCGGCAAGGGTCGTCAGAGAAGTAAATTTTGGGTAAGAGGAGACAAGGGTAGCAAAACGGGCAAGGTTGGAGGAGTTCGGTCGAGGTTTATAAGAACTCGGGTTTGTATTTTACCAACCCACACAAGGGTGTAAGGGAACCCGGTAGCTCACTTCCCAAGGGTAGACAAGCTCTGTCGAGTAAGGGAACCTGGTGGTTCTTCTCCCAAGAACGTACTTACCCGAGTTAGAAGCCCGGTAGTTTTCTCTCTTGAGGTCACTTGCGCTCAACAACTCTAACATATTGCCCCGGGTAGGTAACCCGGTTCCTTATAGAAATGGAAAGCGAGTCTTAACAACTCTTAAGGGAACAACCCTAATGGAGTGCCTTTAGTTAAATATTTTTCTATCATTCTTAACTTATTTGACTTCTCTTGGACTTTTATTTTCCCATTCTAATTCAGTTTTTGTCTTAGGCAAGTTAGTGGGCTTAATTGCTAGTTGTTGCGTATTTTCGGATTTTATGCTCACTTGACGTATCTGCCTTGTACATGACCTACAGAGCTCTACGGAATTCCAAATTGAGCATTCTTATAGTCCTTGGAAAGATAACAAAAATATCTACAAGTTTTCCAGAAATAAGCCGAGGCCAATTCTGCCATTTGGAGGGTCATTTTAGGCTTTGATGTCAGAACTACTGCACTTGTATTTTGGGTTGCGAGTTGGACTTTTATTGGTGTAAATAACATAAATAATTAGAATTCATGGGTTGTTCATCTCCCATTCTTTTCTTCAGACTTAGTCACTATATATTAGTGACATTAGGAGGAATTATTACATTACATTTCATTTTTCTAAAACAGTTTTACATTTCTCTTTTTAAGTTTTTAGAATCAAAACCCTTTCTCTTATTTTTTCTCAACTGTTCTTCATTGTTCTTCATTTTCGTTTTCCCTTCTTCCATTTTCGTGCACTTATTTCATGGGGTTTTCATTGATGATGATCATGGAAGGCTAAATAATCAATCAATCCAAGGATCCAACCCAAGCAAGAGAAGAATTTGAGTTCTGGTTTAGTATTTTGAATTCTGTGTGAATGTTCACACAGAATTCGTTTTGTGAGAATGTTCAATTGCTATTCTGTTTTCATGATTATGAATGCCTTTAGGATTGAAAGAGGATTAGGTTATGGATTCATTTCCTAATTTCGAATATAAATCGCGGATTAATTGGATGATATTTCAATTAGGGTTGTGGTTTCAATTAATTTAGGGGTTAATTCGATTGAACTGCTTCTAATGAAATTGAATGAACTTTCACCATAGGATAAATTTCTGAGAACGATGATGATTCGAATAGCTTGGTTTGGTGAATTGGATTGATGCTCTTTAATCTGTTTTACATTACTTGTTATCAATTATGTTAGTTTCTGCATTGATCTTTAACCGTAGTTTGTGTTTTTACAATTTTTAATTCGCGCCTGCAAACTATTCGACAAAAATCCCCCTTTACTGTTAGTAGTGAATTGAAGATAGAACCATATTGATAGTGTCTTTGAGTCGACCTAGGTTAATCCTATGCTGCAGAATTAGCGTAGTTTAATTGTTTTGAAGCGACACGACAAACTCTTATCAAAACTAGCGCCATTGCCGGGGACACGGTTCACTGTGTGCTAGCTTTAATTCACTGTAATTAGTTCACAGTAGTAGTAATATATATAAAAAAAAAGTTTCATTCACTGCATACTTACATTTTGCTGCACAACCACACTTTGTTACATAATTGCATGATTGTTCTTTTTCATTATGAAGTGTAGATGATGTAGTTTCATGTGTTCTGTCAAAAAACAAAGAAAAATAGGGAAAAACAGAGCAAAAAATAGAGGAGTAGTAGGATGAGAATTTGTGTAGTGTAGTTGTGTTTGTAGTGTCATTTTGCTGTCCAAAATTTTTCATACCTGTATAGTTTTGCTTTGCGATTTGTTTTCCAAAGTTTATCCCCTATTATAAACAAAAGCAACCCCTAAAGGGGTTGGGTCTGGGTTAAAATTGGTAAATTCGACCTCTAAGTAGGAGTTTTAACACCGTTTTTACAATTTGCGTAGGGCATTCTGGTCATTTCACAGCAAACTATCTCGGAATGGGCTGAAGTTTTCCCAAAATGTGGAGAAATTAATGCATCAAGGTGACCCTATAAAGAATGAACATGGTCAGGAGGGGTCCAAATCGCAAAATTTCTTCATTTAGGCCATTTTTGAGGCGATTTTCTATTTTCATGATTTTTAAAAATCACCAAAAAAAATCACAAAAATCAACCATGATGTTTAGACATTCACTGTTATTTTTCTAGATTTTTTTAAAAAAAATTTTAGGGCAGTTTTCCAATTTCTATTTCATTTCAGCATATATAGTGAGTAGTGTCCTAGTAGAGTAGCTGTCTGACATTTTTGTGTTGTCTGTGTTTATTGTTCCTTATGAGCTGAATTGTGTATGACTAGGTCCACATCAAGTGAATTACATGCATATGATCCTGAGATAGATAGGACATTTCACAGATTAAACAGACATAATATTAGTTTAGATGACTTTGATAATGTAGTTTTAGACAGTAGCATAGTGTCTTCTGACTTTGATTCTGAATTTACCTATAATCCTTCTACTTCTGAACATCTTGATACAATGGCTGATAACAAAATAACTCTTAAGGAATTGGCTACAGCTGATGTTGTTTACCAACCTTGGTGTATTCAATATCCTGAGACTGAGGTCAGTTATGAGCTAAAATCTGGACTGATCCATTTGCTTCCAAAGTTTCATGCTCTTGTAGGTGAAGATCCACACAAGCATCTTAAGGAGTTTCATGTAGTGTGTTCCACCATGCGACCACGTGACATTCATGAGGATTATGTCAAGATGAAGGCATTTCTTTTTTCAATGGATGGTATCGCCAAGGACTGGTTGTACCTTCAACCAGATCCTATCAACACTTGGACAGATATGAAGAGAAGACTTCTGGAGAAATTCTTTCCAGCATCCAGAACATCATCCATCTGGAAGGAGATTTGTGGTATAAGACAACTAGCTGGGGAGACATTGTCTGAGTACTGGGAGTGATTCAACAAGCTGTGTGCTACATGCCCTCACCATCAAATTAGTGAGCAATTATTAATTCAATATTTTTATGAAGGTTTGATGTTGATGGATAGGAGTATGAAAGATGCAGCTAGTGGAGGCGCTTTGATGAACAAGACCCCTCTAAAAAATCCTTCCTTGACTGGTTGAAAAATTCTTCCATTACCATTTCTATGTCTTCATCATCTCGTACTTGAACCCCCATGTATTGTTCGTGTTGCCATAATCTTGTCATCAGCAAAGTGATACGTTGGTTGTCTTTTAGACCTAATTTTTGACATATCTTCTCATGCAATTCACCCAGTGTTGATTTTTGATTGATACGTGTCGGCCTGTTATCCCCTTCAAAAAAAACACCCCGTCGCCCTTTAACTAATTTCTTGGCATCAACAAAAACAAAAAATTTCTTGCCATCAAACATGCAACACGAGCACTCTCACTACCTGAACTCATTTCTTGCCAACAACAAAAACAAAATTTTTTTAAATATCAAGAAACAATACAATAATAGGAAATTTAGAAGATAACCAGAAATGGGTCAGGAAAGGCAGTTTAAATAGAATTTGGGGGGTCAAACACGCCCAATTTGGGCATGTTTGACTGCCCCAAATTTCAAACTATTTTCCAAACAACCCCAAATTTCAAATTATTTATTAAAATAGCCTTACATTTATCTATAGATATTGTCGTATTGGTGTCCACTCATCTTTTTTCTATTAAAAGAAGATGATTCCTCAAGGTAGAAAGAAACAGTAATATAACTTAAAGTATTCTTAGACAAAATTATAGTGTTTGATTGGTTTAAGTATTTCATGCGTTCCAATGCACATTGAACACAATTTTACTGAGAGGAAACTTTGGTGTTCAACATGCTAAACGCCCATATAAACACAACCTCGAGTCATTTATAGTTATAAATAACTAGAATAAGAATCAGAGTTCGGTAGCATATCTTTGAAGCCTACTGGTGAGGTTCTAACCTTAAGTATAATTCTTCTTCTTATTATTATTATTATTATTTAAAGTTTCTCTAACTAATCACTTATTTATTTACTATGGAAGCGAGAGGGCGATCATAAAGGTCCATCGTCAAGTTCTGAACATGAAGGACCTAAAACACCAGATCCTAAGGTTAACTATTATTTGCAGTTTAAAACATTACAGACACTCAGAAGACTTGCTCATCATAGAGAGGCAGCTAGCAAAAGCACGCTTAGGAGAAAGCTAAGTAATTAGTGATTCCATAGGAAGAGATAATTTTTAACTCAACCTTCTTGTTTTTCACTCTTTCGGTAAGACTTGTCAAAGGCCTTATTATTAATCAGCCATGTACGATACTATTTGTCCTTTTTCTCTCTATCAGGCATATGTTCAACAACTAAAGTCGAGTAGGATTAGGCTGAATTAGTTGGAACAAGAGCTACAACGTGCTAGAACTCAGATAATTAAGGAATTAATCAGAATATGCTATAACTGGCCCTAGCACTGCTAAAGTTTTCAAGTTCAAACACCCTATGGTTTTTACTTTTTACAACTTACAAGTAATGCGTGTTTCTATTTTTAGGGCATGTTCTTAGGTGGAGGTACAATTTTGGGTGGAGAGCAAGGCCTTCCCTATGAATACTATTAGCACGGGTCTCTCTTCCCACTAACAATATGCTATGCATGCTTTATTCTCTTATATTTAATTTCCAAAGTCTTTTATTTTTTCTTATGAATGTGTACATATAATTTTCAGAGGCCTTAGATTGTTTATGGACAACTGTTTGGCACATTATGATCAAGTGATGAACTTCAAGAGCTTAGTGGCCAAACCAGACGTGTTCCATCTTGTTTCTGGCATGTGGAAGACCCAAGCTGAACGTTGCTTCATGTCGATCATCTTGACGACTAAATCTAAACTACAACATGTAGAGGGACTAAAAGAAGATATTTTTAAATGAAGGAACTGAAAAATTTATTTTTAAAATCTGGAAATCAAATTAATTAGTAATTAAATCATATTTTATTAAATCAATTTTAGTCCTTAACTTAAAGTGTAAAACACATTTACAAATGTAAAAAATTCAAAATAAATCCCTAAACTTAATCTCTTAATGTTACTTTGATCCATTAACATATGTTAATATTATTTCTTAAGCCACAAATTTTTCTCTAAAAAGTTACACATTTTTTGTTTTGTTTTGTATTAAATTAATTGACAGATTACACTTTTAAGAATTTTTATTTTTATTTTTTATTTTCAGAAATTAACTTGACAACGATATACTTATTGTTCTGTCTTTTGTGAACAGGATGTCCAGCAAGAATGCTAGTGATTTTTATATTGGATCAAGCTCTCTCCTAAGGTATTTATAGAAGAGAAATACCTTCAGAAGATTATCACTATGCACTAAGCAATACTCAACCAATGGGGTGAGGTGTGTGCACAGTGTGAATGGAAATAGAGAGAACGAGAATTGTGTACCTTTTTCCTCTGAAGTCAACCCTTATTTATACTAAACTTACCTCCCTATAAGTTGCAGATCCTCTTCGATATTCTTGGCCAATATCTCCAACCACATTATACCAACATCTTCATGGCAGTTATTATGTTAAGGGTCCACGATCTTTTTCTGCCATTATCTTCAACAATCCATGATTTGAATTCTTAATGGGCCTTAACATTGGGCCCATATATCAAATCCGTAACAGTTGCCCCCAGCCTGGCTGTTTACTTTCTAGGCAACCGGGATGCACTAGCTGATTCTTCTAACAAGTTTTGATTTCTGCATGTTGTCCTTTATTCTATCTAAACCCGGATTTAAGTATCTCGGTTTTTAGATTTTTATTTGGCTTTGCCTAAACTCCATTCGCAGAAGGTTTTAATTTTCTCAGGTTTTACCCCTAAGTAGTCACTTGAGTTTTTAACCCTTTCTTGAGCTTTACCCTGAAGATCTCTTACTTGAGATTTTAACCCGGTTCAAATTTCGGGAGCATCCTCCCTCACTCTTCGATCCTGGCTACCTTACATACCATCCCGGCTTTGTTCACCGACATTCCTGTTACTCGTCACTTGAAGCATTTTCCAGCCATTGGACTTGTGAACCATTTTTAACCCGGAGGGCCGGTACACTATTTATATCCTGGAGGGCCGAATTGTACTTATATTGATTTGTGACTATTCATATCCTAGTCTCTTTAGAGATTCGACACACCACTTAAATTGATGCGCCATTTTCAATGTTACCCAATATATATATATATATATATATATATATATATATATATATGTGTGTGTGTGTGTGTGTGTATGTGTGTGTGTGTGTAGATTAAACATTGTTATGGCAAACTCCAAAATCGTCTGTCCCAAATTTATTCAAAACTTCGAAGCTAACCCGACACGTCATCGAACCTACTTGATCCGAAAAACCACTTCCATAGTCTTCAGCCTCTCTCTCCTTCGAGTAGCAGAGTTAGTGGCATTCAGTACTTGTGAATGAAAAGCTCCAAAGATTCACTTCAATCCTCCGACTTTCCTAGGAATGGTGAGCAGATCCTCTTTCTGTTGAATATGTTTCTTGCAACATTTTTCCCAGTTAATGAATTGACCCATATAATTTCGCAACAATTTATTATAATAGTCATATTGACCTTATGATTATCGGTTTTTTCGCTTTGTCATTAAAGGTGGTAATTTTGTATGATGTAAATGTTTGTTTTGGAAGATGCAATTAAGAAAAATATGGCTATAAAGGGTTTTCATTGAAATTGAAATGATAGTGTATAAATTCCTTTATGCTCTGTAAATTTTGGTTCTAAGTATCATGTTGTCTCAATAATTAATTGGTTTTGTAAAGTGTTTTTCCAACAAGCTTTTGATCTCTTAGCACTGCTCAAGTCTTTACAATTTAAGTGATGTATGTTGATGTTGGAAGTTTGATCATTCACTATACCACCTCCATGAGGTGTGTCCAATGTAACGATGAAAAATTAATGTAAAATAAAAATTGGTCAGTACAAGTGGTTTGACACTTGACCCTTAACCAAGGTTTGGGGTTTGATCCCAGCTTGGGATTGAAGAGGTTCCACATTGGGAGGCTGACCCAAATACCTCTTAGTTACACACACACACAACAAAAGTAAATAATGAACTTATTGTTAGAAATTTTCTTTTATGTGGGCAACATTAATTAATTAGTTTTGTATTTTAAATTAATTGGGCTAATGGATGTTCCAATTTTAATATTTTTGACTGACCCATTGTGATCATATTCAGTTAGGCTTATGACATCTATTGCTATTGGGCCTAGTTGGGCAGCAGTGTAGGCTTTAGTGTGACCCTGGTTTTCCATGATAGGTCGACCTAGTGGACACAGACTCTTTTTAGGGTAATTTGGCTAGGTCCCCTCTCTAGCCTATTTATACTGGGGTTAAGCCCCCAACTATAGAGTTCACATGGGTTGATATTGGGAAACAAAATTATTTTTGCAAAAACCACAAAACAGTGACCAGAGAGTTCACATGTAAATCCTAATAGCATATGCATCCTCCAACTATAGAGGATTGTGGCTTCTTTGAACACTCATAAAAGATATTCTATCTCTGCAAGAAAATTCAGCAAGATCATCTAAGTTATCTTTTTCTTATATTATATACATTGAACTTTGTAACATTCAATGACTCTTGATATTGATCCCCTCCTTTTCTGTGGGCAAAAGTAAACATGTTGTTGTCCTCATCCCATAAATTTATTACTAGGTCCTGTGCTTTTGCTCATCCAAGACTGGAATGTTGATCTTGTCTTTGTTGTCATGATTTTCTAAATTTATATAGTTCCATGATTCATCAGGGAAAACACAACTGCAGACAAGGTGAAGGAAGCACATAGAAAGGTTATGGTTACAAACCATCCTGATGCAAGTGGAAGTCATTATCTTGCTTCCCAAAATAAATGAAGCGAAAGATGTTATGCTTGGGAAGGGAAAGGGAAGTGGATATGTATTTTAACACATTTGTTGCAATGTCTTAATTCTGGGCATTACCCGAGTTTTATAAATCCTCATGAAATACATAGCATAGTAACTCTGTTTCGAGGAATTCATTTAATTTGTAAATATTGTGGACTGCTCGTGATTTCTTTCCCCTTGTATGTGCATTGCAAATTTAGACTTCTCAAAGCTGCTCATTTAGTTCCTGTCAAATATTGCAATAATGAGTGGTAATGAATTACTGTGTGGTCCATGGGAGAAGTGTGTTTTACTATTTTTCTTCTTTATTGTTAGTATGACTTAACCAAACCCTTTGTATACTTGTATTACATCTTAGCAACTGGTTAATTGGTCATGGTTTGAATTCAGAAATAGTCTCTTTACATAAATAAGGAAAAGACTATGTATAATGATTCTTTTGTATACGTTCACATAGCAAGGAACCTTTTAGTAATGGGGTGTGTTCATTTATTGATAAATATGTTACCTTATTTACATTTCTTTTTTGACGGGCGATCTGGTGGTAAGGATCAATGAATCGTTACTTTGTTATATTCAAAATGTTCCTTGAATATATTTTTTTGTACTTACGTTAGTCCGTGTGTGCACGGGTTTGTTTAAATTATATTTTTAGAATTTATATTTAACTTTTTTATAACATATATGTACATAAATAAAATTATTAATTGTTAAAATATTTAGTAGTATATTAAATATAATTAAAATGGTGATTAATAAAAATTTTAATTGAACATATGTGTCTTTAAAAATATTTAGCCTATTAAATTTTATTATGTTGTATTATTTCTTTAAGTACTAATGATCATGCAATACCTATGAAATGTATAAATTCAAAAACAATGTAAAAATGATAAATATAAATAATACAACATAATTATGCAATTTGAGTGTATAATGAAAATAGTATCTTTCATTAAAAATATATTGTTTTTTTAATTATTCTAAAATAATGTTTTTAATCTCTACAAAAAAAAAATTGTTTTTAATATTTTAAACATATTATGTAATATTGTTGAATTTTTGAACTGATTATCCTCATTGCAACATAAGTTTAAATGC
>CM023947.1:20714106-20743744 GCA_013407115.1 Glycine latifolia | reverse complement strand
AGTCCTGAGTTGAGAGATTCCTCAGGCAGTGTATGTAAAGTCCTGAGTTGAGAGATTCCTCAGGCAGTGTATGTGAAGTCCTGAGTTGAGAGATTCCTCAGGCAGTGTATGTGAAGTCCTGAGTTGAGGGATTCCTCAGGCAGTGTATGTGAAGTCCTGAGTGGTGGACTCAGGCCATGCTTTATATATAGCATTGGAGGCGGTGCCTCTCTGGTATATACAGTGTCCAGTGATTGACACTGATGATTAGGTACCTCTGTGAGATCTCTGTCAGACAATTTTGAGAGCCAATATGAGATATTGAAGCCATAATTCTGGCTTGGCTCTGTTAGATGGTTTTGAGATGGCTGTGAGAGCCAGGATGAGGTGTGATACCTCTGATACGGAGAGTATATGGTTATGTTACCCTGTAGTGGATTATGAGAGCTAGGATGATTTCCTAAGCTCGTTTCTGCCTTGGTTTTATGTGTATGCTTCGAGGTGAACCAGGGTAAGGGAAAATCTCCCAGAACCCTGAGTTTATTGAGACGTTTGTCTCACCCCGTTGTGGGTTGTGGTTTTCAGGTGTTCCAGAGGGGAGGAGATACCTCAGGGCAGGAGGCCCTAGCTGAGAGTGCTGGACCTGGTCATGGGATGTGGATGAAGACTAGAGAGTCTTTATTTTATCTCTGTCTTGTATTATAAAGGATAGGGTGTGAGTGTACACCCGTTTTACTGTTCATATATTGATGTATCAGATGGGGTTTCCCTCCTGACTATCTCTGTGCGTTTTGTCTGTTTTTATATCTCTGCCTATGTTGTGTTTGTTTTACCTGGATCAGCAGGGGCTTGTGTTATATGGTTTTTATTCTATGCATAATGTAATCAAGAAAAACGATTCTCTCGCTTCCGTACTGCATTTGTTTAACGCTGATAGCGCGCTTATGATATTATTAATGATAACACGTCCGGGGTGTTACAGGATTCATTCACAAAGGCCCAAAAACTCACAAGGCATAATTCTATCACACATGATCCACCTTAAATTTTATTTTCTGAGCCTACTTATCACTTCAACAATTGCAACAATGATTCACATCTAGCATGAAACCTCTCGATCCAACAAAAAATGGTACATTTCTCACAATTTATACAAGTTAAAAAATCCTATGACAAACATGAAAAAGTTCCTAAATTCAATAAAAATAGAAAACAACTGATAAAGGTCCGTTGCAAGCTAAAGGTCTAGAAGGAGAGCTTGAAGCACTTCCTTTGGTGAGCTTTAAAGGAGCCATGACAAGAGCTAGAACTCAAGTCTTTCATGACCACATCAAGGCTAACTTGGACAAGCATGAAGAAGCACACCAACTCAAGAATAAACAGGGCTGAATTTTAATGTCTCAAGTTCAATTTAATTCCATAAATTCAAGCACTTGTTAGTAGCGAAAATAGTTACAAATAAAAAGGATTTTAGTGCATTTGTGTAAAGCTTTGTAGGTACACTTGTGTGTAATTTTTGTAGCACCTATGGCCTGCACCTTAAGGCTTAAAATACTACACCTTAAGGCTTAAAATACTGCACCTTAGGCAAGGTTTGGGTCAGCCAAGAGTCACATAGGGAAGCTTGCACCTAAGCTTGCATTTAGGCTCCATTAGTTTGCATTACAAGCTTCATTTCATGTGTAATTTCATGTGCATTTAGCTTGTAATTTTGTGGCCTATATAAGCTGCCCAAAAAATGAATGTAACAACTTTTGATGTCATTTTTACAAATCTGAAATTTGTGTAGAGAGTTTCTCTCTTGTTCTTGTGCAAGAACCTCTTGTTTCTTATCAATAGCTTCATGCTATTGTGGCAATTCTTCCTAGGCTTATTGGAAAGATTTTCCATGGTGCGATCCATCTTCATCTCTTACCTTTTCCATCTTCCATTGCTGCACATTTAAAGCTTCCAACCGGCCATATTACACGTGAAGTTGGACAGCTTGTGTTCTTGGAGAATTCTTGAAGTTTGGGTTTCATTGCAAGGTAGATTTGGGAAAATTAATGGCTAATGGGTTCATCAATACATCAAGTGGTATCTAGAGCCTAATCCTTGTGGAATTCTTCTTCAAGTTCAGTTTTTAAAAGTTCTTACTCTGCACCTTTTGAAAAACTGAAAAATCCATTCCAAGTCCTTGTGTTCTTGTTATTTTCGTTTGAATCTTGGTGGGTTGGCTTTGTGTTGATTTCCGCCACCTACCCTTGTGTTGTTCTTCAAGTTTCATGTGATTTTATGTCTTCTTGTTCTTCATGTGTTCTTGATAATTTTCTAGTTTTGATTCTTGTAATCTAGTGTTAGTAGTTGTTTTTGTGTTGTATAACCACTTGCTTTAATTCTAATGTCATGCCTAAACTGAATTGAGTTGTTAGAAGCAAACTTTTACAATTGTTATACATAGTTTTTGTGATTCATCAAGTTTCTTTAAGAATTCTTGAACTTGTACAAAAGAAAAAAAAAGAAGTGCAGCCCAAATATTTGTGAAATTGTGGCTGGAAAAATAATCAAAGTGCAGCTCAAAAAGTTTGTGAATTGTGGCTGGAAAAATAATCAAAGTGCAGCCCAAAAAGTTTGTGAATTGTGGCTGGAAAAATAGTCAAATTGTAGCCAAGAAGTTATTGAATTGGTGGCTGGAAATTTCAAAGTAAAAACAAAATTTAGAAGCAAAGAAAGTTGCAAAGGTTACTGAATTGGTGGCTGAGACTTTTGTTTGGTTGGGATTGGATCCATGTTTTTGCTTTACCTGTCAAGGAGAATGGAAAAGCTCTGAGATAAACAACTTCAGAATCTTTATCAGAAGCTCCCATGGTACTGCAAAACTCCATGAAGGTAGACAAATGAGTGTATGGATCTTCATGGTCCATCCCTGCAAAGGGATGTGAGCCAATCAGACTGAGCAATGCTGGCTTTAACTCCACAACCTTGTTGTTGAAAGGAGGGATGACTATGCTGTTGTAATGCTTTGGTCCTTGTTGGTAAGCATAGTCACCAAGAGTCCTCCTTGGTGGTCTATTTCCTTCTCCTTCTTTATCAGCCATAATATCAATTACAGGTGGCTTTTGAAGGACAATAAAATAAAAGATTAACCCGGTGGTTTATTGGCTATTTGTTTCTTATTCTCCCTTTTTTTTTCTTTCTGCCTTGGAATTCGGGATCAAATAATGTTTTATCTGCAGAAAACTTATCTTGCATATAGGAAAAAAGAACAAACTCCAATAACCCATAAGTACCGAGGTTAGTGAAAATAAAATATAACAAAACAGAATTTATACAAAATCAAAATAAAGTAAATAACGAAAGTAAATAAAAAGGTTCTACTAAACTGAAAAATTAAATCTAGATGAACTGAGTAAGTGACTCAAGTCCCTGGCAACGACGCCAGAAACTTGTTAGACTCTTGGCAAGCGTACCAATTGTCATTGTAGGTTACAGAATTTATAAAAGATTGTGTCCACAGGGACTTGAGTTACTCAGTTAATTTAAATAAAAATAACAGTTTAATAGTTATGTACAACAAGTATGGTCGATGTTTGATGGTTTTACAAAAATAACGTAAATAGTGCGTCGGAAATTAAAGAAATAACAAAACTAATAAAATGAAATTAATTGAAGAGAACGTAGGATTGAGTTTCATCATTCATACCCTCAGTATTCAATTAATATTACCATGTATAAATCATTTTCTATCATTACTGATGCACACATTAATTCACCCTGAATCGATCCCTCGCATTCAAGAATCCTAAGGATATTTACCGAATATCGATCCCTCGCATACGAAGTAAATAACCCAGCATTACAATGATAATCGCGTGCTATTTACAATCTAAACGTTATGCTCTATTCCTAGCAACGTAACATAAAGAGTAAAATCATTCAGTTCAAATCCTAAGAGTACTTTCCAGTTAAACTTAGAATCCAATTTCATGAAACTAGCGATAAAGTAGAATCAAGCATTAAGAACAGAATGAAATCCCCAGAATGAGTAGAAAAGATTCATACATATATCAAATATTACAAGAGATACATAAGGTTACAAAAGATTACATCCAATCCTTAGGAGAAACTAACCGATCATGATGCAGAGCAAGAGCTCAACAGAAGACATGACTAAGGTAGCGATCCTCGGCCCATTCCTGCAGAGTATCCATTCTTTTTTTCTCTTCTCTCACCTCTCTCTAAGCTACCTAAGGTGTTCCTCATGTTCTCCCTCCAAAATCATGTTTTTAACTTCACTTTGCACGCCTATTTATAGGAGGGGAAGCTGCTGGAGTCCACTAGCCCAGGCGAGTGTTTTGTGCTTGTTTAATTCGCCTGGGCAAATTTAATGCCTCTTACTGATGTCTCCACTCGCCCAAGCGACCAGAATACACATGAATCACTCGCCCAGGCGAGTTAAAGCTTCAATAAGTTGGCCTGGGAGAGTTCTGGGGCATTTTTGCTTTAGGAAATGTCCTTTTTGCCCCTTTTTGCCTTTTGGTTTGCTTTGGATGCCTTGATAACTATTAAAATACCAAATATGATTGCACTAATCTTCCAAAAATATGAAAAACAACATTTACATCAGTACTAAATACAAATCAACTAGGTTTAGGGCAAATTTATAAACAAATTTACTGAGATCAAAAGATAAGTGTCAGCATTGTACGCCTGAATTTAACTAAAATATGGCAGTTATTGTAACGACCCCGTATGCATCCGGTTTATTAACATTATATTATTGTCTTAAGCGCAACAATACTTAATGTAATTAAGTAAACACGGAAGCATTAAAATAAAAAGATGTCATCTTATGTCATTCAACACAACTAAAACATTATGTATGGAATTTTGATATACATCCCGGCATCCGGGTTCTGTTCCAAAAGATACATCATAAATAAACCCATGCCTGGTTACAAAAGTACAATAAAATTGAGTCAACCGACTCGCACAAGACCGCCTTCCATAATCCACTTCCTCGAACCCAGCCTCTTCCTCTTGTACGAGATCCTCAATTATTGGCCAACTCGGCCTCGGCCTACCCGGCCTATCAATTGAGATCCACTAAACAACCCCTACTTGGGTCTTTTACCCCGGACCTCGTCCCCCACTCTTTGGCTATCACTTGCAATAAATATAATCCCCAACTGGGGTGAGATACAATCTCAGTAAACTCAGGGTTCTTGGAGACTCACCTCCCCCTGGTTCACTTCCACAGTACATAGCATTAATATAGGCATTACAATAACATAGCCAACCCAGCCTTTTAATAAAAACGTAGCCATCCTGACTTTCATAAAAACATAGCCATCCCGGCCTTTTAGTAAAAACATGGCCATCCCAGCTTTAATAAACATCACATGTATATAATCACACCCACGTGCCATTCCAGCAAAGACATACAAGTTCACCAGTGCATATCTCATGCACAAATTATATCAACCGTGCACATCTCATGCACCCGTGCACATCTCATGCACTCAGACGTATATGAATTCTCGAGAAGCTCATCCCGGATGAGTCTTACACTCTCATATATGGTCTGCTTCCCTGGCCAGAGGACTTTCTCAATCACAATACAAACATCACAGTGCAAATCATTTACATGTATGTTTCAATCAAAAAGTAGTAACACACAATTTAAATACACACACTACATCATACAATAACCACAACTCCCCAGGAGTATGGTGGAACACAATCAAGAGAGCCAACTCCCAATAATAGAGAGCTTACCTTCTCTGATTCCAGCACCCATCCTCTTAGCCGCGTGTTTACCACCACTGATATCTTCTTTATCAAGCCCTACACCAGGCAAGACAGATATCAAGAACGGTTCTCAACCGTTTCATGAAAAGAACTGGGTTCTTTTCTAGATCTCAACCACATACCACCAACCAGTGACTTGTAAACCCCATAATGATCTATCTGGGCATAACAACATACCCAAAACCCAGAAAAGTTAGCTTTCAAGGTTGAACCTTCATCACAACAACCTCCTAAGCATATTTTTACAAAGAAACACTACCCAAAACCAACCCTAACTCATATGGGTCATTTTTCCTCTTAAAACCAAACTCAAAGATACAGTGAAACTTACATATCTTACCTTAAAAACAACAAGGAAGGCTAGAGGACAGCTTCTCCAAGCTTAGATGTCCTTATTGTGTCTTCTACTCCTAAAAGGTTGAAACTTTAATCTTTCCTTTGGAGAAATGATCTCCTCACCTGATGATTTTCACCACTAACAAACGCTGGAAACTAGTTTGTAAGATGATTCTCTTAAATCCATATGTTGGATGTGAAGCTTTTAGGTTAAGGAAAGGTTATCTAGGAAGCTTTTCTCACTTTAACAATGAAGGAAAGTGGAATGAGAGAGAAAGTGCTTTAGCAAAGACGGTGAAAAATAAAGTTTCTACTGAAATATCTCACTCATGCATATCTTAAATATCCTGAAAATTGACACGCATCAGATCGTACTATGAGGATCTTCACGCGTCAAAACAACCAGCCAAGAGCCAACACGTGTCACTTGTGTAAAGTGAATATGTGGAGATATTTGACTGTCGGGTTGGGTCTACTGTTTGGCAAGTCAATTTATTATACCTCATATACAGGTTACGTGTGACTACCTAAGTTCTCTAAACCCTACGGACGTTGCCGGGTTCTCTTCATATTACTAACGCTTGGATTTATATATATATATATATAGTGTGCAACCTCACTACGATACCGCGGGTTCTTGAGTACTCTTTCCAACCACAAGGCTAAGTCCGGGTTATACAGCAAGTACATGTAAAATATAGGAACACTTCACACTTAACCAAGAGGGGGGTGAATTGGTTAGGCTTGGTAAATTAAAATTTTCTTTAGCCAAAATCAGAGTTACCCTTAGGATCTTTATCACTTTTAAAACCAAGAATCCTTATTCAATCAAATGCTCTGCCCAAGGTATCCAATAGCTAAAGATTAAATTGATAAGCAAAGCAAGACAATCAATATGGATAGGAAATAATCAAGAATGAAATTAAACACAAGGCACAAGAGATTTATACTGGTTCTCTTCAAACACTATGAAGCTACATCCAGTTTTCTTCCACTCAACACTAGAATGGAGTTCCACTATTGCAATTTTCTGTCTTAAAAGTAATTACAAAGTCTCCCTTTATCAACCCTAGATAAAGTTCAGAAATCTAAAACACTATTAGATTCTTAGAGACTAACCCACTGAGAACACTACTCAGCACACCCCTAGAGAAACCCTATCTCTAGATTACAAGCAAGAAACCCAATTACAATAGCAAATCAAATACAAATTCAAAAACAGAATTACAACCACAAAGCTAAGGAACGAAATCACCTGATGATCCAGTGAATGATGATGCACATGAATGAATGAATCAGGTTGAAAGATGAAAATAAAACTCAGAACATCTCATTCCTTAAGCTTTGAAAAGAAACTTCTTGCTTCAAGAATCACTCAATAACCCATAAGTGTTTTAGTGAAAGCAAGAACTCACAAAACCCAGAAATCACCAAGAAAGTATTTAGAAAGCTTTGTGTAGGCTCAGAATATGAAATTATCAAGTTACTAATCAAGTTGAGTAAGGGTTCTATTTATAAATTTTTTTTGCAACTGTCAGTAATTGATTAAACGCGCCCAATAATCGATTATTTCACTTATGTAATCGATTCTTTCACACATGTAATTGATTAAAATGTTCTATAAAAATCTGGGTATGGGCAACGAACCAAATAATCGATTATTCCATCTTGTAATCGATTAACACAGGAAGCTTCACAAACAGGGGATACACTGTGTAATCGATTACAGTTTTTGGGAATCGATTAAGACTGAGAGTTTCACAAACTTGAAATCAGGCATATGAACTATGTAATCGATTATGGATTTTGGTAATCGATTAATGTATCAAAAAAAGAGTTAAGCAGAGGTATGTAATGTAATCAATTACTAACATTGGTAATCGATTAAGGCAGTAAGCTGGGGTTTTCTATTGGCCTCTGTAATCGATTACAGTCTATTAGTAATCAATTAAAATGTGAATCAAGGCAGTTTATATGTACACAAAGGTAAAATAATCGATTAATACGATAAGTAATCGATTACATTGTTCTTGAAAAGTTTTCCAGAATGAATGAAGAACAAGATAATCGATTATTCCTTTTAAGTAATCGATTAAAATAGAAGAAACTGTATTTTTCCAAAAACCTTTGTTTCAATTCAAAAACTTAATCAATTTATCAAAGCCTTGTGAATTCTATAACTCTAATTAATGACTTAAATGAATGATATGAATGCAATGCACTTGGATCACTAGAAATGCTTCTTCCTTTTACATTTAATCACAAATTAATCTTCAAGGCTTCAAGGCATGTTGAAAGTTCAAAACAAAGCTTGATCTTTTGTCTATTCTTCAAGTGACTCCTTTGAAACCAACAATCTCCCCCTTTTTGGCTTTAAACATGCCAAATCTTCAGTTGATTAATAGTAAGGCTTAGAGTTAATTGTTGAATTAATTTGAAGAACTTTGAGCTTTACAAAACCTACAAATCTTCAATCCCTTTGCTAAGACAAGTGTTAAAAGCATTTGTGATTCAAGTAGCATTCAATTACAAGTCATATTCATTGATTAAATTCCTTTTAACAGCACAGCTCCCCCTAAATAACAGCATCCATTTAGTTCAAAAGTTTGGGCAAAAATGAAACAAAAAAATAGGGGCAAACAGAGTGTTATGCAGAGCATGTTCATCCATTCAATTCTCCCCCTTAATCAAACATTTCTCCCCCTATTTGGCTTGTTAAAAGTCAAAAACAATTGATGCACAGCAGAAAATGAACTAAAGAGATTATATTAATGCATAAGGGAGCCATACATAGTGCAATTTGAAAATAAACATAATTCAAAGTACATAAAAAGATAAAAACGAAAATATTGAAAGCAAATTACATAGTCCTAGAATTCTGCAGAAGCAGTGTCATTCATGTTTGTTTCTATGGAATCTAGCCTATCCCTAATTTCTTCTAAGGCCTCATGAGTTTCAGCTTTGAAGTCCTCTTGCATTTTGAGCATAGAGTCCATTTTCTCAAGCATCAAGGACTTAAATTGGGAATGGAGAGGCTGTTGAGGATTCCCTTCTTCTTCATCTCCAGAATCAGCCACTTGTTGTTCTTCAACATCATCAGCAACAGCAGCATGAGGAGCTTGATTAGCCATTATCCAACCTGCAGGAGTCTTCCTCATGGCCATTTTGGTGAGATGCTTTTCCTTGATCAGACTGCTGGAGGAGTTGGTGTTGTCAACCACTTCATTTTCAACATTAATGTTGAAGTGGTCAATGAGCCTAGACACCAGTACTGGGTAGGGAAAAGGATAATAAACTAAAATTTTTGATTTAAGCATAATTTCTTGAAAAATAAGTACCCAATTCATGGGTATTTGGTTCTTCAAACCATAGACCAATTGAAGGTCTTCATCAGTTGCTTGGGCATGATTGGTAGCCCTTGGAGTGATTACATAAGTAATTATGTAATGGAGGAGTCTGTTTTTAGCAGTCATGGGTCCAGTGCTTAATCTATTCCTAATGTGCACAACAACTCCCAGCTGAGATATATTCAGCTTCAGCAGTTGACAAGGCCACACAAGCCTGTTTCTTGCAATGCCATGATATGAGTGAGCTTCCAAGGAGATGACAAGTTCCACTTGTGCTTTTCCTATCAAGTTTACATCCTGCAAAGTCAGAATCAGAAAATCCAATAATACTTATTGGTACACCCTTAGGATACCATAGCCCAACTTTGGGTGTTGCCTTGAGGTATTTGATGATCCTTTTGACTGCTGTAAGATGTGACTCTTTTGGATTTGCTTGGTATCTTGCACACAAACAAACACTTAGCATTATATTTGGTCTACTAGCTGTCAAATAAAGTAAGGAACCAATCATTCCTCTAAATTTGGATTCATCCACCTTCTTCCCTTTTTCATCTGAATCAAGGTATGTTGAGGTTGCCATTGGAGTTGTAGCATCTTTGCTTTTCTCCATTTCAAACTTCTTGATGACTTCAAGGCAGTACTTTGATTGATTTAGGAAGGTTCATTTCTTCATTTGTTTAATTTGAAGTCCTAGAAAGAAGGTTAACTCACCCATCATAGACATCTCAAACTCATTTTGCATAGCTGCAGAGAATTCTTTACAAAGCACTTGGTTAGTTGAACTAAAGATAATGTCATCAACATATATTTGAACCAATAGGATATCATTCTCATGCCTCTTGATGAACAAGGTTTTATCAACACTGCCCCTTACAAAAGATTGATCAAGTAAGAACTTACTCAATCTTTCATACCATGATCTTGGAGCTTGTTTTAGACCATAGATGACCTTTTTAAGTTTAAAGACATAAGTAGGATGTTTGGAATCAGAAAAGCCTGGAGGTTGTTCAACATATATGTCCTCCTCTATGTAACCATTTAAAAAAGCACTTTCGACATCCATTTGATAAAGTTTGAAATCCATTAAACATGCATATGCAAGTAATAGCCTAATTGCTTCCAATCTTTCAACTAGGGAAAAAGTTTCCTCATAGTCAATGCCTTCCTCTTGGTTGTAACCTTTGGCAACCAATCTAGCCTTGTTTCTTACTATGATTCCACTTTCATCTAATTTGTTTCTAAAAACCCATTTTGTACCAATAGGCTTAATTGATGATGGTTTAGGAACAAGTTCTCAAACTTCATTTCTTTTTAATTGATTCAGTTCTTCATGCATGGCATGCATCCAGTGTTCATCTTGTAAGGCATGATTAATATCTTTAGGTTCAATTTGAGAAACAAAAGCCATATCACAACATAAATTTCTAAGAGAAGATCTAGTAGAAACTCCCTTTGACACTTCTCCAATAATGTTGTCTAGTGAGAGGTCTTTTGTAGTTCTCCACTCTTTTGGATCTTGATTGGAAGTTGATGGAATTGCTTCAGCACTAGATTCACCTTTCTCATTGATAGACAATTTCTCTAGCTGGACATTTTCTTCCATTTGACCTGCATCTACATCACAAATCTTTTTCTCCTTTTGAATGGTTAGATTCATCACAAATTACATGAACAGATTCTTCCATGCACATGGTTCTTTTGTTGAAAACTCTATATGCTTTACTTTGTAATGAATATCCAAGAAATATGGCTTCATCAGCCTTTGCATCAAACTTTCCTAGTGATTCTTTCCCATTATTCAAAACAAAACACTTGCAGCCAAAAGTTCTTAAATGAGAAATGTTGGGCTTTCTTCCTTTGTATAACTCATAAGGAGTTTTCTTCAAGATGGGTCTTATGAGTAATCTATTTAAAGTGTAACAAACAGTACTTACTGCATCAGCCCAAAAATACTTTGGTAAATTTGTCTCATTTAGAAGTGTTCTTGCACCTTCTTCAAGTGATCTATTTTTCCTCTCCACAACACCATTTTGTTGAGGTGTTCTTGGAGCTGAAATTGTGGTTAATTCCATTTTCTTCACAGAATTTTTCAAAATGCTCATTCTGGAATTCTCCACCATGGTCACTTCTAATTGAGATAATTTTATAACCTTTCTCATAGTTTGGCCAACTTTCTAAAGGAATGAAAAACATCACTCTTGGATTTCAAGAACAAAGTCCAAGTAAATCTAGAGTAGTCATCAACAATAACAAGTCCATAGTAATTACCACCCAAACTCATGGTTCTAGAAGGACCAAACAAATCAATGTGCAGTAATTCAAGTGGTCTTGAGGTGGAAACAATGTTTTTACTTTGAAAAGAGATTTTGGTTTGTTTCCCCTTTTGACATGCATCACATAGTTTATCCTTTTCAAATTTGAGTTTTGGAAGACCAATTACTAAGTCCTTTTTAATGAGTTTATTCATATGGTGCATGTTAATGTGGCTGGCTCTTCTATGCCACAACCAAGTTTCATCTAACTTACTCATTAAGCATGTAGTCTTGTGGAATAATGCATGGTCTATGGAAAGCAAATAAATGTTACCTTTTCTTTTGCCAATGTGGATTACTTCTCCACTTTTACCATCACATATCATGCAGCAATCTTGATTGAAAGAAATTTTAAAACCTTTATCACATAATTGACTTATGCTTAGTAGGTTATGCTTCAAGCCTTCAACATAGAATACATTGCTGATTTTTGTGTTCAAGCTGTCACCAATGTTTCCTTCTCCTATAATCTTTCCTTTGTTGTTATCTCCATAAGTAACATAGCCCCCATCCTTAAGTGTAAGATTTTTGAGTAAGGACTTGTCACCGGTCATATGTCTTGAGCAGCCACTATCAAGATACCATAAGGAGGAGCTTGCTCTAAGACACACCTCATCTTCTTCTTCTAAGAGATCATCATTTTCTTCATTGACAATTGAAGTAAGGCACATATTAGTTTCCTCTGATTCAGTGGAGGATTCGGAGGTAGTAAAGTCATTGTCTTCCCAAGCAATATAGGCTATTCTTGGCTTTGCTTCTCTCTTGCCTTTGCTGTCACTTTGTTGCTTCTTCAAGTAGATTGAACATTCTGACTTTATGTGGCCAGGTTTGCCACATTCAAAACATGTGAAGTTGTTGTCAATCTTCTTGATGTTTCTAGTGTTGTTGTTGGTATTGCTCTTGTTATTTCTTGTGAATCTTTTGCCCTTATTCTTCTTTAGAAACTTGCTGAACTTTTTTACAATTAAGTTCATGCTTTCTTCATCTTCCTCATCACTTGAGTTTTCTTCTTTTTCCACCTTAGGTGCAGCAGCCTTTAATGCAATTCCTTTGCCTTTTCTATCTGCATCTTCACCAAAGGTTAGTTGAGATAATTCTAATTCATACTCAAGTAACTTACCAAAGAGAGCAGCCATGGTCATTTGTGAAAGGTCTTTAGATTCTTTGATAGTTGTCACTTTTGGTTGCCATGCTCTAGTGAGACATTTCAAGATTTTGATGTTCAATTCCTCAACATCAAAAGTCTTTCCAAGTCCCAAAAGATGATTCACTATGTGTGTGAATCTTGTTTGGAGTTGAGAAATGCTTTCATTTTGGTTCATTTTGAACATCTCATATTCATGTATCAAGGAGTGCTTTCTTGATCTCCTCACTTCTTCAGTTCCTTCATGGGTGATCTCTAGCATCTCCCATATCTCCTTGACACTTGTACATCTAACTATTCTAAAAAATTCATCAGCAGAAAGAGCAGAAGTTATCATATTCTTGGCTTTAAAATCATATTGAGCAATCCTTTTTTCTTCATCATTCATCTCATCCCAATCTTTGGGAATCATGTTATTATCAACAACTTTGATGGGTACCCTAGGCCCCTTTTCAATTGCATTCCATGCTCCTGGATCATTAGATTGAATAAAGATCTTCATTCTATTTTTCCAAAAACTGAAATTCTCCCCTTCAAACAAAGGAGGTCTGTTTAAAGAAGCACCTTCTTTAAAGGTTATTTGTGAATTATTCATTTTTGAAAAAAGTGATCTTGAGTAACTTACAAGAACCAGCTCTTGATGCCAATTGTAAAATATAGGAACACTTCACACTTAACCAAGAAGGGGGGTGAATTGGTTAGGCTTGGTAAATTAAAATTTTCTTTAGCTAAAATCAGAGTTACCCTTAGGATCTTTATCACTTTTAAAACCAAGAATCCTTATCTAATCAAATGCTCATCCCAAGGTATCCAATAGCTCAAGATTAAATTGATAAGCAAGGCAAGACAATCAATATGGATAGGAAATAATCAAGAACGAAATTAAACACAAGGCACAAGAGATTTATACTGGTTCACTTCAAACACTATGAAGCTACATCCAGTTTTCTTCCACTCAACACTAGAATGGAATTCCACTATTGCAATTTTCTGTCTTACAAGTAATTACAAAGTCTCCCTTTATCAACCCTAGATAAAGTTCAGAAATCTAAAACACTATTAGATTCTTAGAGACCAACCCGTTGAGAACACTACTCAGCACACCCCTAGAGAAACCTTATCTCTAGATTACAAGCAAGAAACCCAATTACAATAGAAAATCAAATACAAATTCAAAAATAGAATTACAACCACAAAGCTAAGGAACGAAATCACCTGATGATCCAGTGAATGATGATGCACATGAATGAATGAATCAGGTTGAAAGATGAAAATAAAACTCAGAACATCTCCTTCCTTAAGCTTTGAAAAGAAACTTCTTGCTTTAAGAATCACTCAATAACCCATAAGTGTTTTAGTGAAAGCAAGAACTCACAAAACCCAGAAATCACCAAGAAAGTATTTAGAAAGCTTTGTGTAGGCTCAGAATATGAAATTACCAAGTTACTAATCAAGCTGAGCAAGGGTTCTATTTATAACAAACTTTTGCAACTGTCAGTAATCGATTAAACGCGCCCAATAATCGATTATTTCACTTATGTAATCGATTCTTTCACATATGTAATTGATTAAAATGTTCTATAAAAATCTGGGTATGGGCAACGAACCAAATAATCGATTATTCTGTCTTGTAATCGATTAACACAGGAAGCTTCACAAACAGGGGATACACTGCCTAAATCATATCCATGCATCATATGTCATGACAATTAGAAATTCATGCAAAATCAACTATAGATCATATCAGTGAGGACACTCAATTTATGTAGGTGCACTCAGTCACTTAAGCTAAAGGCCCGTTTTCATGTTAAATCAAATCAATGTTTTTAAAAGTTGTTCATTATTAAATCCATGTAAAAATATCTACCTTCTTTTGGTATTTAAGAAGGTCATTCCTTTGTTTTTCTTTCTCAAGGTTTTCAAAAATAAATTTTGTTGAGTTTTGATCTAAAAAGCAGTTTTCAAATCTGTTGATTCTTTTCAAAACATGTTATGTTCCAGAAATATTTGTCTTTTTTAAGTCCCAAAAAAAAGTTTTATCAAAACAATGTGTACTTCCAAAAAAAAGGTGACCCTCTGTGAACACCATCAGAGTTTGCACAAAATAAAAATCATAAACGTACGCAATTTATCTAAGTAAAAAGTAAATAAGAAAATAAAGTACTGAATTTAATACAAGGCAGTAAAGAAACATAAAGACTATATCACAGATTTTTGAAGATCATGGTTTTGAGGAGTTCAGTCTCCTTCATTGAGATAATCAGCAAAATCTACCATGTCCTCATCCTTATCTGCTTTGTTTCCTCCTAAAAATAGACCTGTCCACAAGCCCTAAAATGGTAGCTCTAACAAAACAGATGATATGTTTAAAAACATAAGACATAAAATTTTCAAAAGTAAAGTTAAGAAATATAATTCAAAAACATAAGACACAATTTAAAACAAAGCTTAAAAGCACTGGGTTGCCTCCCAGGAGCGCTTCTTTAACGTCTTTTTAGCTGGACGCCTTTGTTATGGCTCAGGATTCTAGTAATTGGACAATAATGGAGAGCCAATTGGTTCTATGTTTTCCTTCATAATCTTCACCAGTTTCTTTTCTTTGTGAGAAAGACTTAAATCATTGGTAACTGGTGTCTTTGAATCACCTGCAAGAAAACATAATTCAAATGTTGAGGTACTGCGTTTACCTCCTTTATTGATTCTTGATTCTTCTTTTCCTCTGACAATTCTTCAAAGAGAGATTACTGGTATGGAATTTCTTTGAAAGCATTTAGCTGTTGGTGATAATCTGAATTCTCATTTTCTTCACATTCACTTATTTCCTCAAATGCTTTAGTCAATGTTTTCTCTGAACAATCTTTTCTTTGAATTGACCTCTTGAAGTCAGAAATCACTTCATCCAAGACATCCACTCTAAAACACTCCCTTGGTTCTTTTGTGTTAACCTGTGTGTTTGCTGAAAAAGGTCCATTGCTATGCTCATATAGTTGTTTTGCAAGCTGTCCAACCTGAACTTCAAGATTTTTAATGGAAGCCTCAGTGTTCTTTTGATTCGTGATGGACATCTGCATAAACTGAGTTAGAGTATCTGAGTTAGAGTATCTTCCATTTTTTTATCTTCTATCAAGTTGAGCTTTTTGTTTTTGTTGTTGTGGTGTACCTCTATTTGAAGAGCCTGCATAAGAGTTGGGACCTGCAAAAGAAGATTTAGTTGGGCCATAATATGCATTATCATTTTGCTGCCTCCAGCCATAAGGCTGGTTTGAACCTGGACCACTTATTTAGCCTTGGTAATTTCCTTGAAAATTCTGTTGAGGTCTGGTCTGATTCTACAAATAATGAGCCTCATCTTCGTATTGATAATTAGCAGGTGCTGAACAATGGCCATTCTGATGGTCACATCTTAGAACTTGTTGAACTTGATGGGCTTGGTATGTTTTCTGTGATCCTCCATGCTGAAATTGTAGAGGAAGTTGGCCTATCTGTTTTGTTAATGCCTCTAATTATTGAGTCAAGAGTTTATTTTGAGCTAGAATTGCATTATGAGTATCTAGCTCAATTATACCTTTTCTATGAATTGAAGATCTATCATGGTGAGACTGGTAATCATTGGCTGCTATAGAGTCAATGATTACTGTTGCTTCCTACAGGCTTTTTGACATCATCGTACCTCCAGCTAAGGCATCAAGAATCATCTTTGTCTGAGATCTCAAACCACTGTAAAAATATGTAGTTGTGAAGCATCATCAAAATTATGGTTTGGGCACCTCTGCAGTAAGGATTTGAATCTCTCCCATGTCTCACAGAGAGGTTCATCTGCTCCTTGGGAAAAAGTAGCAATGGCTGATTTTGCGCTTATGAATCTTGATGGAGGAAAGAATCTAGCAATAAATTTTTCCTCTACTTCTTCCCAAGTGTTGAGACTTTTGTTTGGTTGGGATTGGAGCCATGTTTTTGCTTTACTTGTCAAGGAGAATGGAAGGTAGACAAATGAATGTATGGATCGTCATGGTCCATCCCTGCAAAGGGATGTGAGCCAATCAGACTGGGCAATGCTAGCTTCAACTCCACAACCTTGTTGAAAGGAAGGATGACTATGATGTTGTAATGCTTTGGTCCTTGTTGGTAAGCATAGGCACCAAGAGTCCTCTTTGGTGGTCTATTTCCTTCTTCTCCTTTATCAACCATAATATCAATTACAGATGGCTTTTGAAGGAGAATAAAATAGAAGATTAACCCGGTGGTTTATTGGCTATTTGTTTCTTATTATCCTGGCTTTTTTTCTTTCTGCCTTGGTAATTTCAGGATCAAATAATGTTTTATCTGCAGAAAACTTATCTCGCATATAGGAAAAAAGAACAAACTCCAATAACCCATAAGTACCGAGGTTAGTGAAAATAAAATGTAACAAAAGAGAATTTTTACAAAATCAAAAACAAGTAAATAACGAAAGTAAATAAAAAGGTTCTACTAAACTGAAAAGTTAAATCTAAAAGAACTGAGTAAGTGACTCAAGTCCCCGGCAACGACGCCAGAAACTTGTTAGACTCTTGACAAGCGTACCAATTGTCGTTGCAGGTTACAAAATTTATAAAAGATCGTCTCCACAGGGACTTGAGTTACTCGGTTAATTTAAATAAAAATAACAGTTTAATAGTTATGTACAACAAGTATGGTCGAAGTTTGGTGGTTTTACGAAAATAACATAAATAGTGCATCAGAAATTAAAGAAATAACAGAAGTAATAAAATGAAATTAATTGAAGAGAACGTAGGATTGAGTTTCATCATTCATACCCTCAGTATTCAATTAATATTACCATGTATAAATCATTTTCTATCATTACTGATGCACACATTAATTCACCCTGAATCCATCCTTCGCATTTAAGAATCGTAAGGATATTTACCGAATATCGATCCCTCGCATACGAAGTAAATAACCCAGCATTACAATCATAATCACGTGTTATTTGCAATCTAATTGTTATACTCTATTCCTAGCAACATAACGTAAAGAGTAAAATCATTCAGTTCAAATCCTAAGAGTACTTTCTAGTTAAACTTAGAATCCAATTTCATGAAACTAGTGATCAAGTGGAATGAAGCATTAAGAACAAAATGAAATCACCAGAATGAGTAGAAACGAATCATTCATATATCAAATATTAAAGATATACATAAGGATACAAAAGATTACATCCAATCCTTAGAAGAAACTAATCGATCATGGTGTAGAGCAAGAGATCAACAGAATACATGACTAAGGTAGCTATCCCCGACCCGTTCCTGCTGAGTATCCACTCTTTTTCTCTCTTCTCTCACCTATCCCTATGCTACCTAAGGTGTTCCTCACGTTCTCCCTCCAAAATCATTTTTTAACTTCAATTTGCATGCCTATTTATAGGAGGGGGAAGCTGCTGGAGTCCACTCAGCCAGGCGAGTGTTTTGTGCTTGTTTAATTCACTTGGGTGAATTTAATGCCTCTTGTTGATGTCTCCACTCACCCAGGCGATCAGAATGCACATGAATCACTTGCCCAGGCGAGTTAAAGCTTCAATAAGTTGGCTTAGGCAAGTTTTAGGCCATTTTTGCTTTAGGAAATGTCCTTTTTGCCCTTTTTTGCCTTTTGGTTTGCTTTGCATGCCTTTGTACACTTGATAACTATTAAAATACCAAATATGATTGGACTAATCTTCCAAAAATATGAAAAAAACATTTGCATCAGTACTAAATACAAATCAACTAGGTTTAGGGCAAGTTTATAAACAAATTTACTGAGATCAAAAGATAAGTGCCAGCATTGTAAGCTTGAATTTAACAAAATATGACATTTATCAATGTGTTAAGACAAGATTCTTCAAAAGAACTTCAAGAGAGATTATTTTGTTCATTAGCATACATGCAACCTAGAATTGATTGGTAACATTCATTCATTTTTCCTATTTCTACTAAATTGTTTTGTGTGTTTTAAATTGTTGTAAGGCTAAGATCAAATAGTTTTCTTTCAAGCTTTCTAGAGTAGTGTTCTCTAGGGTAAAGAACTGGGTAGGGCTATTAGATTCTTTGTGATTAGAAGTCCAATAGGGTGTTAGATTTCAGGTTCTTTATCTAGGTTTGATAAAGGTAATCAATTGTAATAGCTTGAACAGATTTGATTTAGTAGAACTCTAATATGGTTTTGATTAGAAGACACTGGATGTAGCTTCTATTTTGAGGGGTGAACCAATATAGATCTTGTGTTAAAATTGTTTCTGAATCTTGTTATCTGTATCTAACTTGTCTTGTGGTTTATTTCTTTCAAGATCAACAGAAAAAGCTTCTCAAATTGTATAAGGTGAAGGGTGAGTCTTGATTGATTAAAAATTGTGGTCTTTACCAAGCAATATTTGTGATACGATCTAAATTCCATTGTGGATTGCTCAAAGTTTTAAAAGTTTGATGTTTAAACCAATTCACCCCCCTCTTGGTTTCATGTGTGTGTTCATCCTTGTTTTCAGTTTTGTCTTAGAGTTTTCTTGTTCTTTGGACTCTTGAGTCTAGCCTAGAATTTTTTCCTCTTTCACTATAGTAAAGAAGCTTGATTGGATTGAGAGTGTTGCTTAAGAACTATAGAGAAGCTAGATTGGAAAAAGGCAACAGAGAACATTAAAGAAAAAGACAAGATAAAGTGTGCAAACACGAGTGTGAGTGGCAAACACTTAGAGAGTGGTGAGAATTTTCTTATATACTTGTGCTTTTTGCTAACCATTTCTTTTGAAGGATGAGCTCAATAGGAGATGAGGCTTTGTCACCTAGGACCTCTAGGTTGATGAAAGCCATGGCAAAACAAATGGAAGACTTGTAAACCAAAATGGATGCAAGATTTAAGGAGTTACAAAGGAAGACTCAAAGAAGGAGTAGTTCAAATGGTAGTGTGGATAGAGAGGCTCATGGTAGTAGGAGGGTGAGTGAGTATGCTTCCTCTTATGGAGGAAATTATGAAGATGAGAGGGGGAACTGTAACAACCCACCTCATCGCTATGATATCACTAACTCTAATCGTGTGAATTTCAATTTTAATAAAAACTCCATTAATTTGATTATGAAAATGATAGTAAATTTTTTTGCGATAATACAATTATCATACAACAAAACAAATACATAAAATGGATACATATGGATGTGCATTTAAAACATTACATATCATTCACATGTCAAGACATAATCTAGTTGTATTTACAAATATTTACATCTAGAATTACATGACCAACAAAAAGAATCAAGGGACTAACTAAGAAAGAGTTGATTAACGAAAAACAATTCTTTTCCAAAAAGAGTTTCCATGTTATCATGTCAGTTCGGCGGCTCCAACCAAAAAGAAGATCTCTCCAGAGTCACATAATGCTGCTCATCTGCTCAGACGAATGAAGGTTCGCGATCTTCACAGGTACCAACCACACGATACAACAAAAGCAAGGGTGAGATTATTATATAAAACTAGCAAGCATCAAATAACAACAATTGGAAAGGAAACAACATTAACAACCACAATCATTACCAAAAATCCATCAGTCCAATACACACTCGACAAACTAATCATCCACTTCATTTCACAACTCAAAAATCATACTCAGAATGATGCATGCACTTGATTCCACTCTAATCATGCAATGTGGTACCGTATCCAGGGAAATAGCCTCTAACAGGATAATGATTTATCGCCTATCAGGGTCGTCCTGTCGTGAACAGGCCATTCCCCCTCCCCCCCCCCACGATGATCAACCAGTGGCGCATGAGAATTCCTAACCTAACGGCCCCTTAGTACCTATGTTTTCAGCCCACTGAAACCCACAGGTACGGGCATGCCTTCATTCTATTTCCATCAATGCAATATGAAGTATGAAACATGGGTATCATTAATGCATGACCATTGCCAGGAACAAATCATTCCCCGCAAGGATGACTAGTCATGCACCCCCTATGTACATACATAGCACACCAATGTGGGCTCATCGATGCGCTGATCGTGGCTAGGAACAAATCCTTCCCCGCAAGGATAACCAACTGGTCACTACATCCCACGCGTACATACACAGCATACCACCATGGGCACCATCAATGCATGACCTGGCTAGGAACAAATCCTTCCCCGCAAGGATAACCGGTCATGCACCCCCCATGGGTGTCCACATATATCCACATCACACAATGATATTGTCCACATCAACACTATCTCTCATCAATGTCATTATCAACATCAACATTATGTCACCTCAATGTAATCAATAACATCAACATCATTTTATTTCAATATCATCATCATGAAAATTAATATCATCTCATTTCAACATCATCAACCACATCAATATTTTCTCATTTCAACATCATCAATTACATCAACATTATCTCAATCTCAATATCATCAACAACATCACAAACAATCGCATTTCACATCTATACATAATACCTATGCCTGAAATTCACATTCCCTAGGTCTTCAGGCAACCCAAATTTCATAGATTCACAATTCATCATACCACAAGACTGATATTTTTAAGATAATTCTAAATTAAAGACGAGGACTACAATATATAAAACACACTCTTATGCGCATTTAAAAATTTAATAAAGAATTAGATAGAAGAACTCATTATAAAATTTTTGGTAGGGTCTCCTCTATAATTAAGACTTTTCCCAAAAATCGAATCATTACAACAACAACAGCATTTACAGTTTTATCCATCAATAATAAATTCATCGTATCCTATTAGTTAAAAACACAGTTTTTCTTGAAAACGAGCACACAATAGGAACAAACACACATCAATAATAATTATATCAGCACACAACAGGGATAGGCAGATATCCTCATAGTTGGACTCCCTGGGCCCCAACTATGGTACCAAAACTATAACAAAATAATAAACTCCCCTTACCTAACTAGAAGTTCTCCTGTTAAAACCTCGCAGTATTGTTTTGAGATCATTCATAATCGTGCTTGTTAGAACATATAGCTCTATATACCAAATTGAAGATAATTTAGTATAGATTTCAAAGGCAAGGTCAAAATTAACATTTGGGGTCAAATACTCACTCAAATAAAAAAAGGGGCTAAAAGGGTGTTTTGGAAGTCCACATCAAAAGACATCATTTTAAAATTCCGATCACACCAATGTGACCGGGGCTCAACAAAGATCACAGAAATGACATCTATTTCATAAAAAGGAGACTTTTACAACATCTCATTTTCAAAGGGTTTTCAAAGGAAGTGGTAAAACTCCCACAACGGTACCTAAAACGCAAGAGACACTAAGATAAGCTTAAACTAGCTAGGAGATGACAAAGGAAACCAAGGTTACCTCAAAGGAACGAAGAAAGAATAATTGGAGGCTCCATTCTCTACCAAAACTTTGAGATGAGTTTCGAAGGTTCCACTCTGATTAAAATGTTCCTCTTCGTGCAGTGGTCCAACGACAAGCTGTGATGCCTCGTGGTGGTCACCGTTGGCCATGGCTCGTGGAGGAGGAGGGGGAGGGGATTGGGTGGCTTTTGGAGGAAGAAGAAAGCCATTTTTTCGAGTTTTGATGCTGCTGTACGAATTTATCACCACCCTGACTTGCCTAGGTGAGCCAAAATGTCTGCCAAAATTTGCCTGGGCGAGCTGACCCAATTTTAATTTCTGCTTGTGTGAAAATTAATTTCTCACTCTTCAAATTATAATTCACCAATCCCAACAGTCAAAAGGTATATATGTAGGTTAGGTGCCTACTTTTAAAAGGTGAAGGCGATCCAACGGTTAACCAATCCAGAATGGTTATTTTACTAAAACAAGTTTTGGGTCAAACTCGAAGTCACACAATTTTTAGCGCAGCTTAAACAAACTTCGCACAACCTAACATACATACCAAGCAATTGCACTAGGGTAAAATGCATAAAAAATCAACCAATCTAAATTAATCAAACAATCACAACAAATACATCAAACATATATTTTCAGTTATCAAAATTTCAGGGTGTTATAGGAATTGGAGAGAAAATAATAGGAGACACAATCCTAGAAGGTAAAATAGAGATGAGGAAGATTGGAGGAGAGAAGAGAGAGATGGGAGGAATGGAAGATTGAGTGGAGTGAAAATAAAAATTCCAAAATTCTATGGTTATAATAATCTCGAAGTTTACTTTGAATGGGAGATGAAGGTAGAATAAATTTTCTCATGCCAACAATTTGATGAAGAAAAGAAAGTGATTCTAGCGACTCTAGAATTTGGTGGCTATGCTTTGGTGTGTTGGAACCAAGTTCTAATGGACATAGAGAGGTTGAGGAGAGAAAGAATACATGGCTTGAATGACTTGAAGAGATGCTTGAGAGAAAGATTTGTTCCAACTTATTATGCAAGAGAAGTCCACAACAAGCTCCAAAGACATTTACAAGGTTACAAGAGTGTGGATGAATACTATAAGGAGATGGAATTGATGATGATGAGGGCTGAAGTTGTGGAGGTTTAAGAAGCAACCATGGCTAGGTTCCTTTATGGCTTGAATAGAAAAATTCAAGATGTGATGGAGCTACATTCTTATGCAACAATTAAAGAGCTAGTCCACAAAGCTCAAAGGGTGGAGCAACAACTAAAAAGGAGAAAAACTTCCTTTTCCAAGACCAATGGGGCTGTAACTTCCATCTGGAAAGACAAGCCTAAAAGGGAGGTTTCTCAAGTGAAAAATAAAGAAGAGCTCAAGCAAAAAAATTGTGGATCCAACTCCAAAAAGATCAAGCAATATCAAATGTTTTAAGTGTCTTGGTAAGCATCACATTGCTTCCCAATGTCCTAACAAAAGAACTATGATTTTGCTTGAGGATGGAGACATCAAGAGCGAGTCTTCAAGTGAGTCATCTAGCTCTTCAAGTGAAGAAGAAGAGGAACTTACACTTGTAGAGGCCAAAGAGGGTGATCTCTTGATGGTAAGGATAATGTTGAGCAATTTTTGCATAGAAAAAGAGGAAAATCAAAGAGAAAATATTTTTCACACAAGGTGTTTAGTTGAAAAGAAAGTGTGCTCACTTATCATTGATGGAGGCAGCTGCACCAATGTAGCTAGTACAAGGCTTGTTGAGAAGTTACACTTGCCAACCACAAAGCATCCAAAGCCATACGAGCTACAATGGCTTAGTGAAAGTGGAGAAGTTGTGATAAATTCTCAAGTGTTCATTCCTTTTTCTATTAATGCTTATAATGATGATGTTCTTTGTGATATTGTACCTATGGAGGCTGGTCATATCCTTCTTGGTAGGCCATGGCAATATGATAGAAAAGTGATACACAATGGCATGGAGAACACTTTTGAGTTTGAGCACTTAGGCAAGAAAATTATTTTGAGGCCTTTGACTCCTAGACAAGTGTGTAAGGATCAAGTGAGGATGAAAGAGAAAAGAATTTAGGAGTTAAAAAAAATACTTCAGTTGCTAAAAATTCTGAAAAAAAAAAGCAAACAAAGTGAGCTTTCAAAGAGAAAAACTAGTGAGAAGAAAAAGAAAAGGAAAAGAAAATGAGAGCAAAAAAATTCATGAGATTAAAGAGAATTTGTTCTTGAGTGAAAAGGAAATCAAGAGAGTGTTATTGGCACAACAAACTCTTTATTATATGCTTCCTAACTCTGTTTACATGTTGTAAAGGAAGGAGAAAAATTGCCCAAAGCTATGCAAGCTCTTTTGGAGGAATATGAAGATGCTTTCCCAAAAGAAGTACCTAATGGCTTGCCTTCTTTAAGAGGCATAGAACACCAACTTGATTTGGTTGCAGGTTGTTCACTTCCAAATAATCCAGCATATAAGACTTCACCATGGAGGAAAAAGAGATACAAGCACAAGTGGAAGGATAGATTTCCTCAAGAAATGAAATCCAAGCTACAACTGTAACGCCCCCCCTCAGCTGGAAGGGTCATTACTAACCAAAGAATCACATAAAAGCAGATAATCAATCAGAGTTTAAGCAGTTTGGAAGCATAACTAAAGAGTGACATCATCAAGGGTCACTATCATAACACTGTACACTATAATATGGTGAATATACATCAAGTTCCTCTGTACAGTACAAAACTATACAAATATCCCATCAGGGTACATCAAAACAAACCAAAGGCTAAGTACAAAACATCCGAGCCACAAGCTCATGTCATCTAAGCCTAAGGTTTATCAGCAGCAACTATCCCTGCATAGGCTTCTTGCCTTGGGATCTATCTGCTCCTCCTCCTGATGAATCACCTGAAATATAAGTCCCACAAACGGGGTGAGATATAAAATCTCAGTAAACTCAGGGCCCTTGAAGGTATTTCCTTCCCCTGGTTCACTGACAACAGATACACAGATAAAACATCACAATTATCATGGTTATCATCAATTTATTTAATTCAATCAACACATAGGCAGTCAATGTACAACCATCTGTCAATATCTATGTGATTCCGATAGTCATCCCCATCTATCACATATCCTCATCATCTACTGCCTATCATCATCATCCTGCATATACTTTCATCTAGATATATATGCCGATCCACACTCACAGAGGATCCAATATATACTAGGATATCTCATGGCAGGAAATCACTATCTATCGGAAGCACCCCGAAAATATATAGGTACAACCACGTCTGGAGGACTCCTATATACCGGGCCGGCTTCCCTATCATAGGCACCCCGAAAATATATAGGTACAACCACGTCTGGAGGACTCCTATATACCGGGCCGGCCTCTATCATAAGCTTCACTATCTATCAGAAGCACCCCGAAAATATATAGGTACAACCACGTCTGGAGGACTCCCATATACCGGGCCGGCTTCTATCATAGGCACCCCGAAAATATATAGGTACAACCACTTCTGGAGGACTCCTATATACCGGGCCGGCCTCTATCTTACAGGAACATCTCATGTCAGGCCTATAACCATCACCTGTCATCTATCCTATTACCATAGGATTCTACAATCAATCATGCTTATCTCCAACTAAAACAAATCATAATCATCCATCTCTGGATCCAAACCAAAAGACAAGCATCACAAATCAAATTACAGTCATTACCCTCTCATAGGGCACAATCATCATTCATCAGCCAATTTGACCAACAGCCAAGCAACAACATATACATAACCACATAACCGAACCATCACCTCAGATTGGTGAATGGCTGAACACAACAAAAGGGAATACATTCAAGAATCAAGAGCTTACCTGCTCTAGACAGATCACCGGCTCTCCCGGCCTCGTGGTCAACACCACCAGAGCTATCAAGCTCACGTCCTACACAAGAACCAATACATAACACATCAAATACAGTTATAGGACGTTTAAACGAAAGGAACTATCATCCTCTCAATAAACATATACTAATCGCTGTACAAGAGATTTCAGACCCTTCAACAGGACCCCTCTCGGCCTCATCAAGGCTACAGAGTCTCTACAAGGACTCTGATCAGGCTAACACAAAGCATATCCCTGCTCATAATAGCCTAAACCCAACAACTCATCATCATCAGTTTCAACCGATCAATCTCATCTATACAGCCTCCTGAGCAACTTTGTCAACTGCTCTAAGGTTCATACTAGTCACATTACTAGTCTTTTATCTCTGTTCATATATACTCAGAGCCAAAATCAAACTTCATCAGTACTGATTTCTGAAGGCTCTAACATCATCACAGTAATCCCCTGAACATAATCTTCTACAGAATCCGAGCCTAACAACGGCTCTAACACCTCCAAAAACACCCCTTAAGATAACCCCAAAACCTCAAAATCCAATACACAGAACCAACGGTTAAAGCTCGAGTTTCTTACCTCTGTGATGTTCAGAAACACCAGGGAATCACTTTTCCTAAGGTAGCTTGCTCAATCAAGGCTTTCTTCGCCTTTAAACTCCGAGCTCTCAAGGTTCTCTCAGAGAAATCAAATCTCCTCGTTTCTCAGCTATTCTCACGAATCAATCGGGGGTTTACTCTTATCTCGGGGCTCTGATCACTTTCTCAGTTGGGCTAGAGGTGTTTAGATGAACGATGAAGAAGTTACAAAGCTTACAAACTCATCAATGGCTTCCCTCTCTTTCTTTCCTCTTTTCTCTCCCTCTTCTTCAGTCTGAAATGGCCCTTATAAAAACAAATCCGTCGATCCCACGCGGCTCGCGCCAGTTACCGCGCTGGTCGCGCCACAGCACTGCCAATCCACGCTACTCGCGTGAACATCCACGCTACTCGCGTGGGATGCCAGATAGAAATGGCATATTTATACATATGGCGCGGGTCGCGCCACACGCCACGCGGGTCGCGCCGCAAGCCAGACACAGCTTTCTCACTCTTAAAAGCTTCCTCTCTAGAATTTATCGAACATAATCATGTTTTATTAAGCCTAATCTTAATCCTAAGCTTAACTCATGCTTAATCCAGGTTTAATCACATGCTTAAAATTCAAGATATTACAACAACCTATACTTAAGTTGCCAAGTAAGTATGGTGTGAGTACTACTTTAAATGTTTGTGATCTTTCTTGGTGTGATGTCGGTACAAGTGAGGAAGCAAACTTGAGGTCAAGTTCCTTTCAAGAAGGAGGGGATGATGGAAGTCCATTTCAAGCTAAAGGTCTAGAAGGAGAGCTTGAAGAACTTCCTTTAGTGAGCTTTAAAGGACCCATGACAAGAGCTAGAACTCAAGTCCTTCAACACCACATCAAGGCTAACTTGAACGAGCATGAAGAAGCACACCAACTCAAGAATAACATGGGCTGGAATTTGATGTCTCAAGTTCAATTTAATTCCATAAATTCCAGCACTTGTTAGTAGTGAAAATAGTTACAAATAAAAAAGATTTTAGTGCATTTGTGTAAAGCTTTTGTAGGTACACTTGTGTGTAATTTTTGTAGCACCTATGGGCTGCACCTTAAGGCCTAAAATACTGCACCTTAGGCAAGGGTTGGGTCAGCCAAGAGTCACTTAGGGAAGCTTGCACCTAAGCTTGCATTTAGGCTCCATTAGTTTGCATTGCAAGCTTCATTTCATGTGTAATTGCATGTGCATTTAGCTTGTAATTTTGTGGCCTATATAAGCTGCCCAAAAACTGAATGTAACAGCTTTTGATGTCATTTTTACAAATCTGAAATTTGTGTAGAGAGTTTCTCTCTTGTTCTTGTGCAAGAACCTCTTGTTTCTTATCAATGGCTTCATGCTATTGTGGCAATTCTTCCAAGGCTTATTGGAAAGCTTTTCCATGGTGCCATCCATCTTCATCTCTTACCTTTTCCATCTTCCATTGCTGCACATTTAAAACTTCCAATCGGCCATATTACATGTGAAGTTGGACAGATTGTGTTCTTGGAGAATTATTGAAGTTTTGGTTTCATTGCAAGGTAGATTTGGGAAAACTAATGGCTAATGGGTTAAACCATACATCAACAACACATGCAAATGTATGTAAAAATAGTAAAACAACAAAACTAAACAAAAAAAGCAAAACAAAAACAAAACTAGACAAAAACAACATACAACTAAACAAAACAGCAAATAGATACAGAATCAAAAACTAAAACATAATGCAGAAACAAAAACTAACAATAGATACAGAAAATAGAAAAATAGAGAAAACAGAGAAAACAACAAATAGATAAAATGGAAAAAAGAGAAAAGAGAAAACATGAAAAACAGATTTTGTAAATCCTTACCCCCACACTTGAAGTGCACATTGTCCTCAATGTGAGTATGCAATGAAATGCAACCAAAGAGACAACATATAAAAGAAGGGAAAAGAAAACTCCTCAAGTGTCATTCAAGGTCCATCATCACATAAAGTTGGCAAGAACAAAGAGAAGTCTGCCACAAGCTCCTCTTCCACTTGAGGGCTCTCATGAAAAATCTTAAGTTGGTGGTTGTTCACTTTGAAGACCTTGTTGGTAACTTCATTTTTAATCTCAACTGCACCATGGGGAAAAAATAGTAATAACAAAAGGTCCATCCCATCTAGATCGAAGTTTACCAAAAATAAGTTTAAGGCGAGAGTTAAACAAGAGCACCTTTTGGCCAATATGGAACTCCTTCCTAAGAATCCTAGAGTCATGAAACCTCTTCACTTTCTCCATGTAAATCTTGGAGTTCTAAACGGATCTCCTCAAGTTCTTGCAATTGAAGCTTCAAGTTCTCATAGGTCTCAAATGCCATGTTACAACTCTTCACCGCTGATAACCAATGTTGTATCGCTTCAAAACAATTAAACTACGCTAATTCTATAGAACACGATTAACCTAGGTCAACTCAGAGACACAATCAATATGGTTCCAACTTCAATTCACTAGTAAATAATGGGGGGATTTTTATCAAACAGTTTGGATGCGTGAATAAAAATTGTAGAAAAATGTAACAAAATAGGAACTAACAAAATTGATAAAAGGTATTCTAAAATAGATTTAGAAGCATCAATCCAATTCACCAAACCAAGCAATACGAATTATCATAGTTCTCAGATAATGATTTTGTTGTTAAAGTTCATTCAATTTCATTAGAAGCAGTTCAATCGAATTAATCCCTAAATTAATTGAAACCACAAACCTAATTGAAATATCATCCAAATAATCTGTGATTAAAATTCAAAATTAGGAAATGAATCCATAACCTAATCCACTTTCAATCCTAAACACATTTGTTCCGAACTCGGCAAGTGTACCGTTCGTTTCAAGTAATAAAGTGAGTAAGTCAAGTATCGTCTCCACAT
>CM023947.1:20672196-20705484 GCA_013407115.1 Glycine latifolia | reverse complement strand
TTGGCCTTCCTTGTTCCAAGCCTAGGAAGCCCAAGAAGCATACCCATAATCCAGATAGACAAAAACCCAAGAGTCTGTTTACCATCGACACAAGTCAGGAACCCCGCCTAGAAAGCTGAAAAGAGAGTTCCAAACCAAAGCTCCCTTTGATAAGGTTAACATTCCTAAGAAACCTATAGTCTGCTGGACTTGTGGCAAACCTGGTCATAAAAGTCAGTATTGTAGGCTTAAGAAGAAGCTTAGGAATCTAAACTTAGAACCAACTGTCGAAGAACAAATTAATCAGCTCTTAGCGGAATCCTCCTCTGAAGACGAATTTGATAAAGAAACTTTTGTGGGTTAATCTTCAGAAAATCTGAATCAAATTCAAGAGGATGATCTATCTTCGATTGATGAAGACTGTCCTTCTTCTTCCCAAATCAATGTCCTTACCTGGGAGCAAGATCTTCTTTTTGAGGTGGTTAATTCTATTTCTGACCCTGAAGAAAAGAAAAATCTTTTATTAAAACTTAAACAATCTTTAAATGAACCATCTTCTTCTTATTCTAAAACTAACAATTTGTTAATTAATAACAAGTTTAATCTTAATAATACCCTTAAAAAATTTGAAAAGAGTGTTGTTAAACCAGTGACCCTACAAGATCTTCAGCATGAGGTTAATCAACTGAAAGCTGAAATTTGCCTCATTAAGGAACAACATAATTTTTATCAAAATATTTTGACTGTTCTGTAATCTGGTGATTAAACTGATGAGGAGAATCATGATTAGAATAATCAACCCTCTGATAATGAATCCCCAAATGATTCAGTTACTCCTATAGTTCCTTCAAACATTTTTGAATTAATTAATCAATTAACAATCCAAAAGTTTTTTTTAAAGTCAAAATTATTGTTGGAACCTTTATCCTTGAAACTGAAGCTCTGTTTGACACAGGGGTAGATTCAAACTGCATTCAAGAAGGATTAATTCCAACTAAGTATTTTGAAAAAACCTCCGAACGTCTTAGTACCGCTAGTGGTTCTAAACTTTGGGTTAATTACAAACTTTCAAATGCGATAATCGAAAAGGAAAATTTAAAAATTAAAACCTCTTTCCTTTTGGTTAAAAATTTGAAAAATGTTGTTATTTTAGGAACGCCTTTTATCAAATCAATCTTTCCTATAACCATTTCTGATAAAGGCATTTCTACAACTTATCTAAACAAATCTATCACTTTTAAGTTTCTTAAAACCCTAATCATTAGAAATCTAAACCCAATCCTTTTTAAGCAAAACCAAATTAATTATCTTAAAGAAGAAATTTCTTATAAGAAAATTGATGATTTGCTTAACCAACCAATTATTATTAATAAAATCAACTTTTTGTCCAATCAAATCATAAACTCCATCTGTGCTGACCTTCCAAACACTTTTTGGCAACGCAAACAACATATCGTTGATCTTCCTTATGAAAAGGACTTTAATGATCGACAAATTTCGACCAAAGCCAGACCTATCCAGATGAGTCAAGAACTCCTTGTCATTACCAGAAGGAAATTCAAGACCTTCTGCAAAAAGGGCTAATCAGGAAAAGTAAGAGTCTTTGGTCTTGTTCAGCATTCTATGTCAACAAACCAGCCGAGATTGAGCGTGGATCTCCCCGTCTGGTCATCAACTACAAACCCCTCAATCAAGCCCTTCAGTGGATTCATTATCCGATTCCTAACAAGAAGGATCTTTTTAATCGTCTTTTTTTCGCTAAAATCTTTTCAAATTTTAACATGAAATCTGGATTTTGGCAAATTCAAATCAGTGAAAGGGATTGTTATAAAAAACTTTTACAGTTCTTTTCAGACAATATGAATGGAGAGTTATGCCTTTTGGATTGAAAAATGCTCCTTCAGAATTCCAGAAAATTATGAATGACATTTTTAATCCATACTCTTCTTTTATTATTGTCTATATTTATGATGTTCTTGTGTTTTCCCAATATGTTGACCAACATTTTAAACATATAAACATTTTCATTCAGCTAATCAAGAAAAATGGTCTTGCTTTATCTAAGACTAAAATCAATCTTTTGCAAACAAAAATACGTTTCCTTGGTCACAACATTCATCAGGGAACTATCACTCCCATCAATCGTGCTATTGAATTTTCCAACAAATTTCCCGATCAGATTATCAAAAAAACCCAACTTCAGCGTTTTTTTTTTGTTGTCTGAATTATGTGGCTGACTTCTTTCCTCAGCTGAGTAATCTTGCTAAACCTCTTTATGAACGACTCAAGAAGACTCCTCCTCCTTGGACAAATACCCATACTGACATTGTCAAACAGATCAAATCCCAGGTCCAAAACCTTCCTTGTCTTTATTTACCCAATCCTTCAGCCAAAAGATTGTCGAAACTGATGCCTTTGACATAGGTTACGGAGGTATTCTCAAACAGTCCGTCAATGGCAAAGAACAAATAATTGCATTTACTTCAAAACACTGGAATCCTGCTCAGCAGAATTATTCCACCGTTAAAAAAGAAGTTTTAGCAATTGTTTTATGCATTTCAAAATTCCAATCTGATTTACTTAATCAAAGGTTTTTAGTCCGTGTTGATTGTAAGTCAGCAAAAGAGATTTTACAAAAGGATGTTAAAAACCTTGCATCAAAACAGATTTTTGCTAATTGGCAAGTTATTCTAAGTATTTTTGATTTTGAAATTGAATTTCTCAAAGGTACTTTAAACTGCTTACCTGATTACCTTACTCGTGAATACTTACAGGGGAAAGGTCAGTAAGCATTCAATGCCCAATTCAGTTAAATCTTCCTCCTCACGAGGAAGAGGGAGAGGGAAAAGCACCAAACCAAGACTAGACGTTGCTGGTTTAATCTCCCATGCAGGATCTGCAGGGATTGGATCTTCATCCAAATAGGAAGAAGATTCCAAAGAACAATCTAAATCTGGGTTATCAACCCAGTCTGGGTCATCTATCCCGATTTTACCTCAATCTCTTTCTGAGCCAACTACTCAGAAACTAAAACCCTAGTCTCAAACCAAAGAAGACTACACCATGCCAATCCAAGTCCTTTTGGCCCTCCAAGAATAGGGACTAATACACCTTCCAAAAGGCCTTCCATCCAAAACATTGGCTGACATCACTTTAGAAGATGAAGGTAACGAAAGCCTAGCAAATATGATCAAAACCCTATCTCAAACTCCAGTAACCATGCACCAATCAAAAGGCAAAGCCAAGTTCAACAACCTGAACCATTGGCAATCCAAAAGCCTAAACCTCAAACACAATATGTCCCAAAAAATAAATATCAGGATGTCATCCAGATGGAACCTGAATTTTGGGATCCCAAACCAAACAAAGTTCCCCAAAAAATCTTCCCTAACGACATACAAGGAAATCAATTTCATTTCATGTCAATTTCCTTGCTCAAGACAATACATTTTTATGAGTTTATTCTGATCGACACCAACTCAGTCCAGATTAAACACCATAAAAATAAGGATTCTGAGCAAATTGCTTATTCAACTCTCCAAATTCTTAAGGTCCTAACACCAAGAGAATTTGGAGATGTGAATAAGTTAAAACGGTTTTCTCAAAACTATGATCCCATTGGTTTTTCATATTGGGATTATCAAACTGCTTGGCATAATGTCTTTTATTTTCAAAATAAAGATTTTATGCATTCATGGCTAATTTATTTTAAACAAAATGTCCAGTATAAGTTCCCACAATAGTTTTTACAATGGTGGAAATTTTATGGGCCAATCCTTTAGATACTCCCTTCCGAAGTAGTATCTGGCTTAACAACCTTTACGAAGAAGTTTGAACACCCAAACAATGATCCGTTTCTGGTGGATTTACACTTCTTCAGCAAACTATCCCTCGCTTGGATTTTCCAATGGCGCTATGCTTTTGGTAATGTTTCTGTCAAAGGACAATTACCAATGCTTAAACGACAAGCTCTTGTTACATGGTGGTCCCAATTTGACCATTCAAGGGCCAGTCCAGAACAAGTTTTGCTTTGGTTTAAACAACATCCAACCCTCACCAAAGCAGCAGATCCTGAAGCCTGTAAATTCCTCAACCAAAGATCACAAGTGTTAGCAACCTTGGCATCTTCCACCTCTAAGGAGAAGTTTACCGAGTACATGAAGATGATCTTCAATCTTTTGGAAAAGGAGAATGAAGACGCTTGCTCCTCATCCAAAAAATCAGCCAAACCCGCTGAAACTTCCTCAGAATCGTAGGATGATTAATACCAGAATGAAGACGATTGTTTCGGTATCAATCTTGGTGATGACTGAAGAATTCATTCACAGCCACAAAACAAATCTCAAGCATCTAGGCGAAAGGGTAAGTGGAGAAAGCTCCTTTCGTTGAAGAAAATTGCTTCAAGCATGACATCATTATTTCTTACGGCAGACTATTGTTCAGCACTGTTCACTATAGCGGTAGGTTTTCCGGTCATAAATATCGGAACTGTAGAAACATGAATTTTTGAGTCTATATAAGGGCTGCGTCCCTCAATCTGTAAAACAAGTTCTAATTTTTCAAGTGTGTTATTCAGAGTATTTCCTTCTAGGTAACTCTTAGTTTAATCTGTTGTAATCTTTAATCTTTTTGGGAAATAAAAATTTTATTTTCTCATCTTTGCATTGCATGTTTATTTTCCTGTAACTAAACCTTTCTCTTCTCATCTACTCCCTCTCATCCCGATGGCTTGCCGCGCTTGAGAGTTTCACTCTACTTTTATGCTATAAGTTTATTTTACTGTTTTTATTTTGTTTGTAGCCATGTGAATTCCGTATTCTATTCTTGCTTTCTTTCTCTCTCTCTCTCTCTCTCTCTATATATATATATATATATATATATACACACACGCTTTGAACCCGACCCTGTGGGGAGAACATACCCGACGCATATTGTTGTAATTCCATGAACGATTAACATACATAATGTACATATGATACTTGTGGACGTATTATGATGTCATACTTGTAGTTGCTCCCTAATTAATTATTGTCAATTAATTGCTGTGTTTAACGACCATAATTGAATGTTAACAATCGGATGCATACGGGTTGTTACAAACTCTATTATGCAACTCCAATCTGATTGTCCCAATCTTAGTCACCTTGCATGATTTTTTGTTGCCTACGAGAACCGAACCACCTACCTGATCATTATAGGTTTCAAACCATTCCCTTATTCGAGGTCTTGTGAAAATAGCAACCTAAATCAAGTATCCACTCTTTCTCTGCTTCTTGGGTTGCAACTGTTAGAACTCCAACACTTTCATACCCTCCAGCCATTGCTATGTTTCCTTCAACTTGAAGTTTTCCCTTGATTTTTCTTTCAAGGTAATTCCTCTTGAAGTGGCCTTCTTTATTGCAAAGATAACACACCTTCTTGCTCTATTGCTTTTTTTTTTTTTGTGACTTGGATCTTGATTTGTCCTTCTTTTGGAAATTCTTCTTTTCAATAGGTCCTCTTGCTATTAGACTTTCAACATTTGTTTCTTTTGGATCAACCTTCATGGTCAGCTCCTTTGAAGCCAATGTTGTTTGGACTTCATCCATTGTCAATAACTCTCTTCCAAACATCATTGTGTCTACAAAGTGCTCATAAGAGTCAGGCAAAGAGTTGAGAATGATGATTGCTTGATCTTCTTGATCTATAGTCACCTTAATGTTTTCAAGGTCAAGAATGAACTTGTTGAAGTCATCAATATGATTAACAATCGGCTTTCCCACTACTATCTGGATGGCAGGGGCGGAACTAGGGGGGGCTAGGGTGGGCCACCGCCCCCCCTAAAAAAATTAATAAAAAAAATAAAAATGAAAGAGAAAAAAAAAAGAGGAAAGAAAAAATATTAAAAAAAGGTAAAAGGGGAAAGAAAAAAAATATGAAAACAATAAAAAAGAAAGAAAACATAAAAGAGGAAAAATATATAAAAAAGGAAAAAACATAATAAAAATAAAATGGGATAGAGAGATAACAGAAATAGAAAAAAGGAAAGAAAGATGATAAAACGAAAAAAATAATAACAAAAAGGAAAAGAATAAAGAGGAAGATGGAGAAAGAACATTATAAAATGGAGAGGTCTGAACACAAAGGAAACACAAATCCCAAGAGAACAGAAGGAATCAACAAAGTTGTTTCATTTGGTAAATCAGTGAAAGAGAAGAGTTTCAGATATTCTCTCATTCCTTTCTTTTTCCCTATTTTTCTCTTTTTTCTTCTTGCTGTTATTCTTCTAAAATAAAATAAACTACTATTTGCACATCTTATTTTTACACATATACCCCTACCATGTTGGGCTGAACCCATTTTTGTTAAATCTGAAACGAAATAAAAAAAAACATAAATTATTGTTTCAGTTGTTAATGTTGTGCAATGTGTTGTGTGCATCTCATTCAAAATGTAACAGTGATTTACTTTACGCGATTGCCATTGATATTTGATATTGTTTGTGATTGCCGCGCAGAAAAATTATGGGGAAGGGTGCTACTACCATTGGTGCTTATTTTAAGAGAAAAAATGCTGTTGAATTTTATAGGGTAAATATCTTTTGTGCTACAAATGATTATCAATTACAAGAATTAAATAGTAGGTTCAATGATAATAATGTTGAATTACTTGCTTTGAGCATGACTTTAGATCCAAGAAACAAGTACCAGTCATTTAACAGTGATGATATTTGCAAACTTGTTGATAAATTTTATTTTAGAGATTTCACATAACAGGAAAAATTGTATTTGAAAATGGAGTTACAACATTTTGAGCTTGACATTCCTAAACATCTAGATTTTATTAATTTATCAATTACATCTGAATTATGTCAAGGGTTAACAAGAACTGGAAAGTCCATCATTTACCATCTCTTATTGATAGAGTGATTAGACTTGTACTCACTCTTCCAGTTTCTACAGCAACTACTAAAAGATCTTTCTCAGCTATGAAGATAATCAATATCAGACTTCGAAATAGAATGGAAGACCAATTTCTTAATGATTCTTTGATTACATACATTGAAAAAGAAATTGTTTTGAGTTTTAGCACAAATTCAATTATAGATGATTTTAACAATATGAAAACATGTAGAGTTAGAGTCAAGTCATGAAGTGATTTTAATTTCTGTAATAGTTTTTTTTCATATTAGATTTGTATTGTTTTCGAAGTACTTTTATTTATGATATAATTTTTTTTATGTTCGCCCCCTCTCAATAAAATTCCTGGCTCCGCCACTGCTGGATGGCATGTAATATTTTCTTCAAGATTAGTGTGTTTGCTAATGATTCTGTCATGTAGAGGCTTTCCAACTTGCTCCAAACACCAACAACTGCCTTTTCCTTTGAGACCTCTCACAATACTCGATCTCCAAGATTCAAGATGATGAAGTTGTGTGCCTTGTCCATGATTTCTTCCTTTACGCTTCAAACATTTTGTTTTGAAATGCTTTTTCTCCACCCAATACCTGATCAAGATCCTGTGTAGCAAGCAGCACCCACATCTTCAATCTCTAGATTCCAACATCATTTTTTCCTTCTCCAGATCAAACTTTGTAGTCACCATGATCACCTTGTTGAACCAAGCTCTTAGATACCATTTGTTGCAAAAATTGTCCAAAATCACAACTATCCGAATAACTTCACACAAGCAACTCTTACTCTAGGATCAGAAAAAAAAGGTTTAAAGAACAAGCAAAAATGAATGACAAAATAATTTGAGTGAGATAACAATCAACGATTGAAAATATAGAAAATCAATATTTTTCTATTATCTCTCTTGTTTACACATAACAATCATCAAACCTTTTATATACTACAACTAACAACATATTTCCCATAACATAAATTCTAACTAAATTAACTGCTTACAAGCCTAAGTGAGTTACCCAAATTACCCATATACAACACAATTACTATAAAATTTGTTTTTAAATTAAGTTAATACTTGTTTAATTAAGATCAATAAATGTTTTTAACATATACACTTAACATAAATACGTGGATATGCGTTTCCATTTTTCGGTTTGCCAATTTTGTTATCCCAAGATTTGTCGAAAATAACTTGTTATATTTTAAGGGAATTGTGCATCATACAAATAAGTCTTTTAGACAATGCTATTATCATCCATTTCAAGTTTTGATTCCACTTCAGCCATTTGTATCTTTCACCATCAAGGATCAACAAAATAACCAAAAACAAACGAAAATATGACCAAAATCGGAGGAAAAATATGAATAATATACATTGTAAAAATAATTCACAACTCAGCCCCATTTAAGTTTGTATCCTTTACTCATTTTTTCTTTAAAATATAAAACTACGTATCATCTTGTGCATTCATCATTACCAAACTACATTGGTTGTGACATGCAAAATAAACCATGAAGGAATAATTGACATCAAACGAAAGTTTGGGGGTTATAGAATGAAAGCTTAAATGGTGTGACACTTGATCAAATGCTAATTATACATTACGTTTTTCTTCACATATTTCACGTCTACACAGGCAAACAGAATAAGATGGCAGAAATGATAGAAAATAAGAAAAGGGTTGTTTGATTAAGGAAGAGAGAATAAAAACAAGAAAAATATTATGTGAATTTCACGTGGATGTCAGACATTTTATATTCAATTTTAATTTAAAATTTTATTTTTAACTTTTTTTATTCTCTAAATCAAGCACGTCTAAATTGTTCGAAGGAAATACTTTGGTTTTAAATGAGCACAACTGTGAAATTAAAGGTCAAATTATTAAAAAGACACCGATATAATTAGAAAAGACAAACTAAAATATCGTTAATAAAAAAACAAGAAGCGCAGTTCATAAATGGGTTATGCAACAGAAACCTCAAAACATGCACGGAGAGTTTTTTCTGGAATTATCATGTTATTATAATATAATATTTTTCAAGTGTTGTTATCGTAATATCATGGTATGTTATGATTTGTTAGGGTCACAAAAAAAGTGCAAAAATGATATGGGTAAATTCCCTATATGTTTAAACTTTAAGCGATAAAGATCATAAGGCCTGGGCACGTCCTGGACGTTTCCTCTGATCAAGGGTCAGTGCTAAGCAGCAGTCACTCTACTCTACTCACAAACACTCACTGACTTCTTCATTTTCATTTTCATTTCCATTCTCCCACACACAAAATGCGACTCCTCCTCCTCTTGCTCTTGCTCTTCCTTTCCCTCCACTCGCATTTTCACTCCCTCCACTCAGCGCGCATCTCAGAGTACCGCGCGCTCCTCTCTTTCAAAGCCTCCTCCGTAACCGACGACCCCAACTTTGCTCTCTCCTCGTGGAACTCCTCCACTCCCTTCTGCTCCTGGTTCGGCGTCACGTGCGACTCTCGCCGCCACGTGACGAGCCTCAACTTAACCTCCTTATCTCTCTCCGGCACTTTATCCGATGACCTCTCCCACCTTCCGTTCCTGTCGCACCTCTCCCTCGCCGACAACAAGTTCTCCGGCCCCATCCCCGCCTCCTTCTACGCCCTCTCCGCCCTCCGCTTCCTCAACCTCTCCAACAACGTTTTCAACGCCACCTTCCCTTCCCAGCTCAACCGCCTCGCCAACCTGGAGGTTCTCGACCTCTACAATAACAACATGACCGGAGAACTTCCTCTCGCCGTCGCTGCCATGCCCCTCCTCCGCCACCTCCACCTCGGCGGCAACTTCTTCTCCGGCCAGATCCCTCCCGAGTACGGCACCTGGCAGCACCTCCAGTACCTCGCCCTCTCCGGCAACGAGCTCGCCGGCAACATCCCGCCCGAGCTCGGTAACCTCTCCGCCCTCCGCGAGCTCTACATTGGCTACTACAACACCTACTCCGGCGGCATCCCGCCCGAGATTGGAAACCTGTCCAACCTCGTCCGGTTAGACGCCGCCTACTGCGGCCTCTCCGGCGAGATTCCGGCGGAGCTCGGGAAGCTCCAGAATCTGGACACGCTGTTTCTTCAGGTGAATGCGCTCTCCGGCTCGCTCACCCCCGAGCTGGGGAGCCTCAAGAGCCTCAAGTCCATGGACCTCTCCAACAACATGCTCTCCGGCGAGGTTCCGGCGAGTTTTACGGAGCTGAAGAATCTGACTCTGTTGAACCTTTTTCGGAACAAGCTCCACGGCGCGATTCCTGAGTTTGTTGGAGAGTTACCGGCTTTGGAGGTGTTGCAGCTTTGGGAGAACAACTTCACTGGGAGCATTCCTCAGAATTTGGGGAAAAATGGAAGACTCACTCTCGTTGATCTTTCTTCGAACAAGATAACGGGGACGCTTCCTCCTAATATGTGTTACGGGAACCGTCTTCAGACTCTTATAACTCTCGGGAACTATCTGTTCGGTCCCATTCCTGATTCGCTTGGGAAGTGCGAGTCTCTGAATAGGATTCGAATGGGAGAGAACTTTCTGAACGGTTCTATTCCGAAGGGTCTATTTGGGCTTCCGAAGCTTACCCAGGTTGAGCTTCAAGATAATCTTCTCACGGGGCAGTTTCCGGAGGATGGTTCCATTGCCACTGATCTTGGTCAGATTAGTCTCTCTAATAACCAGCTCTCTGGGCCGTTGCCATCTACCATTGGCAACTTCACCAGCATGCAGAAGCTTCTTCTTGATGGTAACGAGTTTACGGGGCGAATTCCTCCTCAGATTGGGAGGTTGCAACAACTTTCCAAGATTGATTTTAGCCATAACAAGTTCTCGGGTCCCATTGCTCCTGAGATAAGTAGGTGCAAGCTTTTGACCTTCATTGATCTCAGCGGTAATGAGCTCTCTGGTGAGATTCCAAGCCAGATTACTTCCATGCGGATTTTGAATTATCTCAACCTTTCAAGAAACCATCTTGATGGGTCCATTCCAGGCTCCATTGCCTCTATGCAGAGTCTAACTTCTGTTGATTTTTCGTACAACAATTTCTCTGGTTTGGTTCCCGGCACTGGGCAATTCGGTTACTTTAACTACACTTCTTTCTTAGGGAACCCTGAACTCTGTGGTCCTTATTTGGGTCCTTGTAAGGATGGTGTTGCCAATGGCCCTCGACAACCTCATGTTAAAGGTCCACTCTCTTCTTCTCTGAAGCTTTTGTTAGTTATTGGGTTGCTTGTATGCTCCATACTATTTGCAGTTGCGGCAATATTCAAAGCCCGGGCTTTGAAGAAGGCCAGTGAAGCTAGAGCATGGAAATTAACCGCATTCCAACGTTTGGACTTCACTGTTGATGATGTTTTGGATTGCTTGAAGGAGGACAACATAATAGGGAAAGGGGGTGCTGGCATTGTGTACAAAGGGGCAATTCCGAACGGGGATAACGTTGCTGTGAAGAGGTTACCAGCTATGAGCAGAGGATCTTCCCATGATCATGGTTTCAATGCTGAGATTCAGACATTGGGGAGGATTCGACACAGACACATTGTTAGACTGTTGGGTTTCTGTTCAAACCATGAGACAAATCTCTTGGTGTATGAGTACATGCCTAATGGAAGTTTAGGCGAGGTTCTTCATGGCAAGAAAGGGGGCCACTTGCATTGGGACACAAGGTATAAGATTGCTGTGGAGGCTGCAAAGGGCCTTTGCTATCTACACCATGACTGTTCACCACTCATCGTCCATAGAGATGTTAAATCCAACAACATCCTTCTTGATTCCAATTTTGAAGCACATGTTGCTGATTTTGGGCTCGCTAAGTTCCTGCAAGATTCTGGAGCATCTGAATGCATGTCTGCTATTGCTGGTTCTTATGGATACATAGCTCCAGGTAATATATTGAAATTCAACATAATTAATGATTATATGTTGAACTAGTGTGAATAATAGTAGTATTTATTTCTGCTATATTTCTATCTAGAATCCTTAACTGTCGGAGTTTGTCTCGTTCCACTCAACATCATTGATTTAGGCGTTAGATGTGTACTGTAGATGCTGCTGTTTGGTGTGCCTAATTCATTAATAAATGGTAACATGCTATGTTGCCTACCTTGACTCTATTTTTTTTCCCCCTTATCATCTCTTGATTTGTCCTCTAAATTAGTATGCTTCCAATTGCTATTACTATTTAAAGCAAATGATAGCTAACTGTGTCCTTTGAGTATTGATCGTAGCCCCCAACCTATAATTAGTTAAGTCTTGCAGTTATAGTTTAGAGATGTTCACAGTTGGAAACTGATTAATTGTCCACATTTACATCAAAGTAAATGGATGCCAATTTCCTTTGCTTTTGTCACATGTTGACTTTATCTTAATTGTCTTCAATTGACATGGCTGTATTATTTTTGTTCATAGTCGTTGATTTAAGTTTAAATTTTGACTGCAGAGTATGCCTACACTTTGAAAGTCGATGAGAAAAGCGATGTGTACAGCTTTGGAGTAGTTCTTTTGGAGCTTGTAACAGGCAGGAAACCTGTTGGCGAGTTTGGTGATGGTGTGGACATTGTGCAATGGGTTAGAAAAATGACAGACTCAAACAAGGAAGGTGTTCTAAAAGTTCTTGATTCCAGACTTCCCTCAGTTCCACTTCATGAGGTGATGCATGTTTTCTATGTAGCGATGCTATGTGTTGAGGAACAGGCAGTGGAACGGCCAACAATGCGCGAAGTTGTTCAAATTCTGACCGAGCTTCCAAAGCCACCAAGCTCAAAACAGGGAGACTTAACAATCACAGAATCCTCTTTGTCATCATCAAACAGTTTAGGGTCTCCAACCACGGCATCAAAGGAACCTAAAGATAATCAACATCCTCCTCAGTCGCCACCACCCGATCTACTTAGCATTTGAAGTGCTCAGTTGGGGAGAGGGGTGTGTTTGATATTTGTTTCCTTTGGGTTGTAATAGCTTATCTTATCTACTTGCTTTCTTCAGTTTTTTTCATTTGGGGTTGGGTTTTCTTTTAAGATGTTGTTAATGTTTGAATGTTTATTCTCTCTCTTTAATGGTTTTGTAATTTGTATAGTAGGATTGGTGGTGGGAGTATTTTTCTTATATAAAGTCTGTCTTCATCATGTAGCACTTGTTTTATGGTACGAACAGCGCTGGTGCTGTTCTGATCCTGCACCAGGGAACAGTGTAAACATCGTGAGAAAGTCTTGTTTTTTTATGGGGTACCATTGATAAGGAGAGTGAAAGTGACATGCAATGACACCATCGGGTTTTTGGTATTAAAAAGAGAGTACATCGCTTATAACACTATTTATGAAACCAGAGGACAGAAGCACCGAAAAGAACTTTGAAAATTTAGAGTCACAACAATAAACTTTATGGATGTAATCTCGTTATGACATTTATAAATGAAGAAAACCATTAGATTTAGGGTAGAGAATTACTTCCTACCAACCCTTTTTTATATTTAAGAATAAAAGAATTCGCAATTAGATTTGCACATGGAGAGGAATTATTATTATTATTATTATTATTTTAAATGCATATCAACATTATGATCATATGGTGTTAATTATGATACAAGAATGAGAATGAGTCTCCCATCCTGTGACAATATAGGATAATATACCCACCGTAGGAAATTCATTATATAGTTTACAAACTTCAAACTATGTATACACGAGTTTAAGCGATTATTATTCTTCAAAGGCAAGTAGTTTTATATGAATTCATTTTTTGGTGGGCATTTCATATGAACTAGCAATAGGCATTTCACATTTGTGTGAAAACGAATTGTCTCTTAACTGGTACTCATGACTTCTATTAGCGGGGATGTCTGGCTTTTAAGGAAAAAAATAACATTTCATATTTGATATTCAATTAATTCAGTATTAGTGTATTACTAATATTTTAAAGTTTTGTCAAGTAATTGTGGCCTGCTACCCCGAGTAAAATGAAGAAAATGCAACCATTGCTTCTTTGTAAAGTGAGAACAACTTTAAAATGGATTCACAGTTCTACAATCTAGTCAACCCCCCAGAACAAGTTATGGAGTGTGTGGACCATGCTTTGAAGTATGGTTGCATTGCTGTCATGCATAGGGTCAGGGATGGATAGTCCTAAAGGGGAATTTGGCACGGACATTTTACCTTAGCATTTTAGAAACGGCCCCAAGTAAGGTATGCACATGACACACACGTTAGAAAAGACTTGGTTTGTTACGAGTTAAGTGAAACTGTATTTGTGGTTGTTGAAACTGTTGTGGCAGATTCATCTTCATCTAGGGTAAGTGTCCAAACATTTTTCCTTGGATGGCCAATCTAGCTACCAATCTTGGTCAGGAGAGGTTTGATATAGTTAGAATTAGAGTGTTACGCTGGCAGTGTGATATCTCTGGTTGGTGTGTCATAACTAAAGAGAGATAGACGCATGTGAAATTAAAATTTTTGGGTCCAACTTGCCCCCTGCCATTTCCTATAGGGAAAAACTAGGACAAAATTCCACTGCCTCTTTGGTTTGGATGATTGTGGAATGAAGATCCATAATAATATTAGAATAAATAAAGACAATTAATATGATGTAACAATTAACAAGTAACCTTATTTCTTAAGAATGAAGTCAGAGATTCAATAATCGGATCCATGTATATGAAAAAATATATCTCTAAAGAAGTCAATCTCTTTATTGAATCTCTATAACAAAAAATTAATCTTTAACTGTAAATCAAAAGATACTGCAATTCATCCAAAAGAAAATGAATTAGTAAAGACAAGGGTGCTTGCTTAATCATCCCTTTTGATCCTGAAATGAAACAAAGTTAAAACGACATTGCATGCAGACAGATTGATTTTGCTTGCTACGACTATCATGATGGGGATGTGATGGCATTCAATGGAGTGGAACATTTGGGCCACAAGTGATGGAAAAAGGAATAGGATCAGGTTCGTAAATTATATCTAGCTTTGATCATTTATATTATTGGAGTCCAGAGAAAATCCCCCCCACCCCCCCTTCCCTTTTTTTGACCGACAAATTTCCCTTTTTTAAAAACAAGGTTATGTGGTAATTGTTGTGCTTTAAATCAAATCAAACCATTTTAAAAAGAGAAACATAGATAGATACTGTAAAATTACGGAAAGCGTGAAAGAGAAAGTCATGTTTAAATTAAAAGGGATTAGGGATTAGTAGTACACATTAAAGTGGTCGTTGGTTATCATAAATAAATAATAATTTTTTTTCTACATTTATATGTTTAGTTAGTTAAACAGATCCGTGAATTATTATACATTCTTAATATTTATCTTCGATTTTTATAAATAAAAAAATATTTATCTTCAATTCTTATAGATAAAAAAAATGCTAAATTTTTCAGTTGGTCCAGGGATGAAATGGGGTATGAAACACTAGAATCAAAATCCATTGGGTATGAAACCTCTAAAGAATCAGAATCCATATTCCATGGGGTGGCTGCTAGCGGATACCAAAAGTAATTCTTAGAGAATGTAATGGTTTTCGAAGGGTCCTAAGGAGAAAAAACCAAACACTTGGATGCATTATTATTATTACTCTATGATTGAGGAACTGAAATTCGGAACATGAAATTCAACCCAAGATCTTGACACTGAATAATACACAATGTAGTAGATGACAAATCATTCAAAGTTTTAGTACTAGGGGCAAGAAAAATCCAACATTGTTCACACACTAAAATTAAATAAAACGGCTTTGAAATTCAAATTGTTTGTGTTGAAAAACGAACTAAAGAATGACAATCCAAGGTAAAAAAACAATTGAAACTTGAAAGACAGCAAAGCTAATTCGGTACCAACACGACAAACAACTTTACCCCAAAATCTATCAAAACAAGGGGAAGCAGTGGAGGGACTTGCACTTTTGGTACAAAGGTTTTCTGTTTGCTTGGACCTATTGTGTTGTCTATATAAATATCATATCACCCACTATATTCTCCCCTATTTTAATTTTGATGTTATCTGCTACTTCTACTTTTTTTCTTTTGTCTTATGTTACTTTTGAGATTCAATAGATTGAAAAACCTCACTTGCTATATGTTTATGTGTATAAAGATTCGAACAGTGAATTGGCATTTGGGTGTCCTCTTTGCTCCGTGTAGCTGACTAAGATATTCCTTCCATGGATTTTTCACTTAGATGTTAGTCATAGGAAATTGTTCAAAGTGAGTAATAAGGGATAATTTGTAAGACTCGCAAGCAATAGCTGGGTCAAGAACCAGAATTTAGTGATATAAATAAACAATCAATTTTATTCTATTGGTAGTTTGAACATAAAAAATACATTGTGTGTAATGAGAGTGATAGCTATATATCGTCAGTATTCATTCTCAATCATTAAACAATCATCAAAAGTTATATAACTTTTAAAATAATTATTATAAACATAAATAAAAAGTTATCATATATAATAATTTAGAATTAAATTATAATGTAAAATTCTTTTAATATATATCTTATTTTCTCATTTAATATTATATATAATTGTCTTTAATTTATTTTTTAAATACTCATCCAAAATATATCTCAAAGTTAAAAAGGGAAAAAAATTCTTATCTCATTTTGATGTTTATAACATATTTTTCTAATCAGAAAGTTACATGTTAATATGCTCATGGGCCTTTATTAGTAAACATTGAACTAATAAACTATACTAAGCATAACATAGTTTTAAATTTTAGTTTTATCATGTAAAGTTTATATTGTTTTATGGTAAATGAGAAAAACTATTATTTATGTCCTTAAATGTGTTATTCATTGCTACTTTATTGATAGAGTTGTGCTACTTGGTACAAGCAATTGATATGAAAATAACATGAATGAATTTGAAATTACAATTAAGAGAGGATACACCGATACACATATAATAACTAGAAGTACAAGAGAAAATAAATAAATCAACGTTAACACCGTGTCATTTTGTATTGTTCATGTTGATATAATCCGTGCTAAAAATATTCCCCTTGATTTTTTTATATGCATTATTTAATACAAACACTACGGTATGAAAACCATACCAAAAAACTATCGTATGAAAATAACACAAATGAATTTGCAACCAATTAACGGACAAGAAAATACACAAGATCGATTTGTTTTTGGATGAAGAAAGGATACATAAGATAGTTAGGAATATACCAGAAAATAAAAAAAATTGCTAACACCACTTCATTTCATTATATTCATGCAAATAAATAAAATTCATACTAAAAATATTTCCCTTACTCTTAGACAACTTTAGTTAATATATAATTTCATCCTTAAATTTCATGTAAGGGTTTCTCTCTCTTTAAATTTGTACATTATTATAACTCAGGAGTATGCATTTGAAAAAATCGTTAATGAGAATTTATCAATATATAAACTACGTCAAAAACTTGGTTAAGACTTCATTTGGGATATCTAATAATTTTCAATACAACAATAAGATATTTTTATGAGGTACTTTTTTTTATTGAAAATAATTTTGTTGGAGTCGAGTGAATTATTATTAAAAATCTTCTTCTAAATCTGTAACATAGTTATATTAAGCTGAAATGTTCCATGTAAGTTGATTTGCACATTTGGCGATAATAAGAAGAGATTTGAAAAAAAAAGGTAAGTAATACATTAATTTAATGCTTAAGTTGATATTAAAAAAATATTAGTAGTATAATATGAATCACCTTCCCATTTAACTATTATCTGAGTAATAATTAAAACAATAAACAAACAAATTGTACTGCAAGTCGTCCAAATTATGTGAGTAGTCATAGAAATAACGTTCCTATTTATGTTGTCAACAAAACATGAGGACTTTAGGTACCTGCAATAAAAGCAGTTGATACAGCAAGTGTAATTCCATATTGTAGTTGGGCTGATTGATTATCCCTGTGGTAGCCCACATCATTGTCATTTTATCATTGCTTCATCTCATTACTCTCCTTTGACTTCATGGCATTAACTTCCTACACCCGTCCTTTTTCTAATACACCCAACAATTTACTGAAATGACAAAAATACCCTTCATCCTTTTTAACATACACCAGCAGCTATGTTGTCAAGCTTCTGAAGCTTTTTCTTCCACGCTTTGTTCCTTGTTGTTGCTTCTTGTGGGTGTTCGCTGTGGCTGTTGGTCGTTGCTTCTTGCCTGCGTGTTGCATCGTTGGTTTGATTGTGGAGGTCGTGGTTAGCTTCGGTGGAGGTTGCATTGGCCGCTGCTGTCGCCGGAGGTAAGTCTGCAACGTGAGCACTGTAGCTGGTACCATACGGATTGGCAATCCGTATGGATGATACGGATTCGCAATCCGTGAGACTTATACGGATTGACAATCCGTATGATGCGTAGGGTGTGCCAATCCGTATGAGACTTACGGATTAGCAATCCGTAAGCCTCATACGGATTGCCAATCCGTATGAGTCTTACGGATTGCCAATCCGTATGAGGCTTACGGATTGCCAATCCGTATGTTTTTTTTTTTTTTTTTAAGTGTTTTGTTTTTAAGTTTTTAAAAGTATTATTAATTAATGAATTTGTCCTTTTAGGTGATGTATTCAATTTTAATTAAAATAACTGTCAATTTTGTGAAAATTATTATTATGGCAACTTAGTTTTAGGTTTTTTTTTTAAATATATTGTGATAATAAATTGTAATGATGGTTATTGTTTAATTTGTTTGTTAAGATGGATAATGATAATTGGATGTATGACACTATAACGTCTGAAGAAATCAATATGAGTGAAGACAACGAAGGCGAACCATTTGCGTTTGACAATGAAAACTCTTCAATTGATTGTTCCGATGCGTTCAATACTTCAAAGGTATTTATATGATGTCATATTTCATTAAAGCTAGTCAATTGAATATTTAACCATTGTTAAATATGCATCATCAATTTTTGTAGGTGTTTAAGTCTCGTGAGGAGCTATTGGAATGGGCTCGTAGTGTTGCATATGAGATTGGATTTGTAGCTGTGATAATGAGGTCTGACACAGCAACTGGAAAGAGGGGAAGAACCTCATTTCTTTTGATAGGTTGTGAAAGGAGTGGAAAGTATAGAGCATTCAACAAAGACTTAGTACGGACGACCACTAGCACCAGAAAGTGTGGTTGTCCTTTTAAGATACGAGGGAAACCTGTCGTAGGAGGTGAGGGTTGGATGGTGAAGTTAATATGTGGGTCACATAATCATCGTTTGGCCAAGTCAATGACTGGACATCCATATGCTGGTCGTTTAACTGAGGAAGAGAAGGTAATTGTTGCTGAAATGACAAAGTCAAGAGTTAAACCAAAGAATATTATGTTGAGTTTAAAAGATCGCAATCCTGAAAGTTATACAACGATGAAACAAGTTTACAATGCAAGATATGCGTACCGTACTTCTGTAAGAGGCAACAATACTGAAATGCAACAATTAATGAAGCTTCTTGAACGCGATGCATATATCCATTGGCATAGAGTGAAGGATGAAGATGTTCTACGAGACATATTCTGGGCACATCCTGATTCAGTGAAATTAATAAATTCATTTAATTTGGTATTCCTCATTGATAGCACATACAAGACGAACAGGTATAGACTCCCTTTGGTTGACATTGTTGGTGTCACACCTACTGGGATGACATTTTCAGCTGCTTTTGCATATTTGGAGGGTGAACGTATCAACAATCTTGTGTGGGCTCTTGAACGATTTAGAGGGCTTTTTTTAAAGAGTGATGTTTTCCCTAAAGTCATTGTCACAGACAGAGATGCAGCACTGATGAATGCCATCCAACAGGTATTCCCTGACACAACCAACTTGTTGTGTCGGTTCCACATTGACAAGAATGTCAAGGCTAAATGCAAAACGCTTGTGGGACAAAATAATGCATGGGACTATGTCATGGAAGCGTGGGGAAGTGTTGTAGATTGTCCTTTTGAAAATGCATATGATGACTGTCTTATGAAGTTTGAATGTGCTTGCGCACCGTGGCCAATATTTGTTCAATATGTTAAAGACACATGGTTGATTCCCCACAAAGAAAGATTTGTCACAGCATGGACCAATAAAGTCATGCATCTTGGAAACACTACTACAAACAGGTATGCGTTAAATGCTTTGCAACAAATCCATAACATCATGTTTTCGAATATAATATTGTGTTAACATTTTATTGCAGGGTTGAGTCTGCTCATTGGACCTTAAAGCGGCTACTGCAGAATAGCGTTGGAGATCTGTGTAATGTTTGGGATGCCATGCACAATATGATCACCTTGCAACACAATGAAATAACCGCTTCTTTTGAGACAAGCACGCATGTCGTAGGACATGTGTTTAAAGTGACATTGTACAAAAGACTCGTCGGCATGGTTTCAAGGTATGCGTTAAATCTAATTGCTGCGGAGTCTGACCGAGTTCATTATGCAGGCTTTGATAGTTCTCGTTGTTACTGTGTCTTGAGAAACACGTGCGGTTTGCCGTGTGCATGTGAGCTAGCCAAGTATAATCTTTGCAGCATACCACTGGGTTCTGTACACATGTTTTGGCGGAGGTTACATTTCTCTGCCCAAGGTGTCGATGAGTGTGAAGTGACGATAACTGAAGAGATGGAAGCAATTTCGAAGCGCTTTGAAAGTCTTGACATGTGTGGCAGAGTAACTTTGAAAACAAAGCTCAAAGAAATAGCATATCCTGATAAAAACTCCATGTGTCCTCCTGCAGAAAAGGTGAAAACTAAAGGGGCCCAAAAGAAAAATGTCACCAAACACCAAAGATCAACCAAGCGGGATCCTTCATATTTTGAGTATGTGGATGCGTTACATTCTCAGCATGACAGTTGCTCATCAAAACAAAAGTCTACATCAACATCGTCAGGACCTCTTCCGATGGGTAATATCCCAATGTTGGATCAATTTTTGCCATGCATGAGGAGGTACATTATTACTGTATGTGATGTTAAGGCAGACGGTAACTGTGGCTATCGTGCCATTGCGGGTTTACTTGGCTATGGTGAAGACGCATGGGCTGTGGTACGCAACCATTTGTTAAAGGAACTTGCAGAAAGGTCTGATGAGTATACTGTTTTGTTTGGTGGGTCACACAGATATGAGGAGCTGAAGAGGTCACTCCTTCTTGACGCACTGTCAAATGTAAAGGTTTTATTACTCAATTTAATACGTATACAATAATATTGTGTATAATGATACATATAAATTGTTATATTGCAGGTTACACAGGATAAATGGATGGATATCACTGAGATGGGTTATGTGATTGCATCACGTTATAACCTTGTGCTTGTTTCGATTTCTAAGCAACAAAGTATGACATTTTTTCCTCTTAGAACCGAACCGCCTAGAGATTCAACGGTACATCGCGTTATTTGTATTGGTCATGTGTATGGAAACCATTTTGTTCAGGTATTACGAAAACCCTTTAATTTTACTTTTAGTATTATAACTGTTCTGTTGTTAGCAATAAATGTAAGAGGCATCATTTTGTACAGGTTTTATTGCGAGATGGATGTCCTATGCCACCAATTGCTTTGTTATGGTCTAGACATTGTTATCCTCAAGCAAAAGAGTGGCCAACTTGTTATATTAGTCGAATGCAGAAGTATACCAGTATGACTACATTGCCAGCATCATATGTTGATTTGGGATGTGACAGGGCGGCACAGGACTGGCACACTATCTGAGTTTTTTGTATTTTCTTAAGTGTGAACAAGTAATTGTGCCAGGAAGTTGTGATTGTATAACTGATAAATCAATATGAAATTAATGGGTTTTGGATAATGTTCTGAAGTCTCAAATAGGTAGAATAAATGTTTTCTGTAATCAAAATACAAAAAATGGAGCAACTCAAATACAAAGTATGTCACTACTGCAATACAAGTCAAAAACTATGAATGTCATAACTCATATACAATAAATATGAAGAATCAAGTCCGTCGACGTGTAGACCGAACATAAACAACTCTGTCCTCGCATACACCCCGTGCTAATCGCAAACACTGCTCTGTGATGTCATAGGCTTCAGTGCCAGCAGTCACCATCCCACCATCCATCATGTGTTGCAACCGCTCGGCAATCTTTTGACACACTCCCTGAATAATGAATGAAAAACAATTTGTCACATTATTTAGAAGCCAATGAACATTGTCATAACTTATATTATGTATGAATTCAGATTAATTTACCACTGCATGTCTCGGCATGTCTTCGGGAACATCATCCGCTACTGCATCAAGTCCAACTACTTCCGGCGCAGGCACATCATGAGGCACTGGAGCAACTGGAGGATGTCTAGGCGGGTCCCCCGGCTGTTGAGGCAACATGAATGGGTGCGAGATAGTGTAGAACCAATCCAAGTAGCCTGGATGACACTGCCCTGGTGAACTAACAGCATCTCCAGTGACTACAAGGTGGTCTGTGAAGGCAAGCCACCTAGCATCAACCTCCTCAATCGATGGGGGGGGGTGGCTGGCAAAGCTCGGTATACCCTGTACGAACCCGAACTGTCGTAGCACCCTCTCTGGCATGTATCTGACAATGTAGGGCCCCCATCTAATGTGGCCTGAGAAGAGGCAAATGCCTTCAAAGGCCTGGAATGGACGATGATCATCGTACGGGGTCCAGCAAACCTGGTCGAATGTCAACCTATCTAATCGCCTACGATAGGTTGAGACAGGTAATGCCTTCCCTGGCCTCCACCGAGATGCTCGTGGTAGCCTCTCCTCGTAGTCCTCGTCTAACATCATGCTCCCTACTGCAGGAAAATGCGCATATATCCAGCACTGTATTCACAAAACGATACGAGTTAAGGCAAATTAATGGGTTATGGAAAAAGAAAACCATAATAAATAAGCATAAAGATGTTGTGAAATTTAAGTACCTGAAGTAGACTAATGTACCCAGCAAGATGTTTCGCATGATGTTGACAGGCATAGTTGAGGTTATCATACATGTGCTGCAGGGCCGCCGCTCCCCAACACAATCCCCCGGACTTATAAAGATCCCGGAAAGCCTCCAAGAATACCACACCAATATGTGTGGCACTCTTGTTAGCAAAGATCGTGCACCCTACCAAATGGAGCAAATATGCTCTGGCGGCCACAGTCCAGTCCATCTGCTGGCACTTCGAAGCATACAGCTCTCGCAGCCATGAAAGGCGCACATATGCTCCATGACACTGGCGTGTCTCAGCTTCCGCCTCCTCAGCAGTCACCTCCAGCAGCTCAACAAGTAACTCCACAGCCTCCTCCACATCTAACGCTTCGTACGTCATCAAAGCACCCATCACTGGTAAATGAAACAGTGAGGCGACGTCGTCAAGCGTGATGGTCATCTCTCCGATTGGCAAATGGAAACTACTGGTTTCCTTATGCCATCGCTCGACAAAGGCTGAGATTAAACCCCTGTCACCTGTCTCCAACGAACAGGTAATCAGTGGGCTTAATCCCGTGCCGGCCACCAACCCCTGAATCTCTGGTGCGGGCCTACCAAATTTTTCGACCTTTCTGCCATGTGATGCCAACTTCAGCTCAGGACGTTCCTGTCAAGCAAAGGTAATAGTTAGCTTACTACAAATAAATACAAAAATCAATGTTCAAATGGATGTTACATTTTCAAAGCAATCGTACCTCTCCTGTCCAAACCTTGGCAGCCACATGATCAGCATAAAGAGAAAGCACAGAAGTGTCATGGGGCCCACCAGGAAATCCCTCGACCTCAGTGCCAATGCCTCCCTCCTCAGGTGCACGGATGTCAGCAACTTCGATGGCTTCCTCAGGAGGCACATCATCAACAACACCTGTCCTTCCGCGTTGTCTTCGTGCCGATGCTGTCGGTCTTCGGCGTGCAGGGGGTTCTTCTTCATTGGCTTCTCTGGCTACTCTGCCTTCTCTGGCCAAAGACCGCCTTAGTCCTCTCATTTTCACCATAATCTGACATGATCAACCAAATTGTTACATTACAACTTCTACATCAATTCATACTAATGAATACAACACATAACAAGTTGAAAGCATAGCCATCTGCATCAATATCAATAACGGTTCCATAACATTTCACAATATGTTTTCAAATTACTCTTAACCATAACCTGACATTTTCACAAAATGTTAAATAACAAGTTCAAACCAAAGCCATTTTCATCAAATCAATACCCAATACGTTAGAAGAAGGCACTACATGATATGGATAGGTAAACTTGCAAATTGATTTAAAATATCTCCATGACCTTTTGTGTGTACAAAACAAATGCTAGTAGGTTGCTTCTTGTTAGAGTGGAGCATATTTCATTTTCAATGCAAGTGCTGCTTTTGTGTAGATAACAAGCCAGAAACAACCTATCCAAACCAAACTGCAAAATAATATTCCAATTACTGGCAGCCAACATTGGAGATACACCTGAACAACCACAGAATCCATTTCAACTACACACTGACAGCACTTGCACTCAAAACCAAATATACTCCACTTTAACAATAAGCACCAACATTTTTTACAACACAAGTGAATAATAAACAGCAGACTTCTGGTTTTCCCCAATGCCTTAATGTATTGCTAAGGGTAATTCCTTGTTAACAATACTGCTGTTGCAATATTCCAAATAGTGACAACGCTAACAATCTTATTAATCGAGAAAGGAAGCTACTGGAAAATTCATTCAAAACCAACATTCTAGCATCAGTTCACCAATGATTATTTGCACAAAATAGCTTGATTTTCATATGAATACTACAGCATGGCAAGAAACATGTTTCAACACCAAATAATTAACAAGTTGTCAACAATTAACTAACAATAGGGTCATCAATTCACCAAAGCTTGACCAATGGGTTGAAAAATATAAGTAACAACATGTTTCTAAATATAATCTTTTCAAAATTACAACCCAAACCCTAAACAAATTGAATTAAAAAAATTTCATGCAAATTAACCCATACGGATTAGCAATCCGTAAAGGGCATACGGATTAGCAATCCGTAAAGGGCATACGGATTGGCAATCCGTAAAGGGCATACGGATTGGCAATCCGTATGACCTTTACGGATTGGCAATCCGTATGACCTTTACGGATTGACAATCCGTATGACCTTTACGGATTGGCAATCCGTATGACCTTTACGGATTGGCAATCCGTAAAGGGCATACGGATTGCCAATCCGTAAAGGTCATACGGATTGCCAATCCGTAAAGGTCATACGGATTGCCAATCCGTAAAGGTCATACGGATTGGATCCTACGGATTGCCAATCCGTATGAGTCATACGGATTGTCAATCCGTATGACCTTTTCGGATTCCCAATCCATATCACACATACGGATTGCCAATCCGTATGCGACGCATATTCTCAAACCAGGAAGACACAGCGTCACTTACCTCGTCGGAGAAGACCCCACAGCTGCGACGGCAACCAGCACTACAACCAACGGCACCACCCACTCAGAAGCAAAGCACGCGACAGCAACCCAGACCACACGACGGCAAAGGCGCGGAGCGGAGGAAGACGAAAGAAACGAATGAATGCTGGGTGTATTAGAAAATTTTAAATCTTAACTTTTATGAATTTTTAAAAAGGGTATTTTCGGACTTTCACATGAATGTGTTGGGTGTATTAGGAATCCTACTGGTGTAGGAAGTTAAAGCCTGACTTCATTTAATGTTGCAGAGAACTCAAGTAATTATAATCTGCTGTGCATTGTATTGTATTGGATAACGGTGAGGGAACCCAGCTTGAATAGTAGTATTCAATTAATCTTTGCATAGCACCAAAACATAAAAGTAATAAAAAAATGCACATTAATTGAAATCTTGTGCATTTGTCATATGTGACTCCTTTGGTACTAATACTACTTTTAAAACGAAGTCAATGCAAGAGGGAAAGCCAATAAGTGAAGTAAATTAAAGTTGGGAAACTTTTCCCCTCAATTTTATTTGAACTTGTTTTATAAGACAGTTAAAGTTAAGAGCTAGCGAATTTGATTGGAAAACTATAAAGTTGAACATTTATTGTGATGCACAACTTTAAGCTCCAGTTTTAACATATTTCAATTCATTCTTTAAAGGGTGAAAAAGCACCCAGAAAAAGAGGGAAAAAAGAAAGTTGTGAAGGCTAGGTCTTGACTTGATAGTTGCACATGGGTTGCCAAAAAAATAATACCAATAAAGCAGTTTGCCCTCAATGCAAGTCCACTCCCACAGCCACACGGTTTTACCCTATTTTAAACCATTGATTTTTTTAACAAAAGGAAAAAAAACATTTATATAAATAATATTTCCTTCCTCCCATTATAATTATCATCTTATATTTTTTAGATAGACGTAAAAAACTAATAAATGAATGAGAGAGAATCACGATTTTATAAAATTAACATTATCATCATTAATATGTTTTTAATATTTGTAACTCATATAATTAATATTATAAGAGATATAAATGAAAAAAATTAATGTTACGTTAAGAAATTAAAATAATAATTATTTTGAGATTTTCTTTTCTTACAGCACGATTATTCTAATATTCAACTTGGGAAGATAGGTTTCTCGTGAGAAGACATTTGAAGCTGATATTAATAATTTTGCTGTGAATGAGGGGTGAGGAGTGAAGAAGTACGAGTTATGGATGGACAGTGGCAGACATGCAAGCATTTGTGGGGTCATAGCCATGAATTTGAAGGCCAAGAGATCAAGAGGAGATAATAATTTGAAAAAATATAAAAGTGGAAATTAAAAAATTCTTAAGTAAAAGAAAAGAAATGAATAAAAAGATAAAAGAAACCCAGAAATCATGCAGATGATCCACGAGTGTTTCTGGATCATTGTTGTGGCAATCATTTGCGTTGCACACATCGTTCTCGTGAACACTATGTTATTTACCATGTAGTAATCAATTACGAGCCCACGATGGTTAAAAAAAATAATAAAGAATGCATCTTTTCGTAGGCAAATGATAAGTATCCTCCTTTCAAAGATAAAAATATTAAATAAAAACTAGCTTTTTAAAAAGATTATAGACTATTGTTTTTAATTTCTTAATCTATTAACAATTATCTTTATAAAATTCGTACGCATAATATTTTCTTTTGTTATGGTTTTTTACCTACCAATTGCTGGCACAGTTGCACTCAAGCACGAGTGTGCCTCAGCATCAACATTAGTGGGAGGAAAGATAGACAATTTTCAAAATTTGTGTTTGAGTCGGTCTATTTTCTTGTTCCTCCGTCACACTCGTTGCATACAAAAATACAAAGGGAGAAAAACTTTTTACAAGAAACAATTGAAGCACGGATTTCTGGAGTTTATGAATATATTGTCTAATACATTCATTGTTGTAGTATTCTTTTATCCATAAGAATTAAAGAGATGTATTAGAAAATTTATAATAATTTACGCATCTTATTTAACAATTGAACTAAATCTTCTCGATATTCATTGTTATAGTATATGCATACCGTATAAATACAAGTTTAAAATAATTGCAGGTTTTGGTCCATGTGATGAATTTCTCTGTCAGACCACTTCAATGGATTTCTTGGCTAAATACCAGTTTGATTTTAATGCTTGCAAATTTTTTCTGTTACTACTTCACTTCTTATAATCATCATGCTATTATCATTGATAGTAATAATGTATAATTGTGTACGTAAATGAAGGTGGAGTTCTCTGTGTTGGATGATTTTGACGACCCCTTGTACGCAGGAACTAGTTGTTTTCACAAAAGAAAGTCTTTGTGGGAAGAAATGCAGTTATCAATATAGGAATGACTGGAATAGTGAAGATGATTAGTTTAAAGAAACAATCTTGCAGGAACTAGAAGAACAATCAAAGGCTCTTGCAAGCTGCAACTATGAGGAAAACACACTATGGGGAAAAGAGGTGCCTCTCTCTTTCTTTCTAACACACTTTATTTTTTTGTGTGCCTATGATTGGGAAGGAGTATCCAGGTCAATTATCAAGATTTTTAAACTCCTATCATGCATTTCTCATAATGTTATTGTTCTTACCAAAATCTGGAGGTGGTACACGTTAGGATAAACGTGACCACGATTGGTTCCAAATTCTGCACGTCGGATGATGAGTCGATTTTACTAATAAGGGGGACATGCAAAACAAAGAAAATGACTCCAATGCTCAAATAAGTATATTAATAGTATAGAGAGAAACATATATATGAGTATATGAATGCTCAAGTATACAGGAATGAGTTGCGTGAATGTGTATCAGTGTGTGGAAAGGTTAGAAGGAACCTGGTATTTATAGCGTGAGCATGGGCCTTGGACTTTTGTAGATAATTAACCTGTAGATGAAGGCTAACATATAATTGCAAGTTATAGATAATTAAAGTTACAAATAATGTGTACCTTATATATAATCTGTAGTTTATAGATAAGCTGAAGCTTATAGATAATTGCTTATAGATAATCTGGTGCTTGTAGATAATTTAGTACCTATCATTTGATAAGGTGGTTGCAATATTATCAATAACATTTGAATAATAAAGTATTAAAGATAACTTGTTTGCCTAATCGGTCCGACTATTGAGGGTAGTCATCCGTGCTCTTGTTGCATGACTGACATGGAGTGTTGACACATGTATGGGAGGTCCCACATAAGTAACAACATGTATTTTTTAGACCTTGGATGGTACATAAGTCCCCCAGCCTCTAAGCCGGCTTGCAAGTGAAAGAGGTTGTTTGGTGTCTAATAAGAGTCTCAGGTGTCGATGGAGATTATTTGGTGTCAAGGGTGGTAGCCTTAACAAGTAAGAGGGTCACAAGTTTGTCGAGTCCTAAGTGTGGACAAGTGTTGTCCATTGTCAATGGTGATAACATTGACAAGTGCGAGAAATGTAAGTGTGTCAAGCTTGTCAAGCCCCCCCAGCCTGGACAAGTGTTGTTCGGGCTGCCACTGTTGAATTGTCTGGGAAGGACATGCTTTTATTCTACAGGAAAGGTCGGACATGTAGGGCAAGTGAGATGTTCGTGCTGGAAAATTTTACCCTTATCTGACCATTAGAGAACATATTGAAGGCGAGTGTTACACCTATCTTTTTCCATAGGTGCGTGCGACACACACACAATAGTCGTGCATATGTGCCACTCGTGGAATGGGCATGTACTGGAGTTGTGCGTTAGTGGGCGAGTGAAGTTATGTCGTGGCGCAGATTTCAAGGGAGTCATTTCAAATTCCGTCAGTAACTGAAAGGTCGCACCTCCATTTAAATGGAGTGGATGTGTGACGTTTCTCTCATCACCATTCTTGCACCCCTGATCTTCTTGCTTCTAGAGTTTTCTTGATCCTCTTCTTGTCTTTTCGCCCTTCTTCCTCCATTCAAGTTACACTTTTTTCTTCTTTGACAATGTCTGTGTCACCTATTTCCGATTTTGCTCCGGGTCTTGGTGGTAGCGATTCTGGGGATCAATCCAACAACCCCTGATGTGTGAGGTCATCTCTGTTGGTGACTTCTCAGAAGAGGAGACCCACTATGGAACCTTCGACAATGAGTACTCCTCTTCAGGGAGGAAGGGTGACTCGTATCGTGCTGGCGAGGGTACTTCCCACCTTCATTAGAGAGTGTGGCCTTCAACTGCCCCTTAGGCTGAGGAGCCTTTGTCGATCACCACCATTTTTTTCCTTATGCTTCGGGAAGAGTGAGAAAGAGTGGTAGTGGAGGTGCCAAGACCTCTCTCCGCTTGCAACGCAGCCATAACGTTGGGTTGCCGTTGTCCTCTCCCACTGTTGCTAGTTATGAGTGGGTTAAAGATGTAACGACTCTCCTCATCGCTACAATATCACCAACTCTAATAATGTATTTCGATTTTCAATAAAACCTCTATTAATTTGATTATGAAAATGAGAGTAAATTTTTCGCGATAATACACTTATCAAACAATGCACAAATACGTAAATAATCACATACATGTATACATGATTTAAGAAAATAATATAAGGTTACATGTTTGCATATAGAAAGAAATTTCTCATGACTTATGTTTTGTAAAATCAATATGTGCACTGCTTTAATCGATTACCAACTTGTGTTTTCTATTAAAAATCCATGAAGAACACTTTAATCGATTACAAGCAAATCGTAATCGATTACACAATACAAATGTTCAAAACACGTATGACTGCCTTAATCGATTACCACTCAATCGTAATCGATTACACATGCTTGTTTCAAAATTGAGACCGACTGCCTTAATCGATTACAGGTCATTTTAATCGATTACATTGTTCTTAAATCTTTTCCACATTGTGCCAAGAACACTTTAATCGATTATTTGGCATATTAATCAATTATATTGTTAATTACACTAACATTTTAATCGATTACATGCAGTTAAATCTGTTTTCTATAAAAAGCTGTTGGGTCTGTACATTTAGTATAATCAAGAGAATTGATTTTACGAATTACCAATAACTCCCAAAGCTTTCAATCTCTGAGAAAAAGATTTTATGAGTCTCATACTTCTTGTTTCAAAACACAAGATCACATGCATCATTGATCATGTTGCTTTGAACAAATATTCTTCAAGAGTTTTTTATAATAACCCTGTGTTTAATTCGGGTTCGTATGGACTGAGTTGTCACTTTAGGGGGGTGTATATTGGAACTCGGATATGAAGGGGGTGTAGATAGCACCTTTTCAAATCCGGGATCGTGCGGTATACTCAGACAAGGAAGGGAAGAGCAATCAGGTAGCTATCTCGGTTGAGCTCGTGTTCTTCTTTTATTTGAGGTCCAAGTTATGATCTCGGATGAGTTCGGATGAACAACCGGGTAGTAATCACGGTTGTGCTCGGAGGAGCTCCAATTTAGTTGACTTGTAAAAGCTACCAGGTAGAGAAATCGGAAGAGCTCGGAACCCCTTTTGATAAGGTTGCCGGGTTAGGAAACCGGATGAGGTTGGGAGGAACCTTGGACTTGTGAAGTATCAATGTAGTAACTCAGAATAGGTCGGATTAGGTTAGATGAGGTCAGAATAGGTTGGATTAGGCCGGATGAGATCGGAGGAGGAGAGAACATTAGACTTAGCCTTCTTACACGTGTTGGCCCTACATGTTCACTTTACACAAGTGACACGTGTTGACTCCCTGCTGGTTGCTTTTACGCGGGAAGGCTCTTATGTTATTTTTAGGACGCGTGTTAACTTACAGGCTATATAAGATATGCACAAGTGAGATATTTTAGTAGTAACATTATTTTCACCGTCCTTGCTAAAACACTTTCTCTTTCTTGTTCCATATTTTCCTCTATTGTTAAAGTGAGAAAAGCTTCTTAGATAACCATTTCTTGACCTAAACCCTTTCACATCCAACGTGAGGATTGAAGAGAATAACCTTATAAATTAGTTTCCACCCTTTGTTAGTTGTAAAAATCATCAGGCGAGGAGATCATTTCTTCAAAGAAAGTGCAAAGTTTCAACCTTTAAGAGTTAGAAGGCACCATAAGGACATCCAAGCATGGAGAAGCTATTTTCTAGCCTTCCTTGACGTTTTTAAGGTAGGACACGTGAGTTTTACCGTTTCTTTTGAGTTTGGTTTTAAGAGGAAAATGACCCATATGAATTAGGTTTGGTTTTGGGTGATGATTCTTTGGAAAAATATGCTTAGGAAGTTGTTGTGATGAAGGTTCAACTTTGAGAGATAACTTTTCTGGGTTTTGGGTATTTTGTTATGCCCGGATAGATCTTTGTGGGGTTTACAAGTCACTGGTTGGTTGGGTATGGTTGAGATCTGGAAAAGAATTGGGTTCTTTTCATGAAACGGTTGAGAACCATTCTTGATATCTTTCTTTCCTGTTGTAGGGCGTGATAAAGAAGATATCGGTGGTCGTGAACACGAGGTTGGAAAGGACGGTGCTGGAATCAGAGAAGGTAAGCTCTCTGTTATTGGGAGTTTGTTCCCTTGATTGTGTTCCACCATACTCCTGGGGAGTAATGGTTATTGGATGTCATGGTGCGTGTATTTACATTGTGTGTTATTGCTTTTTGATTGAAAACATACATGTACTGGAGATGTGCACTGATTGTCTAATTTGTATAACTGGAATATACAATTGTGTACATGGAGTGCACTAGTTGGCTAAGTTGTATATCTGGTTATACATTTGTGCATGTCTTTGGTGGAATTCACGTGGAGTCCAGGGTTTGGGACCTCAGGCAGAGATACATGATGTGTACGTGGAGTAAACTGGAAGATATACATGAGTGCACTTTATGTGTACTGGCTGTCTAACTTGTATATCTTATATGCAATTATGTATGATATCTGCATTGGCTGGCTAAATTGCATATTGCTGATGGAATGGTATGTTGGTGTGGTTATGTACATGTATTATTTTATTAAAGGCCGGGTTGACTATGTTAATTGTAATGGCAATATAAATGCCATGTACTGTGGAAGTGAACTAGAGGGAGGTGTAATTCCCAGAACCCTGAGTTTACTGAGATTGTATCTCACCCTGGTTGGGGATTATATTTTATTGCAGGTGATAGCCAAAGAGCGGAGGACGAAGTTCGGGGTAAGAGACCCGAGTAGGGGTTGTTCGGTGGATCTCAATTAAGAGGCCGTGTTGGCCGAGGCCGGGTTGGCCACTAATTGAGGATCCCAGACAAGAGGTCGAGGTCGGGTTCAAAGGAGCGGCAATCGGAAGGAGGTCTTGAGTGAGCCAGTTGGCTCAATTTTGTTGTACATTTTGTAACCCGGTATGGGTTGTACTATGATGTATCTTGTGGAACATAACCCGGGTGCCGAGATGTATATCATAATTCCATACATAATGTTTTAGTTATATTGTATGACGTCTTGTATTATTTTAATGCTTCCGTGTTTGCTTTATTACGTCAAGTATTGCTGCACTTATGACCATATTATAATGTTAATGAATCGGATGCATACGGGGTCGTTACATTTTTCAAGGGAGCTGTTTTCAACTCTAGCATTCATTCAACCTGTAATTTCTTGGTAAAATTCATTCACTCATATTCTGAGGATTATAAGATTGTATCTCTCTTGAACTCTTACACTGAATTGATTTGTTTCTGTTAATTCTTGTCAATTCTAAGATCAAAGAGTTTCTTTAAAGCTTTTTCTAGAGTAGTGTTATCTAGAGGAAATAATAGGGTAGTGTTCTCTGGTTCTTTGTGATTAGTAGTCTAATAGGGTTTTAGATTTCAGTTTCTTTATCTAGGTTTGATAAAGGTGATCACTTGTAAAGCTTGTAACGACAAATTTTGATTTAGTGGAACTCTAACCAGGTTTGGTTAGAAGACACTGGATGTAGCTTCTCTTTTGAGGGGTGAACCAGTATAGGTTTGGTGTTCTCTTGTTTCTTAATCTTGCTATCTTAAACTTGCTTATCTTGTGGTTTATCTCTCAAACATCAAAAAGGGGGAGATTGTTAGCTTCAAGTGTTTGAAGA
>CM023947.1:20639924-20662196 GCA_013407115.1 Glycine latifolia | reverse complement strand
GTTTAATTTTCAAGAAAGTTTTAAGAAAGTGTCAAAAACCAATTCACCCCCCCCTCTTGGTTTATTAGATTAGGTATTCATTGTATTTACAAAGATCAACTGAAATATTTTTCTGAAATTGCTTAAAGTGAAGCGTGAATCTTGATTGATTGAAAGTTTCATTTTTAATAAGGGAAAACTTGTGATACGATCTTAATTTCGCTGCTAGTTTTCAAAGAAATTTTAAAGTCCCTGTTTTAACCAATTCACCCCCTCTGGGTTAATTGTGTGTGTTCATCATTGTTTTCATAATTTACACAACAATTCAACTAATATAAACTTATCAAATAATCAAATAACACAACAAATAAATCAAACATCTAGTTTCAATTATCGAAATTTCAGGGCATTACAAAAGATGACGTTCGGAAATATAAGTCTTCTGTCACCTCAGCGGTGAGTATTGATGCTCTGCGTCGTCAACTTAGGTTGACAAGCCCTGAGGACTCTTGCAAGGTGATTGTTGAGGCTTGTGGGAGTGATGACCTTCCTTTCTTGAGGGCGATGTTGAACTGTCTGCCCTTCTTCTTTATGTATCGATGTCTCTTCAAGGTGTTGGGTTTGCTTCTTATTATGTCTCCCTTTCAATGTGCTCTTCTTGAGCACTTGAATGTGGCTCCTTCCCAACTTCACCCTAACAGCTAGCCAATGGTGAGGGCTTTCAAAATTATTTGTCCCTTCTTCAATATCTAACCTAGCATGTCGGTATTCTTATTCTTTTTCCAGATGAAGCTGACGGGTAAGATCGGTTGGGTCTCCTTGAACAGTCTCCAGGAAGTTGTTCGAGTTTGAATCTAACATCTTCCCTTGCTTCAAGGACTATTTCTTTATGGGTTGTGCTGTCAATGTCGTGGCTGAGGGGTTGCCATTGATGTTTGATCTGGATGGGGAGCCTCGCTTCTTGTTCTATTGGTAGTCTGATCCTATCAGGTTCAAGTCGTTTGATGAGGACTGTAACGACCCGCCTCGTTGCTACGATATCACTAGCCCTTAACCGTGCAATTTCGATTTTTAATGAAAACTCCATTAATTTGATTATAAAAATGGTAGTAAATTTTTTTTTGCACTAATACAATTATCATACACTTGATACAACTACATAATTGAATCCACATGTATATATAGATATTATACCAGTACATATCATCCACATTTCAATACTGAATTTAGTTTTACATGTATATACACTTGGAATTTATATATCCAACAAAAGAATCAAGGGACTAACTATGAAAGAGTTGATTAACAAAACACAACTCTTTCCAAAAAGAATTCCAACGTCATCACGTTGGCTTGGCGGCTCCAACAAAAGAAGATCTCCCTCCAAGGTTACCTACTGCTGCTCATCTGCTCACATGAATGAGGGTTCGCGATCATCACAGATACCAATCACACAGTACAACAAATGCAAGGGTGATTTTATTATATACAATCAACAGTTATCAGGTAACCACAATTAGGAAGGAAACAACAATAATAACCATAAATTGTTACCAAAATTCCATCAGTCTAATACATACTCGACAAACCAATCATCCAATTCATTTTACAAATCAAACAATCATGATTGGAATGATGCATGCTCCTCATTTCGCTCTCACCATGCAATGTGGTGCCATGTCCAGGGAAATAGCCTTTCACAGGAAAATGATTCATCGCCTATCAGGGTCGCCTTGTCTTGCACAAGCCATTCCCCCCCCACAGTAATCAACCAGTGACGCACGAGAATTCCTAACTAAAGAGGAAAAGACCTTTAATACATGCATGAGTTATTGAAGTGACAAATACACAATACTACGTATAAGTCTTGTCTATGATATAACTCCAACACAATTTACCACCCAAATTACTGAGATCTCTAATGCTTTTTCAACCAATAAAGGTATAAGATGTAATGGTTAGCAATCACTTGGTGGGAGAGACACTTGGCGCAGTTTCTAAAGGCACTCATCTTTCACTAAAAATGGTCATGTCCTATAAGGACAATGATAAGTTCCTTGTCACACTTTACTCTCATTAGGTTGACATTAAAATGATATTTAATTTGTTAAAAAATGAAAATATATAAGATTTAAAATTTTACAAAAATAATCGGGACAGTGGAGCTGTTGAGAAATCCCCACCTGAACTGCACAATGCACAAATAGCACAAACTTCTACCTGAGACCCAAGTTAAAGAAATAGTGGGCCCTACCCACAACCATAAATATCAACATATAATATCTGAATCTCTAGCACAGGCCCAAGGATGAGGTTTAATTGATTAACCATATAATATATCAAGTATTTATCATAATAATCCTCTGGCAGGTGCTTCCTGCACTCTATTATTGTTTTCAGCCCACAGAAACCCACAGGTACGCGAATGCCTTCATTCTATTTCCATTAATGCAATATGAAGTATGAAGCATGGACACCGTCAATGCATGACCCGGCTAGGAACACATCCTTCCTCGCAAGGGTAACCCGTCATGTACCCTCCATGTACATATATAACACACCAATGTAGGCTCACCTATACACTGACCGTGGCTAGGAACACATCCTTCCTTGCAAGGGTAACCAATCAGTTACTACATCCCACGTGTACATACACGACATACAACCATGGGCACCATCAATGCATGACCTGGCTAGGAACACATTCTTCCTCGCAAAGGTAACCAGTCATACACCCCTTATGGGTATCCATGTATATCCACATCACACAATGACAATCATGGGCACCATCAATGCATGACTTGTCTAGGAACACATCCTTCCTCACAAGGGTAACCAGTCATGCACCTCCATGGGTATCAATGTATATCCACATCACATCATCTCAGTATCATCATCATACATATCAAACTTATCTCATTTCAACATTATCATCATGAACATCAATTTCATCTCATTTTTCAACATTATCAGCCACATCAACGTAACCTCATTTAAGCATCACAAACCACATAAACATCATCAGCCACTTCCATGACATCTCAATTTCACTATCATCAACAACACCAGTAATAACTACATCGCATCCCATTAGTTGAAAACATCGTTTGCCTTGAAAACAAGCACACACATAGGGACCAACACACATCAATCATAAATACATTGCATCTCATTAGTTAAAAACTTAGTTTTTCTTGAAAACCAGCACACAGCAGGGACAGACAGTTATCTTCATAGTTGGGCTCCCTGGCCCTTAACTATGGTATCAAAACTATAACCAAAAAAATAAACTCCCCTTAGCTAACTACGATTTCTCCCTTTAAAACCTCGTGGTGGTGTTTTGAGATCCTTCAAATACGTGTGTTTTCATCCAAACGCAAAACTCTATATACCAAATTGAAAACAATTTAGTATAGATCTCCAAGGTAAGATCGATATTAACATTTGGGGTCAAATACCCACTCAAATAAAAAAAAGGGCTAAAAGGGTGTTTTGGGAGTTCACATCAAAAGACATCATTTTGAAATTTCGATCACACCAATGTGACCGGGGTTCAACAAGGATCATAGGGATGACATCAATTTCATAAAAAGGAGACTTTTACAACATCTAATTTTCAAAGGTTTTGTAAAACTCCCAACAATAGTACCCAAAACACAAGAGACACTAAGAGAAGCTTAAACTAGCTAAAAGAAGACAAAGGAAACCAAGATTATCTCATGGAAATCAAGATTACCTTAAGGAAATCGAGAAAGAAGGATTCAGACCTCCGTTCTTTACCGAAACTTGTGAGGAGTTTCAGAGATTTCGCTCTGATTACGAGGTTCTTCTCCGTGCCGTGGTTCTATTAATAAAAAGAACACCGCTTTGTTTACTTGTGAAAATGGTGATAAATTTTTTCACTAGCATATAACGACCATCCTCATAGAAAAAGAAACGTAATTAAAGGTACTCATAAGACATTTCAAATATATGTATGCACATACCAGACATAATTTAGTTTCAAGTACAAAAGATTATGCCTCAAAACATACATAAAGTGTTTTACAAATAGAAAGAGAAATAAAAGTCAGGGGTGTAATTAGCAAAACAAGGAGTGCATCCATTAAAAACAAGGGGTGCATCTAGAAAATTACAACTCCTGCCCGGGATCATGTCTATTGACATCCCGGCAAACCACGACGACTCCAATTAACTCGGTCCTCTCCCAAAAGCATCTACTGCTGCCCATCTGCTCACACGAACTCAGTTCGCGATCATCACAGGTACCAAATCACAGGGTAACAAAAGCAAAGGTGAGTTCATCATATTAAATAACAACAATAAATACAACAGAAGAGGAACACAACCCGATCAAGAAGCAACACAGTCATCAACATATCAATATAAACATTCGAAGCATCCATCAAACACGGACATCCACAAACATCTCATAAATTGACTTATAATATCTAGCATGATGCATGCTCCTGACTCAATTCTCATCATGCAATGTTGTACCATCCAGGAAATAGGCCAAATCCATGGTACGAATGATTACTGCAATACGTCAGGGTCACTCTGTTGTGCATAAGACTCACCTCCCGATGGTGATCAGTCAAAATGGGTGTCATAAGGATCTCCCTACAGACGTGATCCCCCAGTACTTCTCGTACTATGCAGTCAACCATCCTATTTCCGTCATGCAAATGTCGTATGTTACGTAGGCACCATCAACGTATGACCCCGCTAGGAACACAATCCTTCATCGCAAGGGTAACCCGTCATACACCCCCTATGTAACATACCGCCCACACAAAGGCCCAACGATGTACTAACCGTGGTCCTCGCAAGGTTCACCACCCGATCCTGGTATCTCACGTCTATACATAGGATATCACCAAGGCACCATCAATGTATGACCGAGAACCAAGCTCAACTCGACCTGGCTAGGATAATGCCATACACCCCCGTGGGTATTTATGTATATCCAAACGCATTCCTCATCTCAAGCCATCACATAGGCTGAGTTCAAATGCCACCAACGTAATCATATGCATCACTCACAAACACATAAAATCAAGTGAATCGGTGTGAAGTACGAGGTATCCGGGTTGGCACTTAGATATACTATCTCAAGGTAAGAATCCAAACAAGGTTGCACGAAGGCAGACAAGATCGGTCAAGGTCGGTAGAACTCGGACAAGGTCGGTAAGGGTCGATCATAAGGGGTATAATTTGGACAATGGAAGGCAAGAGTAGCGAGAATGGATGAGGTCGGGGGAAGTCAGTTGGATTTGGTAAGGATTTGCCAAAGGCGGTCAATGGGGTCCTTAGGTTTCTCATAAGGTTCCAAGGACAGGTTCCGCACTATGAAATCGATTGCATAACCACTATAATCGATTATAACCGATAGTGCTTGTAAGATCCCAGGTTACCAATTTACAAAGTCATAAGGGAACCCGGTAGTTCAAGAAGAAAGACCACAACTCAACCGAGTAGAAGCCCTGGTGGCTCTCTTCCCGAGAAGACACGAGCTCATATGAGTTAGAGAACCCGATAGCTCTCACTCTCCCTCTTGTGAAGTAACTTGAGCTTAACAGCTCTATCATATTACTCCGGGTAAGGAACCCGGTACCTCTAAAGAAAAGGAAGCGAGTCCTAACAACTCTTAAGGAGACAACCCCAAGTAGGTAACTTGATATACAAACGTCCGCCAACAAAGACTAAGTTACCTCCTGCATGCAGGCATGCATGCCACTTAACCCGCTCAACTCGGCCTACCCATCTCGATAGCCGACATCAAAACACAAAGGTTGATATCTATGTGTAACACGGCCAACCCATCCCGGTACTCATCACCTTCACGAACACTTTCGCAAGTGTCTTAGAAGCCTTTCAGCATTAAAATGCAAACTTCACACACATGCACGGGGAGTCCTTAAAACCTCTACTCCCCACAAGAACACCATACATCAACACAACACGACATATAACAGATTAAGGCATAATACATCTCCTTCATAAAAGACATTGCTTTTCTGGAAAACATCACACACACACCAGAGGCATGCAGTTATCATCACGGTTGGATCCCCTTGCCCCCAAACCGTGGTAGCTAAAGCTGTTAAGAAACACGATAAACTTTTTTTACCTAACCAAGAGTTCGTCCATGAGCTTCACGACGGTTCATTCTTAACTTATGTTCCGCAGCAGCTACGGTGGTTCTTGTAGGTTGAAGGTAACAAAGAGGGAGTCGAGAACGAGAGGTTTCTGGTGAGTTTTAGAGAGAAAACAGATGAAACGCAAAGGTAGAAGAAGGAAGAGTAAACTTGTTGTTCTGCCAGCCTGCTGCTTATAAACACGGATGACACAGTATGTCCACTTAACGTGCACAGCCAGCAACCACAGCACATCAGAGTTGACTTATGTCCAATACCCATCAAGCACATATACCAAGACAAAATCACTCAAACAACAAGTTATAAATAAAACAATAAATCAATTAACATAACACATGTAATTTAATTAATATAATACACACATTAAGCATCTAGATTAGCAACTTATAATCTGAGTCATTACACCTATGGCAAGCAACGACGGCCCGTGGTGGTTGATGGTGGTTGTGGGTGGTGGAAGGGAGGTTCTAGGACTTTTTGGGTGAGTTTAGAGATAGAAGGAGACAGAAAACGCCTGTTTCAGCGCTGCTGAACGTATTTATAACCCGAGTGGCTCGCTCAGTGCGCCCTGGCTCACTCAGGGAAATTTCCTCTATGTCAGGAAATATCAGGGAAATTCGCTCAACACGCTCTGTCTCGCTCAGTGCGATAGCATGTCTCGTTTAGCGCGACAACATGTTTTGCTCAGCGCGCTGGTCACGCTTAGCACGACATCAAAAGTCATTATTTTAAAGATCCCAACGGTAAAAATATGAATAGATGAGTTAAGAAGCTACTTTCAAAATTTGAAGGTGATCCAACGGTTTACGAACCTGGGATGGTAATTTTACCAAAATAGGTTATGAGTCAAACTATCACTCTCACATTACAAAAATAAATCAAACAAAGTTTACATAACTTAACATTCATACCAAACAATTTTACAAGGTTAATCTACACAATCAATCAACTAATTCAAGTTTATCAAACAATCAAATAACACAACAGATACATAAAACATCTATTTTCAGTTATCAAAATTTCAGGGTGTTACAACTCCCCTACCCTTTTAGAAATTTCGTCCTCGAAATTTACCTGACTCAAGCAAGGCTGGATAGGCTTCTTGCATTTGACCCTCCAATTCCCATGTTGCATTATCTCCTGATGTAGCTCCCCAGATCACCTTGACTAAAGGAATTTCTTTCCCTTTTAGGTGATTCGTTTGTCGATCTTCGATCCTCAAAGGCAATGTTTCATATGTCAAGTTTTCCTTTACTTAAACGTCATCTAACTCGACCACATGTGAAGGATCATGGACATATTTACAGAGTTGGGACACATGAAAGACATGTGAATATTAGAAACAGACGGAGGTAATGCAATTTGATATGCTACAGGGCTGACTCTTTTAAGAATTTGGAAGGGGCCAATAAAATGAGGTGTGAGTTTTCGGGATTTCAAAGCTCGACCAACCCCAATCCATGGAGTAACTCTCAAGAATACATGATCACCAACCTCAAATTCTAGGTCTTTCCTCCTCTTGTCCTGGTAACTCTTCTGCCTACTTTGAGTAGTCATCATTCTCTCTTGGATCAAATTGACCTTCTCAATGGTTTGTTGTACCACTTCAGGTCCTAAAATGAGGTTTTCTCCAGGTTCTAGCCAACACAAGGGTGTCCTACACCTCCTACCATACAAAGCTTCGTAGGGAGCCATGTCAATGGTAGAGTGAAAACTATTGTTATAGGTAAACTCTATCAACGACAGAAAACTCTCCCAACTACCCTTTTGTTCCAAAAAACATGCCCTCAAAAGGTCCTCTAGAGACTGAATGGTCCGCTCAGTCTGGCCATCAGTTTGAGGGTGATAGGCTGAACTTAGCCTAAGCTTGGTTCCCAACGCTTTGTTCAGACTCTCCCAAAATCTAGAGGTGAATCTAAGATCTCTGTCAGATACTATGCTAGACGACACGCCATGTAATCTGACAATCTCACTAATATACACAGAGGTTAAATTTTCTAAGGAAAACCTGATATTGATGGGGATAAAGTGAGCAAATTTGGTCAATCTTTCAACAATAACCCAGATAGAATCTAAACCTCTCGGGGTTCTAAGCAGTCCTACAACAAAATCCATGGAGATACAGTCCCTCTTCCACTGGGGTATCTCTAAGGGTTGCAATTTCCCTGAGGGTATTTGATGTTCTATCTTAGCCTTCTGAAAGACTTAACATGCATACACAAACTCACTAACCTTTTTCTTCATGTTTGGCCACCAAAACATTGCCTTGTGAAATTGATACATCTTAGTAGCACCAGGGTGGATGCTCAGACTGCTCCTATGTCCTTCCTCCAAGATCATCTTCCTAAGCTCAGGTACATTGGGGACATAGATTCTATCTTAAAGTCTCAGGACTCTATCTGATCCCACTCTGAAACTACTATCTCTCCTTGATGAGATGGCTTCTAACTGAGTCATCAGAAAAGGATCAGACTTCTAACCCTCTCTGATCTCTCCTAGCAAGCTACCAACAATCCTCAAAGCTCCTAGTCTCACACTGTTAGGGGTAACCTCACACACAAGGCTAAGGTCCCTAAACTGTTCTAAGAGATCCAACTCTAACCATCAAAGCAGATACATGCAAGGATTTTCCACTCAAAGCATCAGCCACTACATTGGCTTTGCCAAGATGATAGCTAAGCTCAAAGTCATAATCCTTAAGAAAATCTAATCATCTCCTCTGACTCATGTTCAACTCTTTCTGACTAAATAGATACTTAAGGCTCTTATGATCATTAAACACTTCAAACTTAGAGCCAAAAAGGTAGTGCCTTCATATCTTAAGAGCAAACACTACAACGGCTAACTCCAAATCATAGTAAGATAATTCCTTTCATGCATGTTGTGTTGTTTAGAAGCATAGGCCACTACTTGGCCATTTTGCATCAGCACTCCTCCTAAACCCATTTTTGATGCATCACAGTACACATCAAAGGGTTCTCTTGGGTTAGGCAAAACTAATACAGGTGCAGTTGTCATCTTTTCCTTAAGGGTTTGGAAATTGTGCTCACACTCAGCATCCCAAACAAAAACTTGACCCTTACGAGTCAGCTTGGTCAAAGGCGAGACTAACTTGGAGAAACCTTCTATGAATCTTCGGTAGTATCCCGCTAACCCCAAAAAACTTCTAATCTCAAACACCAACTTAGGACTCTCCCACTTAAGAACAATTTCTATCTTAGAAGGATCTACAGCTATACCACTTTGAGATATCACATGTCCTAGGAAACTCACTTTCTCTAACCAAAACTCCCACTTGGAAAACTTAGCATAAAGTTGTCGATCCTTAAGGGTTTGCAACACAATCCTCAAGTGTTCCTCATGGTCATCTCTAGTCTTAGAGTATACCAAAATATCATCTATGAAAACTACCACAAAACTATCGAGATAGGGGTGAAAGATCCTATTCATATAATCCATAAACACACTCGGAGCATTAGTCACACCGAAGGGCATAACTAAATACTCATAATGACCAAAATGGGTCCTAAAAGCAATCTTAGAAATATCCTTAAAATTCACTCGGATCTGATGATAACCTGACCTAAGGTCTTTCTTGCTAAACACACAAGCTACTACCAGCTGGTCCATAAGGTCATTTATTCTAGGCAAATGGTACTTGTTCTTAATCGTCACCTTATTCAACTGACGATAGTCTACACACAACCTCATGGTCCCATCTTTCTTCTTTACTAACAAAACTGGTGCTCCCCATGGAGACACACTAGGCCTCACAAACTGCTTATCCAACAACTCTTCTAGTTGTTTCTTAAGCTTGGCTAACTCTATAAGAGACATCCTATAAGGGGCTACGGATATGGGTTTGACACTTGGTACTAAGTCTATAGAAAACTTTATCTCTCTCACTCAGGCGGTAGGCCAGATATATCCTTAGGAAACACTTCTGGAAACTCTCTAACAACAGGGAGGTCACCTAGAGAAACCTTGGTCTCTACTTCTAGGTTAGACAAGATCATGTACACTTAAGCATTTTCTTTCAAAGATGACACAATTTGGTTGGCAGAGACAAACATCCCATTTTTACTCACCTTAAGATCCCAAAACATCACAGTTTTATCAAAGCAATTTAACAAAACATGGTTGAAAGATAACCAATCCATACCTAGAATAACATGAATTTGGTTGAGAGGCAAAAATATTCAGATCAATAAAGAATTTTCTACCTAAATTTTCTACAAGACAATTCAAACACTCATCAGAAGTCAAGACAGACCCACTAGTTGGGGTCTCTACCACAAGCTCATCATTCAAAGAAGACACAAAAAGTTTAAGTTTCTCCACACACAAATAAGATATAAATGAATGGGTCGTACCGAAGTCGAATAGCACAAGTAACGGAATCCCACTTATGAAACATTTACCTTGGATTAGATCTTTAGATTTTGAAGCTTCAGCACCACTAAGAGTAAAGACTCTTCCCGTGGCTTTTGGATGGTTGGTTTGGTCCTTCAGGCCTCCACCATTCTGCTCTGTCTTGGGATATGGGCAGTCTCTTTGAAGGTGACCCTTTTGTCTACAGTTGTAACAAATCGTGTCTCTATCTACACAGTTCGAAGAGATATGACCTGGCTTACCACACTTGAAGCAAATGATCTGAGTTAGAAAAGTAGTGGGTCTACTACCACTACCACCAGAAAACCCCATAGCAGCAGTCTTTGATCGTTGGGACGATGACCATATTGCTTAGGAGGGGTTGGGTATGGTTTCCCATGATTCTGGGGCCCGACCTTCTTATTCTTTATTGGACCTTTACTTCCATAATATGTCACCCTGTCTCGAGAGTCTTCGTCCCATATCCTACACATATTAACCAATAGTGGGAACTGGCGGACACCTTGACAGTTCACAGCTTGCTTCACATCATGTCGCAAGCCATTCAAAAATTTCACACACGTGGAGCTTTCACCATCTCTTCCTTGGTAATGAGGGAAGCACCTCACCAACACTTCAAACTTAGTTGCATACTCAGCCACAGTCATGTTCTCTTGCTTAAGCTCAAGGAATTCCATCTCCTTCTTGTTTCTAACATCTTCAGGAAAATACTTCTCCAGGAATACCCTTTTAAAGGTTTTCCAGGTCACAACTTGACCTTCAGCCTCCAAGCATTGGCGAGTATTCTCCCACCAATACTCAGCTTCTTCTACTAAAGTGTAGGTGCCAAAAGCCACCTTCTGCTCCTCTGGACATTCCATAACTCGAAAGATTTTCTCAATCTCTCGTATCTAGTTCTGAGCATCATCAGGGTTATATCCTCCATTGAAAGTAGAGGGATTGTTTCGATGAAAGTGATCCAACCCTTGATACTTAGTAGCCCTAGCAGCTTCTCCTCTATTCTGATTTCCTAGAGCCTAAGCTAAGGCTTGGAGAGCATAAGCTATAGCACGATCATTCCTACCAGCCATCACTTCCTACGCACACCAAGAAGTAAGAAAGTGGAAGGAATACACACAACAAAAGAACAATACAATTCTACACCCACTTAATCACCATATAAAGTTGATGCATCGAGAAATCACTCATCTACAATAGTTCGCCCTCGAGACATTAACATTTATCATTCACTCTTTTTATTCCCTTTTGCTTGCCATAATGTTCCTTTGCACTTCCCGAATTACCCAGATGGCCAGTCTGATAACTCGTGACCAGGCATTGGAACTCATGGTATAATAGATATCAGGAATACAAACATGTTATAACCAACCCAAGAAATCTTCATAACCTATGCATCACAACAATGTATGCAAGTCTCAAACAAAAACAATCCAAGCAACCACAAAATAATCAATTACTCCAAACATCACACATCCAACAAGCAACAACAAAATGCACAGAGAAACATAGCAGACTTACAACTCACCAGCCAAAAAGGTTTGACCTGCTCTAATAAGGACTTGTTAACCTTGGTGGAAAGGGTGGACAAGGCCACCTTGGAACAACTGTCAGCTTCTTTGAACGTGCAAACAATTTTGTCTCTTCCTTCAGCTGATGACCTTCTCGCTGTTCTAGATGGTAAGGTGTCCCACTTTTGTCTTCTTTTGTGTTTGACGTATTTGCCTTTGATTTGAATTGACATTTACCATATTTTTATTATTTTGGAGGTATCACGGGCGATTTTCCTTGGAGGCCTCTGGTGAAGCCTACCAGACTTGCTAATGGGGGTGTGCCACCTGCTTCTGTCAACCCTTCTGCTGGAGGCAAGGGTCGGCCCACTGTTGGGGTTGACCATGTTGGTGTTGGCATTGTTGAGTCTGGGTGGTCCTCTTGCTGTTGCAGCATAGGGTTAGCCCGTGGCAGCATCGATATTCCAGGTTGCTACTGCCCCTATTACCATCAATACTTCTCATGATCCTCTTCCTCCTGCTCCTCCTTCTCCTACTGTTGTTTGAGAAGCACTGCTTCTCCTGCTATTGTGCTTCCTTCAACCCCCGCTACTACTTCCCTATTGACCGCTGGTGCTGCGACCAGTAATGCTTTTAAGGTATTGTCTTCTTCTTCTCCTGCCCCACTACATACTTTTGCTACACCAGCATCAACTCAGCCATCTTCTTCTTCTCGCCCTGTCACCTCTCTTGAGTTTATACATACTTTGAGGGATATTGACTCTTTTTGGAGCATAGGGCATAAGCAAGAGAAAAGGACCTTGATTCCCTTCAACAAGAACTTGATCCGTTCAGTCGAGGTTCAGAGTGCCATCGACTCTACAAAGGCGGAAGTTGTAGGCAAGGTGGCAACCCTATAGGCTGAGGTGGCCAAGTTGAAGTCTACCATTCACACTGTTTGGAGGGTGGAGCACTCCAAGGTGACTGATGCCACTGTTGCCTTAGCTGAGGTGGTCAGGTTTCACTACTAGCTGTTTGCCAAGGCCATTGGTGCCTTGGCCAAGCTTTTGTGCACTAGGTTGGATGGTGACAAATTGGCTAGTCATTGCAAGGTACTGCTGGCTGGGAAGAAGGAGCTAGCTTGCAAGGTTGACAGGGTTACTACTAAGAGGGATGAGCTCTCCAAGGAAGTGGTTGCCCTGGAGGCCCGGTTGGATGACGAGAAGGCTTCCAGCAAGGAGCTTGAGGAGGAGTTGTCCATCTACAAGCAAGAGCGATGGAGCAGCACGAAAAGGGTTTTCACAAGGTTGTCAAGCAGGACAGGTTCTTTGCTAAAGACCTTGACTTGGGTCTCTTTGACCCATTCAAGGATGTGAAGGATGGTATTATGCTTGATGAAGAAAAGATTGTTGCGGCAGATGAGGGTGCCAGTGAAGAGCAAGATGATGGGTCCAATTAGGCTATCCCCTTTTTCTTTTTGTGATTTGTTGACTTTGGGCTGTGAAGGCCTTGTAATTCTTGACAATCATTACTTATAATACAACTTCTCATCTTTTGTTGACAAATGCTTCTCTGTTTATTCTCTGCCTTGTATGTTGTTGTGTTTTATTTATGCACTGCTTCGTAAATAGGCTTCTTGTGATAATGGAGGTAAGTCGCTTAAATGGTGCTCTTGCGATGTAGGAAACGAGACCTTGCAGTCGGATGGTGTCTCGTTTTGCCTCTTGTTTGTGGGTAAGTAGCTGATCCTTTGGCCCTATTTGTCGTGGTTCCAAGGGATTGCTCGTACCAAGAGTGTGTGTTGGGTTTTGTGGCCCAACAGTGGACCTAAAATTTTTGTACTTCAAACTTGTACTCCTGCAAGAATAAAGTTTAGGAATAATAAAGTTTGTCAAGGGTAGACCTTGCGTACCTTGAGTTTTAGCGTGAGGAAAACTTAACAATGAGGAGGCTCACCAAGGTGGATCTTGGTTTTGTCGAGCCTTGTACCAGGGGAGTTGTCCATCCTGGGTTTTGTCGAGGCTTACCGAGGATGGAACTAAGGTTTATGAACCTTTGTAGAGAGAGATCTACCAAGGGTGGACCTTGGGTTTATGAACCTTTGAAAAATCGAGCAGGGGTGTTGCCCTAGATTTTATTGAAGGTTCACCAAGGGTTTACCTTGGGTTTTAAGAACCTTTGGAGATTACCAGTGATGCGCTCATCTTGGATTTTGAAGGTGGATGTCTACTAAGACTCGGGTTTATGAAACTTTGCGATCTACCAAGGCTTGGGTTTATGAACTTTTGAAGACGGAGGTCTACCAAGACCCGGGTTTATAAACCTTTAAAGTCTACCAAGGCTTGGGTTTATGAACCTTTGAAGGTGGAGGTCTACCAAGACTCGAGTTTATGAACCTTTGATTTCTACCAAGACTCGAGTTTATGAACCTTTGAAGAACGACCAGGAGGTTGTCCTAGATTTTGCTGAAGGTCCACCAAGGGTGTACCTTAGGTTTTAAGAACCTTTGGAGATTACCAGGAGCTTGTCTTGGATTTTGTTGAGAGGTTCACCAAGGGTGTGCCTTGGGTTTTAAGAACCTTTTGGAGAACGACCAAGAGGTTGTCTTGGATTTTGTTGGACGTCCACCAAGGGTGTACCTTGGGACCCTTTGGAGATTACCAGGAGCTAGTCCTGGATTTTGCTTGAGGTCCACTAAGGGGGTACCTTGGGTTTTAATAACCTTTGGAGATTATCAGTGACACATCTGTCCTTGATTTTGGCGAGGTTCACCAAGAGTGGACCTTGGGTTTTGCAAACCTTTAGAGAAGCAAGGCTTACCAAGGTTGGACCTTGGGTTTGACGAGCCTTGGACCAGGGAATTACTCATCTTGGGTTTTCATTGTGTTCGTGCAAGGTTGAAACAAGTAGATAAAATTTAAAGTGAAATACATTTTAATCAATATAACATTTGAGTACATATTCCCTTTTATTCTTCGGATGTGCCTCGTTAAAACCTCTTAAGCCAAAATCCTGCTTTTTTTCACGGGATAGAAGACTCGAGTAGGAAAAAGAGTACACCATCTAGTCTTCCACAGGTTAACTGAAGTAGAACTTTAGATGGGTAGCATTCCATGTTCTTGGAATTGCTTTACCATCTAGTTCTTGTAGTCTGTAGGCTCCATTGTCTAGGCTTGTGACTATCCTAAATGGGCCTTCCCAGCTGGGTCCAAGCTTTCTCGCATGAGGATCATTTTTGGCTTCACCTCAGACTCGCCACACGTGGTTGCCCGATTGGAAGGTTCGAGGTTGAACCTTGGTGTTATATCTTATTGATACTCAAAGTTTAGTAGCTTCTTATCTAATTTTGGCCATGTCTTGGATTTCATTTTTTGTTTCTAGTTCGACCCTCATGTTTTCTTCATTATGTTGTTATTGGAACAACAACCTCCTTGTCGATGGCTCCTCGATTTCAATAGAGATCATGGCATATGTGCCATAAGTGAGACAAAAAAAAGGAATTTCATTAGTAGTTGTCTGAGGTGAACAATGATAAGCCCAGAGTATACTGGGGAGTTCTTCCTTCCAAACACCCTTAGACTTGTCAAATCTAGTGCGCAGGGCTCAGAGACTCTGTTAGCGGGCTCCACCTGACCATTGGTCTAAGGGTGTTCAATATCTAGCCTTATGAGGAAATCTTTGTAGGTCTGAGCTTTGACTATGTGCCGTTGTCAGTGACAATGGCGTAGAGGAGACCATACCTGCATATAAGATGTTTCCAGGTTAACATTTCTACCTCACTGTCGGATATCTATCGTAATGACTTTGATTCTATCCACTTGGTGAAGTAATCAATGGTGAATATTAGGAATTTGATCGTTCTCATGGCTTTTGGTAGAGGCCCCAGTATGTCCATTCCCTACATGGTGAAAGGCCAAGGGGAGGTCAGACTATGGAGATTGTCAGGGGGAGTCTGTGGGACGTCTGCGAATTCCTGATATCGCCTGCAATTCCTAGTGAATCAAGGGCGTCGACCCTAAGTGGCAGCCAATAGTATCTTGCTCGTACTATCTTGGTGGCAAGGAAGCATCCTCCTGTATGGAGACTACAAATCCCCTCATGGAGTTCTCTCAGGAAATAATCTGTCTGCTGGCTTTCTAGACATTTGAGTAGAGGTGTTGGCAGCCCTTTTTTGAACAATTTGCTATCAAGGATGATGTAGTAGCTAACATTCATTTTCAGGCATCAGGACTCTTTTTCAGCTGATGATAATGCCCCTTAAATTAGAAAAGTCTTGTAAGGGGTCATCCAGTTTGATTCCTCCTCATCACCTACCATGACCTATTGGGTGTCTATGGTGGGAGCTTGGAGTGTCTCCTGGATGATAGTCTTAAGATGTTCATTCTTCTTGGTGGTGGCTAGCTTAGAGAGTAGGTCTGCTCTGGTGTTGTTCTCCCTTGGTATGTAATACATTTTGAAGCACTCGAAACTATTAATGAAGGTTCTTGTAATGTGATAATACTAGAGGAGCATCATATCTTTAGTTTGGTATTTGTTGGCAACCTGTCCTTGGCTTAGTTGTGAGTCAGTGTAGCATTTCAGTCGTTTAGCTCTGATATCTTTTGCAAGCTTGAGGCTTGCTATGAGTGCCTCATATTCAACTTGATTATTTGAAGCTCTGAAATTGAGCTTGAGGGCTTGTTCCAGGGTGATATTAGTAGGCATTTCGAGAATCATGTCTGCCCCGCTTCCTTATACATTGGATGCTCTATCAACATAAAGGTTCCACCAGTCTGGGGTGGTTCGGTCGTTGCCAGTGAATTCAACGAGGAAGTCTGCCATGAATTGTGTTGTCATGGGAACGCAAGGTTTGTAGTTAAGATTGAACTCTAATAGTTGAATGGACCATGCCACTATCTGCCCTGCCAATTCTGGTTTTCGTAACACCTCTTTGATGGGGTAGTTCATTTTGACTACCACCTGATGACTTTGAAAATACTGTCGAAGGTGTCTGGCTGAGGTGACGAGTACCAATGCTATCCTTTCTATCATTTGATAGTGCTTCTCAACGTCGTGGAGGATGCGGCTGGTGAAGTAGATGGGAAGTTGGTTTTTCCCTTCCTCTTGAACAAGGGTTGAGCTTACAACTTTGTCAGCTATAGAGATATAAAGGAGCAGTGGTGCTCCTGGTCTGGGTCGACTCAGGACAGGCAGTGTGGCGATGGTTTTCTTGAAGGTCATGAAGGATTGCTCGCAAGCGTCATACCATAGAAAAGGTTCCATCTTCCTGAGCAATTTGTAAAAAGGTTTCACTTTTTCAATGAGCTTCAGCAGGAACCTAGACAAAGATGCCAACCTTCTGTTCAACTTCTTTGTCCAAGTTCATGACTTGGCTGGTACCCCTCGATGTGGGGTAATATCTTCCAGGCCCTTGGTGGGAGGATACGGTGCCACTTTGAGGCTCTCTGTGTAGCATTGTCGAGCTTGCTTCTAGTTTGCCTTGACAATAACTATTTCTCCCGTTAAGGTCGGGAGCTTTATCTTTAGGTTAGGCATAAAGACGATGGCTCTGAGCTCATTTAGTGTTTTCCTGCCAATTAAAGCAAAATAAGAGGTGTCAGCATCGACAATTAGATACCTGATAGTGAAGCCCCTTGAGAGCGGTCCTTGACCAAAAGTGATCATGAGGTCTAAGTAACCCCTAGTCTTTACCTTTTCCCCTGCAAAGTCGAGGAGTGGTCCAGAGTGAAGGTGGACTGTGTTTGGTGAAACTTCAAGTCTGTATAAAGTCTTCCCGTACAGGATGTTCGCAGAATTGCCCTGATCAATGAGGACTTTTGATACCATAAAGTTGGGGATCACGACAGAGATCACCATGGGATCATCCTGGTTAATAGGGTTAATCCCTTTGAAATCTATGTCTGTGAAGGTAATGGGAGGGAGACTCCTTGGTGGTGAAACATCGACACAATTAATGTCAACATCCTTAATAGCATGAAGGTTCCATTTTGGGGATTGGCCAGACAGTCCTCCATGGAAAAATCTGTTCGCGTACACCTTAAATTTGCTTTTTATCCGACCTATATGGGTTGATCTTGGTTGTTCCTTCCTTTTTGTCTCGCTTTTGTCCAACTAGGCGGCCCTTATTCTTGAATTTCGACATCTCCTCCACTTGGATGTAACCCTTGGCTTGTTCACATAACTCGTCTATGCTAGAAGGGGGTTTCTTGCATAGGTTTTCCGCGAACATACCTAGTTTCAAGGCCAACAACATGGAATGCAATGCCACTTTAGGGTTGAGGTTTTAGATTTGGATGGCTATCCGTCCAAATTTGTCCATGAATCTTCGAAGAGACTCATCATCTTTTTGTCATAGACTGGCCAGTGTAGCTGAGGTCATATGATGAGACCGGTTGGTTGCATACTGTGTACTTAAGCGTTCGACAAGGGTGTCAAAACTGTCAATGGACATTGGTAGAAGTTCATTGTACCATGTCAAGGTTGCTCTCTTAAGATGTGTAAGGAACACACGACATAAGACTACATCATCCTTGGTGTAGAGATTCATCTGGGTAAGAAAAACATCCAAATGCTCATCCAGATCAGTGGCGTCGTCATACCGCTCTAGGTTGAGTGATTTCCAACCTAGAAGTAGGTCGACTTCCATGATATGGTTGATAAACGGGTGTCGGGGTGTGATTCCTCTTGAGTACGTGATAACCGATGTCGTATCGCTTCAAAACAATTAAACTACGTTAATTCTATAGCACAGGATTAACCTAGGTCGACTCAGAGACACAATCAATATGGTTCCAACTTCAATTCACTAGTAAATAATTAGGGGGTTTTATCAAACAGTTTGCATGCGTGAATAAAAATTACAGAAAAACGTAACAAAATAATATAAACTAACAGAATTGATAAAAGGTATTCTAAAACAGATTAAAAAGCATCAATCCAATTCACCAAACCAAGCAATATGAATTATCATAGTTCTCAGATAATGATTTTGTTGTGAAAGTTCATTCAATTTCATTAGAAGCAGTTCAATCGAATTAACCCCTAAATTAATTGAAACCACAAACCTAATTGAAATATCATCCAAATAATCTATGATTAAAATTCAAAATTAGGAAATGAATCCATAACCTAATCCGCTTTCAATCCTAAACACATTCATAATCATGAAAATCGAATAGAGGATTGAAGAAGAAAGTGAACATTCACACAGAATTTGAAATACCAAACCAGAACTCAAATTCTACTTGCTTGGGCTTGGATCCTTGGATTGATTGATTGTTTAGCCTTCCATGATCATCATCAATGAAAGCCCCATGAAATGAGTGCAAGAAAATGGAAGAACAGAAATGAAAATGAAGAACAGTGAAGAACAATGAAGAACAGTTGAGAGAAAATAAGAGAAAGAGTTTTAATTCTAAAAACTTCTAAAAGTCACTACAAAATGTGTTTGTGCTAAAATGAAGTGTGTCCATCCAAATAACTAAAATCACTTAAATATAGTGGCTGAATCAGTAGGAAATGATGGGCCACAATGAAGCCCAACTAATCTAACTAATTACTAATTACACCAATTTCGCAACCCAAAATTTAAGTGCAGTGGTTCTTACTTCCAAGCCTAAAATGACCCTCAAAATGACAGAATTGGCCTCAGCTTATCTCTGACAAAATTGTATATCTTTTCCTTATCTTTCCAGGGAATACTTATATGCATCATTTGGAGTTTTATAGAGCTCTCTAGGTCCTGCGCAAGGAAGATAGGTCAAGTAAGCAAAAACTCTGAAAATAAGCAACAATTATCAATTAAGCCCACTTGTTTGCCTAAGGCAAAAACTGAATTAGAATGGGAAAATAACAGTCTAAGAGAAGTCAAATAATCTAAGAAGAATAGAAAAATATTAAACTAAAAATACTCAATCAGTACGCTCGGTCGTTGTACGAGTTGAGTGTTTGTCACGTAGGGAGCTTCGGAGTTCTTCCCTGTGACATTTTCCATCTCCGCAATGCGGGTTTGGAGTTGTTGAAAGGTGTCTGTAAGACTAAACCATGTATTTACCATTGGTGAAAAAGGGGAAAAGAAAAGCGAGGCCGCAGGGTACGTTTTACCGTGACCCCACGATGGGCGCCAAATGTTCTTACCAAAATCTGGAGGTGGTACACGTCAAGATAAACGTGACCACAATGGGTTTCAGATCCTACACGTTGGATGATGAGTCGACTTTGGTAATAAGGGGACCTACAAAACAAAGGAAATGATTCTGACGCTCAAGTAAGTACATCAATTGTATAGAGAGAAAAATATATATATGAGTATATGAATGCTCAAGTATACGGGAATGGGTTGTGTGAATGCGTATCAGTGTGTGGAAATGTTAGATGGCATGTGGTATTTATAGCGTGAGCATGAGCCTTTGTAGATAATTAACCTGTAGATAAAGGCTAACAAATAATTGCAGGTTATAGATAATTAATGTTACAAACAATGTGTACCTTATAGATAATCTGTAGTTTGTAGATAAGCTGAAACTTATAGATAGTTTGGTGCTTGTAGATAATTTAGTATTTGTCATTAGATAAGGTGGTTGTAATATTATCAATAACATTTGAATAATAAAGCATCAAAGATAACCTGCTGGATCAATCGGGCCCGACTGTTGTGTTAGAATCAAAGAAGCTGAAGCAAAGGATTCAAAGATGATTGAAGTAAATGAGTTTTGATATTTTACATGCCCAATTAATTTGATGGCATATGTAATTGTGTTTAAGCTTGGTTCATTAGATAAAGCTTTATAATCCTCATTAGATATTGATAATTCATGCATTCATACATTCATTTGATAGGAATTAATCATGTGGTAATAAGAAAACTTATAGAATTTCATAAAGGCAATTAGGAATTGTATAAAACATTTATTCACTGCTTTAATCGATTACTTAGGTGAAATAATCGATTACAAGCGTGTGAATGTTTTCTGGAAAATTCCTTATGAACATTTTAATCGATTACCACTGGCTCGTAATCGATTAAATTAGCTTTACATAGAATTAGGAACTTCCTGTGATAATCGATTATCTTGGGAAATAATCGATTACATAAGCTTCTGCATAATTTTACACAGCATGTTCATCTGGTTTAATCGATTACTAGATGTTAGTAATCGATTAAATATGCATTGTACAATTTTAGGCATGGTCTGTGTTAATCGATTAAATGGGTACTTAATCAATTACATGTGTGCATTGTAAAAATTAGTTTGTCTGGCTTAATCGATTACAAGGTGATTTAATCGATTATTCTGTTCGTAACAGATTTCCAGATTTCCGATGAACAATTTAATCAATTATATGGTTAAAATAATTGATTACATTGACGAATTAATCGATTATAGTTAGTTAAAACAGTTTTTTATAAATAGAAAAACTGAGTCTGAGTGAGAAAAAGTAAGAAAAAGAGAGAGATACTCGTGAATACTTTTGTAATATACATTCTCTAAAGCTCTCAAGTGTACCCAAGGTTGAAATTAGGGAAAAACTCATATGTGTTGAGTGTCATTGATTTACAAGAGATATGAGTCTTGATACTCATTGTTTGAAGAAATATTTAAGCTAGTGCATAAAGAAGCAATCAAGAAAGTGTGGTAGTCATCTTTTGCATATAATCTCAGGTTGATTGAATCGTTCATATCATTCTAATAGCTGAGGATTATGAGGTGATATCTTTCTTGTACCTAAAGCTTGTGTTTAGTTGATATTTGTTGTATAATTGTGTTGTATTTCCATATAACATTTGGATTCTTTAAAGCTTTTTCTAGAAAGGGTTTCTAGAGGGAAGAACAGAGAAGGGATCTCTGGTTCTTGATCTTTTGAAATTCTATAGGGAGTAGATTTTGAATTTTACCTAGGGAGGGTAAGAGAGATCATTTTGTAAGCTTGTAAAGAACATATATTTGTTATAGTGGAATTCTAACCAAGATTTGGTTGGAAGAAAACTGGATGTAGCCTCCAGGGTTGTGAGGTGAACCAGTATAAATCTTGTGTGCATTAGATTTTTGTTCACATTTCATTAAATTCTTGAAGTATAGAATTTGTTCATCATATAAACTTGGTTTCAACACAAGAGTAATTTGATTGATAAAGTAAATTGATTTCTAATTGGTTTTAAATTGATACGATCCTTTTGAAGTTTTCTGCTATTATAAGTTTTGAAAGGAAATTTTAAAACTCTGAGGTAAAACCAATTTACCCCCCCCCCCCCC
>CM023947.1:20594197-20639824 GCA_013407115.1 Glycine latifolia | reverse complement strand
TTTTTTAGATCTTGGACAATACAGTTATGTAAGAGTAAATATGTTAAGACTAATTTAGTTATACAATATTGTTTTAAATTGTAGATGAGTTTAAAATATGGGTGTCCAGTGGAGGATGTGATAACAAGATTGGCTATCCAGTGCTAAGGATGAAAATCAGTATACTAACACTCACCAAGGAAGGCTTTCTTAGGTTTAGCTCCAACTACCATGCCTCAAATACCTATTCAACACAAGAGATGGTCTGAAGGAGACTTACATATTTTGTTTTCTAAATACAGCCTTGCATGGTATGGTTTTGCATGGATCAATTTTGGATTCAAATGGGACATAGTGTTTATTGCTTATGGACACCTAATTGTTTAGCAACACTATATTTTTTTCTATCATCCCTTCATTGTACCTCCTTAAAGGCATTCCCTTGTTTTCGAAGGTAACAAAACCATCCTTTTTCATAAGTGCTTAATGCTAGTTAAATAAATGGACCTTCCCCCCTCATAATCTTAACAAGCTCAGCTAGTCATTATAATTCCTTTTCTTTTGTGTGCTTACTTTATTTTACTCTTTATTACATAAATTAGTTTTATTTAATTTTTTCCACTTTTGTCTTTTGGGAATAGAATACAAAATCAATGTGAATAAACAAGTTAAGATTATTAGCATGTGCATGCATCATTAGTCTACACATATACAAAAATTTTATTATGCATGTAACTTTTCTAATAAAATAAAAAGTTATTACTAAGCATACATGTGTTTAATTGAAACTTGGTGGATTTATCACATGTCAAAGTCCATGGTTCATACCTTTTGCATATGTCATTTTTGGGAAAACTACTTATAGTTTGTTGGATTTTTTTTCTTCTATTGGGGGCATTTCAAGGTTGCTGGAATGACCTACGGATATGGCTATAAAAAAAAACAAACTCTTGCCTATTTGCCTACATTGACACCACCTTGAAGCTTTTTGGGTTCTTAGAATCAACTTTTCTCAATCATAACTAAGGTTACCGAAGATGATGCTTCCAAACACCATGAGAAAGAGATAATGGAGTTTGGAACCTCCTCTCCTCTACTCATTGTATTAGCCACTCTTGCATTGCTCAATTTATTTTGTTTTCTTAGTTTATTGAAGGATGCAATCCAAAGTGAAGGTGACATTGGAGCTTATGAGAAAATGGGTTGCAAGTTCTATTGTGTGATTTTCTTGTTTTCATTAATTTGCCTACATACTCAGGAATTTTCTTAAGGACAATGGAAGATTGCCTATCTCTATTGCCATCAAATCAATAGTATTTGCTCTAGTAGTATTCATATCCTTCATCTTTACATGACCACACAATAAAGTGTGTTTATTAGTGTTCTTACCAAAATCTGGAAAGGCCATGTACGGAGTTGGAAGTGGTCCAGGTGGGTTCCAAACTTTATACGTCAGATGAGGAGTCGACCTTGTTAAGGAGGAGAACCTGCAAAACAAAGGAAATGACACTGACGCTTAAGTAAGTACATCAATTATGGAAGAATAACTGAGCATATAAAAGTCTCCGAGATGGTCTCAAAGTATGTTCACTGTGGGTGAATTTGTAGTGTGAATGAGCATGAGTAAAGGTTTAGAGAGAACTTGTATTTATAGCGTGAAGTATAGGCCTTGAGCCTTTGTTTAATAGTTAATCTATTGACAATATAAAAATATAACAACAGACAGTTATGTAATTTGAATAAGAGATAACGTGTACCTTGTAGATATGTTGTTACTTGTATATAAGTAACAACTTGTAGATAATCCCTTGGAGATAGTTGGATCTATTCTTGGAGATAAAGTAATTACACTTATTTGAATAAGTGTAACAGATAAGCTGTTGTTGACCAAGGAGACCTGATTGTTGAGGGTTGATGTTTGCGCTCCTGTAGCAAGGTTGACACGAAGAGCAAAAATATACACCATTACTGTATGAGAGTTGACACAGAGGACAAAAATATGCACCATTACTGTAGCAGGGTTGACACAAAGGGTGAACACGTGTACAGTGACCCCACAATAATGGTCACGTATAATTTTATCATTTTATACTGTACAATTAGCACATTATTTAGTTTTATCCTTTCGTGCACTTCAAAGTTTTGTGAGAAGAAATTTTTACTTACGGTGAAACATTCGTTTATATTTAGAATGGTACACAGATCCATATTAAATATAATTAATTAATTATGTATGACATTAATTAATATTTAAATAATGTTTTTAGTTGATTTTATTGAGTTGTTTTAAAATCTTTGTGATAAAGTAATTTGTACAAGGTGTTAACTTAATCAAGTAAAAAATATGTATAAATACCTAATTAATTACAAATACCTAGTTATTATTATATAATTAATTAAACAATTGAGATTGAAATGATAAATTTGAAAAAAAAAATGCTTTCTCTTTCCACTATGTTTTTATTGTCAGTTTCTCTTTTCTTTTATCGCTTCGTTCCTTTCACCTCCTCGTTGACTTTTCTCTCCCCCATTATTGTCACCTTTCCAAACCTTTTCACTAACACCTAATTAATCACGAATTCTTTGATATGATAATTTTTAATTAAATAAGTGAGATTGAAAGAATAAATTTGGAAACCAAAAACCCTTTCTCATCCTTTTCTCGACATCGTCTTCGTCACAATCCTTTTTGTTTATATGTTCACATGTCAACCATTGCCTTTCCCTAACACTGCACTCTCTGTATTCCTCTAATTCTTTCTCACCCTATTATCAATTTTCCCATTCTTCTTTACTCACTCTTGCCTCTTCCCCAATCACTATCTACCCTATTTTTCTTCACCCATATTTTACTATTTTATTCAATCAATTGGTCAACCTTACCAGTCCCTCTCCCTCACTTGTAGAAAGCTTCTATCCTTCTTCTAAAAAACCTTTGGGGGTAATAAGAAGTTTATGTGAAAAAAAAGAAAGACGTAAAAGATGAGGTGAAAAATGGAGAAAAAAGTGACAAATAGGCTCACAATCCAACAATTTGGAGTTTGTTCGATGGAGTCAATCATGGCCTGGGGAAGATTGTGGGTGGGTGTGGAAGGGGGAGGGTTGCTTGGTTTGGATGATTTGAATTTAATGGGTATGTATATGAATAAGGGAGATGGTCTAGACGATAGTAGAGATGGAATTTGGACAAAGAGGAGAAACGATAGAGTTCGGGAGATGAACTAGTGTCAAAGGAGAAAAACTTTGTTACGATTAATTTTTTTTATTGTTATTCTCTTTTTATCTTTGGATATTAATACACAAAGGATCAATTTGTGTATAAGATACACACTATTAGTATTATTTTTTTCTCTTTTCTTTAAATAACAAATTGGAACAAATATTGTGAAAAAACTTTTAAGAAATTAAGCATTTTATTTTTTTTATAAAAGAGCATAAAAAAATGATTTTGAAAAATGATTTTTTTTTCTTTTCTTTCTCATTCACACTCTCGCCTTGCTTTTTGCTTTATCTCCCCATCCCCTCTCTTAACTGGATAATTTATTTAATTAAAATAAACAAATTTATTGAATAACTTTTAAGGTAATATTTGATTCAACTTTTTATAGTTTTGACTTTTCTTTGAAATTGAATCAAAATTTTCTGTGAGTTAAACTAACAAATTTTTTTTTTCAAGTTCTTTTATATATTAACTTAAAATGATTTTGAATATATAAAAATTGAACCAAATATATAAAGTTTTTATTTTGAATTTTAACTTTAACGTAACTATATATTATGTATATCAATGACAGAAAGCCAACTCAAACAAGAAACTTTCAAAACTAAATAAATCATTTTTGGTTGAAAATGACAAGAGCAAACATATTGGTACTGGTCAAATATCTAAGTATGTAAAAGATATATTAGTACAAAAGAAAACTCATATTTATGTATAAAAGTTTTGTTTTCTCCTATTGACCTATTGAATGCTTACCAGAACTTAATTTCGCATGTTGATCATAATGAAAGAAGAAATCTCCATGCTCCAAAGCCTTTTAAATCACACCACTAGCTACCTTTTCTTCCTTATAGACTATAAAAATAAGTCAAATTTTGAGGTCAAATTCTTGAATATGATACTTGATTGTATCCAAATCCAACTATTGAATTTATAGTAGATTGAGAACTGAGGAGAAGGGTAGAGTTCAAGTGCATAGGGATGAAAAACACAAAATTTAATTTGTTTAAGAGTACTTTGTAAGTTTTAGTGATTAAAGTAACACATTTAATATTAAATTTATTTTCTCCCCAAATATTGTTTTGGTTAAATTTATAATTAAACTAAACAAAGTAGAATTATTTTACTTGGTTTTTTAAGCTTTTATCGTAATTAGATACATTTATTAAAAATAAATTAACAATTTCACTTATAAATATAATATTTTCATTAATTCATTTTTCAAAAAGTAAATAATTAAAAGCTTATCTGATGTGTAGATTAGTATTATTGAAAGCAAATACTAATTGACATACCTTGCTTTGTCTAAATTTGTAAATTTTTATATGTAGATATATTCCTAATGTTGATTTTATGTTAAATGAGCATCTTAGATGAAAAAGTTTATACTATTTTTTGAAGAAAGGATTTGAGTCATTTAAAGCATGGGGTTCATTTTTTAAAGAAATAAAAAAATTCAACTACTGACAAAAAATAAAGTAATTAAATAATTACTTTTTTTTCTTCTTCTAAGATTGTAGAAATTATTTCATTTTTTCTATTGGGGAGAGTGGTTAAATGCAAGTGACTCAACAAAAGCAAACAAAAAAAAAAGAATGAATCTGAAATAAATAACAGGAAAAAAAATAAAAAATAAAAATAAGGTGCTTGATTATATGGAAGTTAAAGTCCCATTAATTTAACAATTAAAACAAAATTTTCAAATTGGGTATTCATTTCAATGTCATTACCAGTGAAAGCATCATTTTTATTAGATTTTTCATTAATTAAGGATAGAAATGTTAGTTAATTCAGAAGATATTTGCTATCAACGATGAAGAATGGTCAATGCCTAAAAAAAACAAGGTCACGGGAGTTAACTTTTCAAAAAAGCATTTATTTGTAGTCAAGAAAGTTATTTTTTCTAAAAGAGTATTTGCAATTAAATATTAAAAAAATTTCATATAATAATAATAATAATAATAATAATAATTTATTAGGATAAAAGGAAATACAGAATATGGTATTTGATTACTTAGGTATAAATGGGAGTTTAGTTTCCCATCTAATCAAATAACTTATGCTATATTTCATTTTCCCCTAATTTATTTTTTAAATCCATTCTTCTTTTTCTTTTATTGACTTTTTGTCTTTATTAAAGGACAAAACTAAAAAAAAGTATAACAATTATAATAATTACATTCAATAATAGGCATTATTATTATTATTATTATTATATGAAAAACTTTAATCCCTAATTTTAAATACTTTAAAAAAAACTCACTTCACCAATAAGATATGTTTTTTGAAAAGTCAACTGCCTTGGTCATCCTTCATCAACGATAAAAAATTATCTTTTAATTTAACTAAATTTTATCTAATAAATAAATATTTATTAAAAATATGTTTTCTCTATTAATTACCTTAAAATGAATACCCATGAGGAATTTTCATTTTAATTATAAAAAAAATCCCATATAATCAAACAGCATTTCATATGTTTTTCTCAATCTTTTCAAATTTTTTTATTATTATTTTGTTGAGTCACTTATATTTGGGGATAAAAATAAGTCAAACGATTTGATAAGGGACAATGGAGTGTATACATCAAGTATAGCCCATTCCAAACTTTTCTACAAAATAAAGAATGCAAAACTTTTATTAAAGCCTATTTAGTTGAAAAAACCATACTCTAGGTCATTTAAAAAACATGTTACACTATTAAAATAAACATAAAAAAATCTTAAATTTGCTTACCTTTTTAAATGCTAATCACGCTAACTTACATAAAGAGTCAAGCTTAAATCTATATCTGCTTATTAAAAGATAAAATTATGTTCCATTTAAAAGCCATTGTAAAATATATTTTTAAATAAGTTATTACCAATATCAAATTTTAGAACTTACAAATATGCTCGAAGCATATAAACAAGTTAAACTTGATTCTTATAAAGTCTAACATACCTATTTTCACCTCAAGTATTAAATTATGAAAAGTAGATCTTAAAACAGACTTGAGAGCCAAGTCAGACTTTTATGTAAAACAAATCAAACATTTAAAAAAGACGCATAACAAATAAATGTTATACTTAATTATTACATGCTTTTATAACTTAGGATAGGCTCAAGTCCAGCAAAACTTAATCTATTTTAACCTCTACTTGAATTTAACCAATATCCCCAATAGTAAAAATAAAATCAATTTTGTGATCTTAGAAAAATAAATAAGTAATTTTTTTAGAGTTATACAACATGATATTATAATAATAAAAATGTATTTATGATAAATAGTAAATTTGTTAAGTTACTTTATTTTGTTTCAATAGTTAATATCTCATTCCTATGGGTGCATACTGTAGGGTCAATACCCTTGATGCCATGAATAGTCTACCCAAAGGCCCCATTCTTGTGCCACAAGACCCATAAAAGTTTATCCTTTTCCCTTGCATTCAAATTTGTGGCAATAACAACTGGCAAAGAAAGGGTGGGTTAAGTAAAACATATTTCAAGTTGGAAGGTAGGGGCTTCAACTCCAACACAGGAGGTTCCTCAATGGAGGGTTTAGGCTTTGGCATTGCTTTTAGCTTGGAGGAACATCAATATTTCCTCCTCATCACTACTCAATTCTCAATTTAAGTCCTCATGAGTAAGAATTCTTTCCAAGGTGTCCTCCATCCCCACATTTGGGAATGAAGCTTGCACCAAAGCATCAGTGGAATCTCTTGCCTAAATGAAATTACAAAAAAAAAAAAGAAGCAGGCTTTTCCAATATTAGACAATTTAAAAACCACTTGCTCCTCACCCATCCTTAGAATGAGCTTTCCTTACCTAACCTCTATGACCATGTCACAGGTATTCATAAATGGACTCCCCAAAATGATTGAGACATCTTCATCCTCCTTCATATCTAGTGCCACAAATCAACCACAAAGATGAACTTGTCCACCTTAACCAACACATCCTCAAATATGCCTTTGGGATAGGCAACAAACTTGTCAGCTAATTGCACGGTGATGTTTGTGGGTTGTGTTTCTCTCATGCCTATTTTCTTAAAAATTGAGTAAGACATTATATTAATGCTTGCCCCCAAATTGCGAAAACACTTCTCAAGATAAGAGTTCCCTATAGTGCTAGGGATAGTAAAATTCCCAGGATCCTTAAGCTTAGGGGGTAGCTTTCTCAACAGTATAGTAGAACATTCCTAAGAGAGGCTAATAGTCTCAAATTCTGCAATTTTTTTCTTGTTTGATATCATCTCTTTTAAAAATGTAGCATACTTTGGCATTTAAGTTATTTCTTTAGCAAAAAGAATGTTGATTTATAGTTTTTTCATCATTTCTAAAAACCTACAAAAAATTATCCTGTTGTGTGTTCTTGATCCTTTAAGAGAAAGGAACACTTACCTCAGAAGGTGTTAGTACTTGATTTTCCTTTTCTGTCTTTGAACTCTCTTTAGTAAGAGTTTCATTTTTCCTTTTTGAGCTATCATCAGTGAGAGCCTCATGCTCTAGTAGTAGTGGAGTTCTCTTCTCTTTCTTCTTGATCCTTTAAGAGAAAGGAACACTTACCTCAAAAGGTGTTAGTACTTCATTTTCCTTTTCTGTCTCTGAACCCTCTTCAATAAGAGTTTCCTTTGTCCTTTTTGAGCTCTCATAAGTGAAAGCCTCATTCTCTGGTGGTGGTGGAGTTCTCTTATTTTTCTTCTTGACCTCCGCATAGGGCTTCCAACTCTTGGTGTTGACCACCTTCACATCCTACTTAGAGTTGATATCAGTTTTTGAAGGTAATGCACCTTGAGCCCTCTAAGACATAAAAGTGACAAGGTTTGATTTTTCTGATTCCAAGGATTTAATCCTATCATCACTCTTAGTCATATGCTCCATCATCATTGCTTACATAGTTAGCCTTATTTCCTCCTGCCTAGGCCTTTAATTCTAATTTGGGGGAGGGGGGGCTGTAAGAATTGTGATTTAGATTTTGTAGGGGAAAGAGGTTGTACACATTTTGGCTTTGACGCTGACCTTGCCTATGATTTCTCTACTCTTTCCAGGATAAGTTTGGGTGGTTTTTCCACCCCTAGTTGTATGTGTTGGAATAAGGATAATAGCTACTACTCCTTCTACCAACATAGTTCAGCTATTCCAAAGTATGAGAAAATGGGCATTCTCCAATCATGTGTCTTGCCTACCCACACTGGTCACAAAAAAGGGCTGGGGAAACGAGTTTCATCTTTTGAGTCTGAGCCTTCATTAGTGTCCCCATCTACTTAGTCAAAACCTTCAGCTTTTGGTCAAGAGATGAGTTGGATGAATTGACCTTTACTTGGTGAACTCTTGTAGGCCTCTTAAGGATCCTTTTTTTGCTAGTACCATTACAGGCATTGGAATCCATGGCCTTAATAATTTCTATTGTTGCATTAGTCATCTTATGCACGAGGTTTCCCCTGCAGCAACATCCAAATATGATATGTTGTGTTGTGATAGGCCTCCATAGAAGATGTAGACTAGCCTCTGTGGTGAGTAGCCATGGTTGGACAAATCCTCTAGAGTCCCTTGAATCATTCCCAAGCTTCAAATAAGGATTCTTACTCATATTGGATAAAATTCCCAATTTCTATGATTAATTGCTCGGACTTTGCCACTAGGAAGAATCTATGCAAGAATTGCACTAAACATTGGTCCCTAGGGGTAATGCTTCAATTTGGCAAGTTAGAGAGCCAATCTTCACCCGTTCTGCCAATGAGAAAGGAAACACTTCCAATCTGATGTATCAGAAGCATTAGCTATGGTCCCTACTGTATCTATGAGTTTCAAGAATTTGTTTAGATGAAGAACAAGGCCTTCAGATGGAAGACAATGGAACTGCATCCTCTCAATCATGTTGATTATCCCATGTCTTAGCTTACAATTTTGCTCCCCCAAGTTATGAAGCACAATACTAGACGTGACTCCAACCATGGGCTAAGATAGTCCTGCAAAGTGCACTCCTAGGGGTCAGCCTCATTACCTCCATTTCCTCCAATACCACCATTTATATCATTTGCTTCAACCATCCTTCTCCTACTTGTGTCAGTGTTGTTCCTACGATAAGCTCTTTCAATCTCAGGGTCATACTTAGGAATTTCAGCCCTCTGAGATCGAGTTAGTATAAACTAACAAACAAAGGAAAAGGATTAAAACACAACAATTAATAAAATTTAAAGACAAAAAGAGAACTTATAAACAAGAATTCAAAAACAATTATGAACAAAAATTATTTAATTAATGCAAATTGATATTATTCGGGAACTCCACAACCAGTCCCTGGCAATGGTGCCAAAAAATTGATGCATGAAATATGTATTGCAAAAGCACAAGTGTTACCTACGCAGTAGTATACTGAACTCAAAAGTCCATATATCATACCCTAATGACCAATTATGTTCCTAAATAATTCAATTTGTATAAACTAAATAATTTTAGGGGTTTTATCTTATGTTGAAAGTGTTTCACCATTTACGTCAAAGAAATATAAATTAAGCTAAGCAACAGTTTCAAAGAAAGAAATGTATGAAAGAAGACAAGCCCAAATTATGAATTCACATGTACCCATTTCCCCTAATTCCAATTTTAATTAAGAACCTTAAGTTAATGATTAATCATCGATTACCTCTTGAGTTAATTGTCAACCTATTGTCAAGGTCTGAAAATACTCTTCCCCCTAAATTAATCCTCACTTGGTCATTTGGGATTTAATTTAGGGTTAATGATGAATTATATAGAGATTTGTAAAAAGGATATTTGTGTCACTGGTTTGATCTTGCAAGTTTTATGAATCCTATCATTCTACAAGTTAGTTAATCATGAGTAGATGGTCACTAATACATATTAATTATGAATTAGAGTGATCGATTCCAATGTAAAAGATAAGACATTAGAATGACATGATTAAATGAATAACATCAAAGACCTCAATTAAAATAGGGAATTAGAGAACATGGGGACAACTACATCATAATCCGAACTCTAAGGGCTTCATGGTCACAATATAGACAAATATCATACAAAATACCATTGAGAATGAAAGAAATAAAAAAACCTTTACAGATTAAGAACCCAATTGTTCACGGTACAACTTTATAAATCATAAGCCCTTGTTTGAAAATAGTAAAAGATAACCTAAAAATTCCCCCAATTTTCTACTTATACTAATGACAATCAAACAACAACATGGAGATAAGCACGAGTCGTGCTAAGTCAGCATGGGCCTTGTTGAGGACAACATGGCCTTCTTAGAGAAGTGATGGCAGTGATTCTAATTTTTTGCTCTGTAGCAACATTGGTCGTGCTATCAGTACCATGGTTGTAATGACCCGCCTCGTCGCTACGGCATCATTAACTCTAATCATGTGAATTTCAAATTTTAATGAAAACTCCACTAATTTGATTACGAAAATGGTAGTAAGTTTTTCGCAATAATACAATCATCGTGCACATGATACAATTACGATAATTGAATACATATGTATACATATACTAAATCAATACTCATCATTCACATGTTTAGAACTTAATTTAGTGTTACATGTATTTACAACTCAAAATATACATGTCTACAAAAAAGAATTAAGGGACTAACTATGAAAGAGTTGATTAACAAAACACAACTCTTTCCAAAAAGAATTCCAACGTCATCACATCGGTTTGGCGGCTCCAACAAAAAGATCTCCCTCCAAGGTCACCTACTGCTGCTCATTTGCTGACACGAACGAAAGTTCACGATCATCACAGGTACCAACCACACGGTACAACAAATGCAAGGGTTAGTTTATTATATAAAATCAATAAGCATTAGATAATAACAATTGGAAAGGAAACAACATTAACAACCACAATCATTACCAAAAGTCCATCAGTCCAATACATACTCGACAAACCCATCATCAAATTCACTTCACAACTCAAACAACCATGCTCAGAATGATGCATGCACCTAACTCATCTCTCAGAATGCAATGTGGTACCATCCTCATGGAAATAACCTTTCTCAGAAAAATGATGCAGTAGCTTGTCGAGGTCACCCTGTCGTGCACTAGTCGCTCCCCCCATGGTGATCAACCCTGAGTCACAAGGGAGTTCCAAACAGAGTGATTGCCCCCTAGTACCCTCGGTACTTACCGTCCTTCATTCTATTTTCATTCATGCAAATATGAAGTATGAAACATGGGCACCATCAATGCACTGACCATGGATAGATAGGGATCGGAATTTTAAACAATTCATTTCTCTCTTGGGATGCTTAAAATTTGTAAATCCTCCTTCGCAAGGTTATCCAGTCATGCACCCCCCATGTACATCCACAACATCACTGATCCACTAACCGTGGCTAGGAACACATCCTTCCTCGCAACGGTAACCAACTGGTCACTGCATCCCATGTGGACATATACAACATACAACCATAGGCACCATCAATGCATGACCTGGCTAGGAACACATCCTTCCTCGCAAGGGTAACCATTCATGCACCCCCCCATGGGTATCCATGTATATCCACATCACAGAATGACATTGTTCACATCAAGATTATCTCTCATCAATGTCATTATCAACCTCAACATCATATCATCTCAATATCATCATAATGCGTATCAATATCATCTCATTTCAACATCATCAACCACATGAACATTATCTCATTTAAACATCGTCAACCACATCATCATTATCTCATTTAAACATTATCAACCACATCAATAACATCTCAATTTCAATATCATCAACAACACCAACATCATTTTATTTCAATATCATCATCATAAACATCAATATTCAACATCATCAACTAATCAACATTATCTCATTACATCATCATCGACTCAATCACGTTATCCCATTTCAACATCATCTCATTCATTCACAATCCATATCACCACGAGACTGGTGTTTTAGGAAAACTCTAAATTAAAGAGGAGGACTACAATATAGAAAACACACTTTTATACCCATTTAAAAATTTAATAAAGAATTAAATAGCAAGACACATTATAAAATTTTGGGCAGAGTCCCCTCTGTAATTAAGACTTTTCCCAAAAATTCAATCATTACAACAACAACATCAGTCATTGTTTTATCCATCAACAAGCAAATTCATTGCATCCCATTAGTTAAAAAACACAGTTTTTCTTGAAAATAAGCACACAACAGGAACAAACATACATCAATAATAAATATATCGCATCCCATTAGTTTAAAATAAAATTTTTCTTGAAAACCAGCACACAACAGGGACAGGCAGATATCCTCATAGTTGGACTCCTTGGCCCTCAACTATGATACCAAAATTATAACTAAATAATAAACTTCTCTTACCTAACTAGAAGTTCTCCTTGTTACAGCCTAGCGGTGTTGGTTCGCGATCCTTTGAATACGCGTGCTTGTCCGAACGCAGAGCTCTATATACCAAATCGAAGATAATTTAGTATAGATTCAAAGGCAAGGTCCAAATTAACATTTGGGGTCAAATACCCACTCAAATTAAAAAGGGGCTAAAAGGGTGTTTTGGAAGTCCACATCAAAGGACATCATTTTGAAATTTCGATCACACCAATGTGACTGGGGCTCAACAAAGATCATAGAAATGACATCTATTTCATAAAAATGAGACTTTTACAACATCTCATTTTCAACGGGTTTTCAAAGGAAGTGGTAAAACTCCTACAACGATACCCAAAACGCAAGAGACACTAAGAGACACCAAAATATTTTGCTTGAATGTAGGTCTCCATTTTGTTCTTCCAACAGGGATAGAACTTTCCTTCAAATAATGGTGGTCTTTGTAAAGCATAGCCTAACTTGAGAGTCTTGAGTTCATTCATGTTGGATCTACTCTTCAGTATTACCTGCAACAAACAGAGAACGGGGATCTGATACCAATTGTTGGTCTCAGATGAACTCAAGAAAAAAGGGTTGAATTGAGTTTATAAAATTTAACAATTTAATTCTGATAAAATCCCAAAATTATAAAATAGATAATCAGGTTGTAAAGAAGACAAAACACATGGAATTTTAATGAAATAAAAACTCCTAGGCTCAATAAGAGAAAACAACCACGGCTCCAACTGGATCACCCAATCCAATTAAATAATGAACACTTCACTATTTAAAGAGCCATTATCCAGTACAAGTGTAGAACCTATTCTACCCTTATACAAGTCAATCCCAAACTTAACTCTAGATTTGTATGACTATTTCTCAAACCTTGTTCCTCCACAAGGTTTCTCACTCAATTGTTGATTTAGCTCTAGACCAGACTTTTACACTCAATTGCTGATTTAATTCTAAACTAGACTTTTACACTCAATTGTTGATTTAACTCTAAACCAGACTTTTATCAAATGACTTAAAGTTACCTTAAAGCCTCTAAGTCTAAGTAGAAGGCACAATATAAACCTGTGAGCAAATTCTCAAAAGATATCTATAACTTAGATTGCCAATATAACTTAAGAAGAATTCACACATTATTTCAGACCCCATAATACTCTATTTATATACAGATATAGATAAGCACATTTTTTATTTTCAAATCTTTGTTTCTGTTAGTTTTGATAACAACAAAATCATGTTCATATTTAATTAGATAAGCTTATTTATCAAAACAAAAACAGACTTTATGTATAAATTTAAATATGCAAATTTTGTTTAATTAGAAAAACATATTTTCCTTATCAACTTAAACTGATAAGACATTTATCAACATAATGAACTTTATCAGCAGATATCAGACTTTATCTATAAAATTAAATATGCAAATTTTGTTTAATTGGAAAAATAGATTTTTCTTATTAACTTAAACTGATAGGACAGTTATCAATAGAATGAACTTTATCAGCAGATATCATATCCATTTTATTTGTCCCTTATCCAATTTCATTTCAAGAGTTCAAGTGACAATCTAAGTCAAGAAAATCAAAGAGAACTTACTCTTACAAACTTTCTAAATGATAGCTTATGGTCTTCCTTTTCTGCCCATCAACAATTGCTCCTTTTAAATCTTCTTTTGAAACTTGAGTGTTCCTCTCATGCTTTAGAAGGAAGAAGTCATGCAGTAGTGACAAGCATACATCACACTTAGTGCATGTCTACATAAGACACTTTCTCTATTTATTGTTTCTTATGGTTAGTCAAATTGGGTCGATCCTCTATTTTGACGAAAGCCCTTAATATAATATTTGGCCCATTGTCAGCATCAAAACTTCGAGTCCAACAAATTCCCCCTTTTTAATGATGACAATCTCTTTAGACATGTATTCCTGCAGGCTTTAAAGATTGACAGATAACTTACAATTCAGTTTATAAACATGTCAAAATCAGAGCATAGCTTGGGACATCTTCCCAGATATCACTACGCAATTACAGTTTATCAATCCTTTGACTGGTTATGTGCTTAATAAACAATAGCATTAGTATGAGTTCTAGAGCTTACTAATAACCAGAAGAAAAGAAAGTAACATAAGAAATTAGATGGAAGAAGGCATGCAATAATGACATGTCTTCATCACACTTCCCCCTTTGGCAGCATCAAAAAGAGAGGATGAGAAAAAGATAAGTAGAAGTGAAGGAAAGGAAACCTGAAATATGAGAGACTTAGAAGAATATCCAACAGCACAGTAACCTTTCAAATCACTCATGTATGCATACATCACTCAGTGTTTGTCTCTCTTGGAGGTTCCATAGGCTTGTACTTCTTGACTGTTCTCCACTCATTTAAGGAATCTAACTCCATGATCCAATCAAGTCTATAGGACTTTTGTAAGCTTGTAATGTTTAGGGATGAGAAGAGATAGTAATGTTAAAAAGTGTATTAGAAAAAAAATGTACTGCTCACCTGCTCTTGAACTAGGAGTATTGACTTATTGTTCCCCCTGTTTAGATGCACAAGACTCTTGATCAAGCTTTAGTGTGTGGCCTTTCTATAATAATAATTTTTTTAATGTACCGTTGGCCTTGTGTTAGAAGTGTACACTTGTTGTCTTTTCATTTGATACCAATTGTTGTCTTTGTGCAGAACTTTTGGGGTGATTATGGGGTAATGTTCAGGATATTTTCTTTTGATATTCCTAGAAACTTTGACTTGGTAGGGCAGCTATTTTAGCAGTTTTAGGCTCAATATGGGTGGCTAGGGATATAAAGGTGTTAGGTTGGCTATTAAAGGCTCTGGCTAAGAGAAACATGGCCTATTTCATCCTTGTTAGTTTCACGGAGTTGTCTTATCTTATTTAGAGCCTCAAACTTCAATGGTACAAGTTCTAGATTCTCCACCTCACCTGTAAAATGTTAAATCCTCACCAAATTTGGAACTAGTTACTGTACTCAAGGACAATTGTGCTTAAAAAAATATAGGAGATAAAAATGGAAATGAAAAAAATAGGAAAAGGTGAATGAATGAAAAGAGAAGATGAAGAGAAGTTAGTTAATTAGTGAACCTGAGAACTCATGGATGCATATAAATTAAGCCAAGTTCCAGTCTTAGTTTTTCAAACCTCTCCCTGCTTAATGGCTTAGTGAAGATGTCTGCAATCTGTTGCTCAGTTTGACAGAATTTCAACTAAATTTGATTTGTTTCTGCACAATCTCGAAGGAAGTGATGTCTTATATGAATGTGTTTAGTCCTGGAATGTAGCACTGGATCTTTTAAGATATTGATGGCACTTGTGTTGTCACAAAAGATTGGAATGCATCCTGTGTATGCCAAAGTCCAGTAACTATTGTTTGACCCATAAACTTTGAGCACAACAAAGAGCAGCTGCAACATATTCAGCCTCAGTGGTGGATAATGCTACTAAGTGTTGCTTCTTGGAACCCCAAGATATCAAGCAAGTCCAAGAAACTAGGCCATGCCCGAAGTGCTTTTTCTTCCCACTAGATCACCTGCAAATCCAGCATCACTATAGGCAATAAAGTCAAAGTTAACCCTTTTAGGATACCACAAGCTTAAGTTTTCAATTCCCTTTAAGTATCTCAGAATCCTCTTAAAAAATTTTAAATGTGACTCTTTAGGATTTGACTAAAATCTTGCACACAATCCTACACTAAAAACAATGTCAAGTCTACTGGATGTTAAGTAAAGTAAAGAACCTATCATGCCTTTATAAGTAGTGATATCAATACTCTTACCTGAGAGGTCTTCACTTACTCTGTTACCAGTGGCCACAAGTGTATGATGAGGCTTGACAGATTCCATTCCAAATTTCTTAAGAAGTTCTTTGAGATACTTCTGTTGATGTATCATTATCCCAGATTAAGTTTGGGATACTTGCAGCTCCAAAAAGAAGTTCAGCTCACCCATAAGACTCATATCAAATTCTTTGCTCATGATTTCAACAAACCACTTGCACAAAAATTCATTAGTGGATCCAAAAATAATATTGTCAACATATATTTGCACAATTAATAGATCTTTACCCTTGAATTTTAAGAAGAGTGTTTTATCTATCTTACCTCTTTGACATCCATTATCAAGCAAAAACTTAGACAATCTCTCATACCAAGTCCTTGGTGCTTGCTTTAACTCGTACAAGGCTTTATCTAGTTTGTATACCATGTCTCTGGCTGATGAGTTTTCAAATCCGGGGGGCTGCTCTACAAAGACTTTTTCTTCCAGCATCCCATTTAAGAAAGATGTTTTAACATCCATTTGATGGAGCTTGAATACCATGTAGGCAGCATATGCGATCAAGATTCTGATAGCTTCCATCCTTGCTACTAGAGCAAATGTTTCTCCATAATCAATTCCCTCTTGCTAACTATATCCTTTTTGCCACAAGCATTGCCTTGTTCTTGGTGACTTGACCATGTTTATCCAGTCTATTCCTAAAGACCCATTTAAGTCCTATTATTTTTCTATCCTTAGGCCTGGGTTCCAGATCCCATACTTTGTTCCTTTCAAACTGATGTAATTCATCCTGCATAGCATATACCCAATCTAGATCCTTCAAGGCAGAAACAATGTCAGTAGGTTCAATAAGAGAAATATAAGCATTAAAATCACAAAATTTTTTCATTTGAGCTCTAGTTTGTACTTCCTTATTATAGTTACTCATTATAGAATCAATGGGATGAGAGCTTTGGTGCTTCCACTTACCGACTTCAATCTTTTCAATGTTTTCAACACTATCTTTTGTATCATCTTTCTTCGACTTGTTATCTGATCCTTCATTATGTCTATCTTCTATGTTTGGTTCAGGTATGCTTGAATTTTTTACTAGGACTTGAGTCTTCCTCCTTTTCTTTACTTTCAACTTTATCTATTGTCTTGTGATTGCTTGGATCCAGATCTTGTCTTTTAGCTATTCCAAGTTCAAAGTCTTCACTTTCCTGCACAATTTTATCAAGAAGGTCAGTTTCATCAAAGACAACATGTATGCTTTCTTCAATGCACATAGTCCTTTTGTTATAGACTCTGTATGCTTTACTCTTAGAGGAGTAACTCAAGAACACTCCTTCATCACTCCTTGCATCAAATTTCCCCAAGTTGTCTTTCCCATTATTATGGACAAAGCACTTGCATCCAAAAGTCCTTAAATGCACTATGGTGGGCTTTCTTCCTTTGAACAGATCATAAGGGGTCTTCTTTATCATGGATCTGATCATGGCCCTATTTATGATGTAGCAAGTTGTGTTTAAGGCTTCTGCCCAAAAGTTTCTAGGTAGACCACTTGCAATCAACATGGTTCTAGTCATGTCCTCCAAGGTCCTGTTCTTTCTCTCCACTACTCCATTCTACTGCGAAGTCCTTGGTGATAAAAATTCATAATCAATTCCTTTTTTTGGTTTTTGGATTTAAAAGAGAGTCTGACCTACTTTTCAAAAGTGCAAGCATCACAAAGCTTGATGTCCTAGAATTTGAGAATGGGCAGACCAGAAACTAGTCCTTGTGAATGCAACTTCTTGATCACTCCAAAGCTTGCATGTCGTAACCTTACCAACTCCCAAGATCTCACCTTGGTTGTTATCTCTGAAAGTCACACATCCATTCTTGAAGGGTTTGAGAGTGAGGAATCTAGATTTGTCTCTTGTCATGTGCCTGGAATAGCCATTGTATAAGTACCATGTGCTGCTCCCCCTCACTTCAACCTGCAAAAGAAAATCATTTGTTAGTTTTGGGAACCCAGACTTGCTTGGGTCCTTTTTTCTTAGCATAGGAAGAATTGTGCTTTCTTTTCTTTGCTGGTTTATTCATCCACCCTTCCCACCATGCATGCAAACTCTAGTTTCATATAAATCAACATGTTTCTTTCTAGAATCCCATGCCTTGTAACCTAGTCCATGCTTATACTGAGTGTGTGCCTTATTAATCCAAGTATCTTCCCAAGGTCTAACTTGCTTTTTGTTTGAACTACTATGTAGGCAAGCTAGTTTGCTTCTAAGGATGTCATTCTCCTTATTCAAGTTCCTTATTTTTTCTTCCAATAGTTTTACCTTAGGACTCTTTTCAGCCAACTTCTTTTATTTTTTTCATTTTAGATCTCAAGAAAGTCATGCACCTATGAATATCTTCATTTTCTACTTCTACCCGAATGTTTCTAACCAAGTCATTATTTGTTTTGGTTATGGTCTTGAGTTCTAATCTTAGACTTCCACAACTATCAAGCAACTCCTCGCTATTTTCTCTCAATGCATCACATTCATCTAGTGCTACAAATTTTTCTTCATGCAGACATATGAATTGCTTGATGAGAGATTTTATGTTTTTAATTAGCTCTTCTTTAGTTTATTCATGTAATGTTGTTGTTTCAGTTTGAGAGTTTACCTTAGTTGTTTCAGCGTCAGAGTTATCAATTGTTCCAATCATAAGACATAAATGAGCTTCTTCTTCTTCAACATCTGTGTATCCTTTTTATGAGCAAGAACCTGACCAGGCTACCATCATAGCCTTCTTAAGTTCTTTTTTGCCAAACTTTTTCTCCTCTCTCATATTTTTCTCCTTTTTGTGCTCCAGCTCCCTTTCTGGGCAATCTCTGACCCTATGGTCCTGCTTTCCACATTTGAAACATCCATCATTAGTCTTAGAAAAGTTATGTTTAGATTTTACCTGATTGAATTTCCTGTTAGAGTTTCTGGAAATTCTGTATCCCTTTCTGAATTTCTTAACTAGTAAGGCAAGGTCTTCTTCATCATCAGTGTTGCCTTGCTCTTCTTCATATTCAGATTTTAGAGCGATTCCCTTGTCTCTTCCTACTGGATTTTCCCTTTTATGAGCCTCCAGTTGCATCTCAAAGGTCATTAAGGATCCACTTAGCTGTTCCAAATTGAACTTCTTGAAGTCTTTGGTTTTTTGCAAAGTCGTGACCTTTGGCATCCGTTCCTCTCTTGGAAGACTTCTCAATATTTCTCACTTGTTCTTCTTGTGAAATCTCCTTGCCTAATGCTTTCAACTCATTTACAATGTTAGTGAAGCGGATAATCATATCAGAAATTGGTTCTTTTGGTTTCATAAGAAAAAATTCATATTGATGCATAAGAAGGTCAATCTTGGATTGTTTTACCTCATTGGTGTCCTTATGAGTTATCTCTAAGAGATCCCACATGCTTTTGGCAGATTTGCAACTCATGATTCTGTTAAATTCCATTGTCCTATGCTGCAATGAGTGATCCTCTTAGCTTAAGCATTTAGTTCCATATTTTTCTAGTCCTCATCGGTGTACTCTTGTTTTGGCTTTGGGATATCCACACCTTTGTCATTATTTTTGGTGATTTCATAATCTCCATTCTCTATGATATTTCGAACTTGAAAATTTTCAGCTTGAATGTAGATCTCCATTTTGTTCTTCCAGTAGGGATATAACTTCCCTTCAAATAATGGTGGTCTTTGTAGAGCATAGCCTAGCTTGAGAGTCTTGAGTTCATTCATGTTGGATCTACTCTTCAGTATTACCTGCAACAAACAGAGAACGAGGATCTGATACCAATTGTTGGTCTCAGATGAACTCAAGAAAAAGGGTTGAATTGAGTTTATAAACTTTAACAATTTAATTCTAATAAAATCCCAAAAATATAAAACAGATAATCAGGTTGTAAAGAAGACAAAACACATGGAATTTTAACGGAATAAAAACTCCTAGGCTCAATAAGAGAAAACAACCACGGCTCCAACTGGATCACTCAATCCAATTGAATAATGAACACTTCACTATTTAAAGAGCCATTATCCAGTACAAGTGTAGAACCTATTCTACCCTTATACAAGTCAATCTCAAACTTAACTCTAGATTTGTATGACTATTTCCCAAACCTTGTTCCTCCACAAGGTTTCTCACTCAATTGTTGATTTAGCTCTAAACCAGACTTTTACACTCAATTGTTGATTTAACTCTACACTAGACTTTTATCAAATGATTCAAAGTTACCTTAAAGCTTCTAAGTCTAAGCAGAAGACACAATATAAACCTGAGAGCAAATTCTTAAAAGATATCTATAACTTAGATTGCCAATATAACTCAAGGAAAATTCATACATTATTTCAGACCCCATGATACTTTATTTATATACAGATATAGATAAGCACATTTTGAATTTTCAAATCTTTGTTTCGTTAGTTTTGATAACAACATAATTTTGTTTAGATTTAATTAGATAAACTTATTTATAAATAAAAAATAGACTTTATCTATAAATTTAAATATACAAATTTTGTTTAATTAGAAAAACATATTTTTCTTATCAACTTAAATTGATAAGACATTTATCAACATAATGAATTTTATCAGCAGTTAGACTTTATCTATAAAATTAAATATGCAAATTTTGTTTACTTAGAAAAATAGATTTTTCTTATTAATTTAAATTGATAGGACATTTATCAACAGAATGAACTTTATCAGCAGATATCATATCCATTTTATTTGTCCCTTATCCAATTTCATTTCAAGAGTTCAAGTGACAATCTAAGTCAAGAAAATCAAAGAGAACTTACTCTTACAAACTTTCTAAATGACAGCTTATGGTCTTCCTTTTTTGCTCATCAACAGTTGCTCCTTTTAAATCTTCTTTTGAAACTTGAGTGTTCATCTCATGCTTTAAAAGGAAGAAGTCATGCAGTAATGACAAGCATACATCACATTTTCTCTATTTACTGTTTCTTGTGGTTAGTCAAATTGGGTCGATCCTCTATTTTGATCAAAGTCCTTAATATAATATTTGGCCCATTGTCAGCATCAAAACTTCGAGCCCAACACACGGGTCGTGTTATTTAAGGATGCTTAGAACTTTCTCTTTTCTTTTGACTATTTTCTCAATTTATCAGCTTCCTTGGTTAACTGTTCAAACTTAATACATACCCATAATCTTTGATATCAAAACAAATTAAAAACAAGATAAAATGAGACAAAAATTGCAAACAATCAAATAACAGTTTATCACTTGGTTTGATTGATTTGAATTTAATAAGTAAGGGGTTTGTCTGGATGCATAAGGGAGATGGTCTAGATGATGGTAGAAAAGATGAATAATAGCTGTGGGATTTGCTCAAAGAGGGGAGACCATAGAGTTTGAGAGATGAAGTAGTCAAAGGATGAGAACTTTGCTAGGGTTTGTTTTTATTGTTATTCTCATTTTGCCCTTGGATATTAATACACAAAAGATCAATTTGTGTATAAAATACACACTATTAGTATAAAATTTATTTTTTATTTTCTCTTTTCATTAAATGACAAATTGGACCAAATAAAATTTTGGAAAAAAAATTAATAAATTAAGCACCTTATATTTTCATAAAAGAGAATAAAAAATTATCTTTGAAAAATGACTCTTTGTTCTTTTCTCGCTCATCTCTACGCACTTCTCACTCACTCTCACCTTGCTTTTTTGCTTTAACTCTCCCCTCTCTATTTCGTAGATAATTTATTTAATTAAAATAAAAAAATTTTATCGAATAAATTTTATGGTAATATTTGATTCAACTTTTTTAGTTTTAACTTTTCTTTCTGGTAACCTGCCAAATGATTTTTATTTTATATTTCAGGTTTTTATTTTTATACATTAACTTAAAATGATTTTGAATATAAAAAATTGAACCAAATATATAAAAAATTATTTTAAATTTTAACTTTTATGTAACTTTAAAACTAAAAAAAGTTATCCCAAACATCTTGATAATTATTATCGCTAATGTATATTCATTTGTTTGTAATAAAAGATATTTTTACAAGTTACATTTTAGGTGTATTTAAGAAAACACATACCATTAAATCATATAATAACATCTTAATGATTATGCATGTAAAAATTATATGAATTGAATATTTACATATATTTATTTTTATACCCAACATTTACATATATATTGGTATTGGTGAGTATCTAAGTCTGTAAAGATGTATTAGTACAAAAGAAAACTCATATTTATGTATAAGTTTTGTTTCTCTTAATGAGTGCTTACCAGAACTTGATTTTACAAGTTGATCATAATGGAAGAAGAAATCTCCATGCTCCATAGCCTTTTAAAACACACAACTAACTATCTTTTCTTCCTTAAACACTATAATAATAACTCAAATTTTGAGGTTAAATTCTTGAATATGATACTTGATTGTATCCAATTCCAACTACTGAATTTATAGTAGGTGGTGAAGTGAGGATAAAAGTAGAGTTCAAGTGCATACTAATGAGAAACACAAAATTTGATTTGCTTAAGAGTCACTTTGTAGGTTTAGGTAATTAAAATAACATTTTTAATATTAAATTTATTTTCTCCTGTAATATTATTTTGGTTAAATTTATAATTAAAGTAAACAAACTAGATAAAAAAAATTGCTAGGTTTTTTTAAGCTTTTATCATAATTAGATACATTTATTAAAAATATAGTAATAATTTCACTTGTAAATCTAAATATTTTCATTAATTTATTTTTGAAAAAGTAATTAATTAAAAGCTTATCTGATATGTAGATTAGTATTATTGAAAGCAAAAATTAATTGACATACGAAAATTTTCTTTGTCTAAATTTGTAAATTTTTATATGTAGATGTATTCCTAATGTTAATTTTATTTTAAATGAGCATCTTAGATGGAAAGTTTTTAGTATTTTTGAAGAAAGAATTTGAGTCATTTAAAGTGAAGGGTTCACTTTTTAAAGAAATAAAAAGAAATTAACTAATTGAGAAAAAAGAAAGTCATTAAATAACTACTTTTTTTCTTCTTCTAAGATTATAGAAATGATTTCATTTTATTTCTATTGGGGAGAGTGGTTAAATGCAAGTGACTCAACAAAAGTAAACAAAAAAAATAGAATGAATTTGAAATAAATGAGAAAAAAATATAAAATAAGGTGCTTGGTTATATGGATGTTAAAGTCCCATTCATTTAACAATTAAAATAAAATTTTCAAATTGGGTATTCATTTGAAGGTCATTAAGAGTAAAAGCATCATTTTTATTAATTTTTTCGTTAAGTAATGATAGAAATGTTAGTTAATTTATAAGATATTTTTCTATCATTGATGAAGAATGGTTAATGCCTCAAAAAACATGATGGTCGAGGAGTTAACTTTCAAAAAAGCATTTTTTTTAGTCAAGGGAGTTATTTTTTTCTAAAAGAGTATTTGAAATTAAATATAAAAATTTCCTTATAATAATAATAATAATAATAATAATTTATTATTAATACTATTATTAAATATAATTACTATAATTATTATTATTTAGTTTTTTCCTTTAATGAAAAAAAAAGAAGTCAACAAAAGTAAAAGAAGAATGAATATGAAAAAATAAATTAGGCTAGAAGGAAATATAAAATATGGTACTTGATTAATTAGGTATACACGGGACTTTAGTTTCCCATCTAATCAAATAACTTATGCTATATTTCATTTTCCCTAATTTATTTTTCAAATCCATTCTTCTTTTACTTTTATTGACTTTTTGTCTTTATTAATGGACAAAAATAAAAATAATAATAATTATAATAATTACATTTAATAATAGGAATTATTATTATTATTATTATTATTATTATTATTATTATTATTATTATTATTATTATTATTATTATATGGCAAATTTTAATCCCTAATTTTAAATACTTTTTCAAAAAAATTACTCCCTTGACCAAAAAACTATTTTTTTTAAAAAAGTCAACTCCCTTGGCCATCCATCACAAATGATAGAAAAATATCTTTTAATTTAACTAAATTTTACCTAATTAATAAATATTTAATAAAAATATGGTTTCTCAAGTAATTACTTTCAAATGAATAAACATGAGCAATTTTCATTTTAATTGTAAAACAAATGGAACTTTAACTTCCCATATAACCAAACAACTCATTTCATATATATTTTTCTCAATCTTTACAATTCTTTTTTTTTTTTTACTTTATCGAGTCACTTACATTTAGGATGAAAATAGTTCTAATCATTCGATTAGGAACAATGGCTTAGTTTACATCAAGCCTAGCCTATGCCAGACATTTCTACAAAATAAAGCATGCCAAAAATTTTATTAAAGTCTATTTAGTTGAAAAATTCAGACTCTAAGCCATTTAAAATACTTTTCAAGTGTAACATGTTAGGCTATTAGAATAAGCATAAATAAACAAAATCTTACATTTGCTTACATTTTTAATGTTGACTTACATAATGAGTCAAACTTACATAATAAGTTATCACAAATATCAAATTTTAAAACTTACAAATAGGCTCAAAGCATATGAACAAGTTAAACTTGATTCTTATAAATCCTAATATACCTATTTTCACGTCTACTTAAATATAATATTAAATTATAAAAAAAATAGATCCTAAAGCAGACTTAACAGTCATGTAAGGCTTTTATGTAAGACAAGCCAAACATTTAAAAAAGGCATATGACAAATAAATGTTATGCTTAATTATTGCATGCTTTTATAACCTACGATATGTTCATGTTTAGCAAAATCTAACCTATTTTCACCTCTATTTGAACTTAACCAATATCCCTAATAGTGAAAATAAAATCACTTTTGTGATATTAAAAAAATAAATAAGTAATTGTTTTTTAGTGTTATACAACATGATATTATAATAATAATAATGTATTTATGATAAATAGCAAATTTATTAATTTACTTTCTTTTCTTTCAATAGTTAACACTTTTCTTTATTTCTTTAAAAAATGAACCCCCACACTTTAAATTATTCAAATTATTTCTTCAAAAATAGTTATAAAAAAATATTCTTAGATGTGCATTCAACATAAAATTAATTTTTGGAATACACTACCTATACAAAATTATATAAATATTTAGACAAAGCAAAGTTTGTTTAATCAATTAATCTTTGCTTTCAATAATACTTATCTACAAATCAGATAAGAAATTAATTATTTAATTTTTAGAAAAATAAATTAATAAATATTTAGACTTATAAGTGAAATTATTACAATATTTTACATAAATGCTTTCTTACTATGATAAAAGCTTAAAAAACAAGAAAAAAAATCTCTAATTCTCTTACTTTAATAATAAAATTAACCAAAAAGTATTGGGAGAGAAAATCAATTTAATATTAGTTGTATTACTTTAATCATCAAAACCTAAAAAGGTGACTTAAGTGAATCAAACTTTCTGTGTCTCATTACTATGCACTTGAAATTTACCCGTTCTTCTCAATTCTCGACATGCTATAAATCCAGTAGTTGGACTTAGATACATTCAAGTGTCATATTTAAGAATTCAACCTCAGAATCTGAGTTATTTTTATAGTATTTGAGGACGAAAAAGTAACTAGTTGTGTGTTTTCAAAGGGTATAGAGCATGAAGATTTCTTCTATCACTATGACCAACATGTGAAATCAAGTTCTAATAAGAACTCAACAAAAGAACACAAAAGCTCTTATACATAAATAGAGATGGGTTTTCTTTTGTATTGACGTATCTTTACCAACTTAAATACCTATATGTTATTTTTGTCATTTTCAATCAAAATTCATTTATGCATTTTTTTAAATTACTTTTTTGAGTTGGATTTTAAATATATATATATATATATATATATATATATATATATAAGTAAATGTTCCGTATAAGAAGATGTGAGTGTGTGAATATTCAATTGTATAAATTTTTACATGGATAATCACAAAGATGCTATCACATGTTTTAATGGGGCGCTATGCCTGTGTTTGTTTTTTGGTTAATATACATTCACTTAGTATTTTAGAAGAACAAGTTATAACTTTGATTATCCTAAATGCACCTGAAATGTAACTTGTTAAAATACTTATATATATATATATATATATATATATATATATATATATATATATATAAGAAGCAAATGAGTGTATGTTAGTATTATCAAGGTGTTTGGCTTAACTTTTTTAGTTTTAAAGATAAAATTTAAAATGAAATCTTATATATTTGGTCCAACTTTTTTTTCAAAGTTATTTTAAATTAATGCATAAAAGAACTTGAAAAAAAATAAAAATTATTTGGCAGTTGAACTCAATAAAAAGTTTGATTCAATCAAGGAAAAGTTAAAAATAAAAATATTGAGTCAAATATCACCTTAAAAATTATTTGATAATTTTATTTATTTTAATTTAAAATAAAATGTCCAATAAAAAGTGGGGGGAGAGCAAAAAAAGGGAGGTAGAAAGTGACAAGTGGCTAGAAAAGAGAAAGAAAATAAATATCTTTTTTAAAAGTTAGATTTTTTTTGTTTAATAAATTAATAAGGTGCTTAAACTTTAAAAAAAATGTATTCTATCTAATTTGTCATTTAAAAAAGAGAGAAAATGAAAATTAAATTAAATACTACTAGTATATCTATACATAAATTGATTTTTTGTGTACTAGTACACAAGGACAATAAAGGAATAACAATTAAAAAAACTTGAAAATTTCCTCCTTTTGACACTACTTTTCATCTCTCAAACCCTATGGTTCCCCCTCTTCATCCAAATCTCATGGCTATTATTCATCTACCCTATCATCATCCAAACCATCCCTTTTACCCATCCACATGAACCTCCTACCCATTAGATCAATTCTATTTTCATTTATTTACATAATGAGTGTGGTTCAGTTCACAATACATAAACATGAGAAAGACTTGAGTTTGATTCTCATATAACACATATTTGGAAATGGAAGAGAAGATTTGAGTGCGATTAAACCTACATTGAAGATTTGTGTCATAATCAATCCAAGAAATTGAAGGTTGTATGGATACCTCAAAGTCTTATAAACATACCAAAGGTCTTAATTATAGTGGTTAAAAAAAATAGCCTTTCTTTATTTTCTCTCTGCCAACTCAACATTATACCAATTTATCATTTTATTTGTCCTAGTATAAACTCTCTAGTTCTCAAGCCCATGTGCTAGGTAAAGAATCAATTGATCCTTTGGACCCTACAAGCCATTTTGTCATATATGTATCTTCTACTGGAGATAATGTTGTTCATGCCAAGTACGACCATTATTGGTTGAAAATCTCTTCCTTCGAGTGTTTAATGTAGCTACATGTCCAAGACTCAAACTCAAGATCATTTGTTAAGTTGGAACAACCTCACGCTAGTTGATCAACATGTTCAATGGTTCATAATAGAGAATTGACTAAATACTATAGAACTTATATATTATACCCATGAAATTTCAATGGCTAATCTTAATAGTTGGAACTTCAATATTGAAACCAAAAAGCAAAAGTATCAATTTTAACATTTTTCTTTAACTATTAAAATTTAATCAACAAAAAAATGAATAGAATATAAGAGGTCTCTACCTCTTAAAACAGCAAAGATAACTTCATTCTAGAAGTTAATAGATTGTGTGACAGTTGATTAATATATAAATAACTAAGAGAAAAAAAAATAAGGATGACATACCTGGAGATTTACAATGAAAACTTTACCACCAACATAAAATGTTTTTCAAAGGAGAGTTGCAAACTGAAGTTATTTTGTAAATTGCATTGAGATGTTAGCCACAATATATCAAATGAGAAATATAGCAAAACAAAACTTTTTCAAAAGATATGAAAAATTATCCATGACTCATATTAATATTCCATTTAAAGGTATGATATATGCTTTCAAATTTATTTTTCAAGTTGGTTTAAATGCATCTCTAGCATAATTTGGCCATTTAATGGTTATAAATAAACCATACAAATACATCAAAATAAATTTCAATTATGTTGTAAAATTTCCATCCAAAGTTAGATACCTATTGAATTTAACTACACATGCCATAATTGCTGGAATTTTACGTATAATTAAGTTAAAAAGAGTTCAAGCTTAGGGACTATTCATTTTGGAAAAGACTAAGACAAAACTTGTACATCCCTTTCACTTATCACTCTAATTCAAGGAGTTAGTTTATGAATACACTTAGGAATTATTATAGCAACAAAGTTTTGGTCTCAAAACTTGAGCCAATGTCTTAAAATTTGGGCTCAAGAACCAATTAAAAATCTCACAAAACCTATTTTTAAGGTGAGGATTGGGGACTTTCCAAACTTTATAAGGACTACACTAATTATATCTCTAGTCAATGTAGTCACTCAAACCCCTAAGGGTCATTGTCCTAAGGACTTTCTAACACATTTTCTCATGCCTAAGGCTATGGGTATGGAGCAAGGAAATGTAGGTAGCCTAATAATGGATCTAGGATACACTCTAATACTATTTTAAAATTTGGGTTTATAGCCTCACTTAACCCCCACAAATATGGGTTGAAAGGTGATGACTACTCAAGCTTTATATGAACTATATTGGTCATATCACTTGTCTATGTAGGGTATCAATCCCTTGAGAGTTCATGTCTTGATGACTATACTCTACAACACCTCACTCGATCTTTCTAGTTTTCAACCCCTCTATAGATAACATTTTTCAAGATATTGACAACTAATTTTGATAGGTTGTAATTAAGACAACTTAGAGGTGACCACAAAAAAATAGATGAAAAAGAAAAAGTAAAACAAAATTGTTACAATGATAACAAAAAAAAAGTCACATCATTACCTTGTCCCCCAACGCATAACACTATATTTGTCTATTTGCAATGCTTCTTAAAAGGATTAATCTCCTTTGGAGGCAATGCATCCTACAATATTGTTGTTGTTAACTATAGTCATGATATTTCAATCAATTGTGAGCCTACAAACTTAAATGATCATAAATCATGAATAATTGTTTTCCTATTCATGGAGCTCAAACAATCGCAAACAAAATTAGCCTGAGACATGTGTTAGCATTGTCTTTAAGGACTTACCACATGGTGCTCAAATCTTTCAAGATATAACAAGCACATCCCAACATGGTAAGTGGAACAAAACTAGAAAGCAAGATTTATTCTAATATAAACTCAATAACTCAAAGAAAATGTGAAAACAAAAAAATGTGGGAGAAAGTAAGTCTCAAAAAACCGTTCAAGAATATATATTTATAAAGAAAAAATAGTGACATCAAGCCAAAATCATAAGGTAAGACCAAGTTAAAAGAAATATCTACTTTTGATATACAACATCCAAACATGGTTGGTGACACAAAACTAGATAGCAAGATTTGTTCTTGATATCAACTCAAGAACCCATAGTGTAAAAGGCAAAAACAAGTATTGGAGAAAGTGAGTCTTAGATTTTTTTTCAAGAAAAAATATTTATAAAGACAAAATAATGTAAGACCAAGTCAACATGATAAGGTGAGTCTAAGTCAAAATAAATATCTGTTTTAATTAGCACTATGTTAATTTCAAAAAGATTTTTTATGTTAATTATGAAAAGGTCATTGACTTGTTTAAATTAACCTTTTTAAGTATTCAATCAAAATAAATATCTATTTTTTATAAGCACTAAATTAACCTTTTAAAATATCCAATTCAAATAGAAACACATACAATGTCATTGACTTGTTTAAAGTCTCAAGGTAATTCTTAAATGTATGTGTTCTATATTTCCTTAAAGTTGTTACACGATAGCAAAATTTATTCTTCCTATGAACTCAGGAAATTAAATATAGAAAAAATGTGGGAGAAAATCAATCCTAGAAAACCCTTTCAAGAATATATATTTATAAAGAAAAAAAAATGTTGTAAGACCAAGTCAAAATGATAAGTGAGTTCATGTCAAAATAAATATCTATGTTTGATAAGCACTAAATTAAATTCAAAAATAAATTTTAAAATACTTATGAGAAGGTCATTGACTTGTTTAAATTAATATTTTGAAATATTCAATGAAAAATAAATATCTATTTTTGATAAGTACCAAATTGAACTTTAAAATATATAATCAAAATATACAACACAAATAAAGTCATTGAAATTTTTAAAGTCTCGAGATATTGTATGTGTTGTATATTTTCTTGAAATTTTTACACAATAGTAAGACTTATTCTTGATATGAGATGAGGAAATTATAGAGAAAAACAAAAAAAAAAAGTGGGGCAAAGTGAGTCCTAAAAATTACTTTTATCAGTCCAAGTCAAAATAAATATTTATTTTTGATAAACACTAAATTAATTTTAAAAAGAGTTTTTTAATTAATTGTGAGAAGGTCATTGACATGTTTAAATAAGCCTTTTGAAATATTCAATCAATATATATATATATATATATATATATATATATTTATTTATTTTTTATAATCACTAAATTAACATTTTGAAATATACAATCAAAATAAGCAATACATACAAGGTCATTGACTTCTTTAAAGTCTCAAGGTAATTCTTAATTGTATGTGTTGTTTATTTACTTGAAATTTTTACATAGTAACAAGAATTATTCTTGATATGAACTCATGAACTTATAGAAAAAATGTGGGAGAAAGTGACTCCTGAAACACATTTTCAAGAATAAATATTTATAAATAAAATCGTGTGAGACCAAGTTAAAATAATAAGGTGAGTCCAAGTCAAAATAAATATCTATTTTTAATAAGCAATGAATTCGTTTCAAAAATAATTTTTAAATTAATTATGAGAAGGTCATTGACTTATTTATATAAGCCTTTTGAAATATCAAATCAAAATATATGTTTATTTTTTAATAAGCATTAAATTAACCTTTTGAAACATACAACACACACAAGGTCATTGACTTCTTTAAACTCTAAAGGTAATTCTTAATCGTATGTGTTGTATATTTCCTTAAAAGTTTTATAGGATAAGAATAATTATTTTTCATATGAACTCAAAAACATAATAATGAAAATACAAAAAAATGTGGAAGAAAGTGGGTCTTTGAAAACTTTTTCAAGAATATATATTTATAAAGAGAAAACATGAGACCAAGTCAAAAGGAAAAGGTGAGTCCAAGTCAAAATAAATATTTATTTTTATAAGTACTAAATTCAATTCAATTTTTATAAAATTCATTAGAAGAAGGTCATTGACTTGTTTAAATTAATCTTTTGAAATATACAATCAAATACATAAGACATACGAAGTCATTGACTTGTTTAAGGTCTCACGGCAATTCTTAATGATATGTGTTGTATATTTTCTTGATATTTTTACATAGTTGCAAGAATTATTCTTGACATGAACTCAAGAACTTATAGAAAAAAAATGTGGGAGAAAATGAGTCATAAATTTTTTTTCAAGAATAATATTTATAAAGAAAATATTAAGAGACCAAGTCAAAATGATAAAGTGAATCTAAGTTAAAATAAATATCTATTTTTATAAGTGCTAAATTAATTTTAAATTTTTTTAAGGAATTATGAGAAGGTCATTGACTAGTTTAGATAAGCTTTTTGAAATTTTCAACACATAAAAGGTCATTGACTTGTTTAAATAAGTCTTTTAAAATATACACATAAAATATTCAAACTCATACAAGATCATTGACTTTTTTAAAGTTTCAAGGTAATTCTTAATGGTATGTGTGTATATTTCCTTGAAATTTTTACACGATAACAATAATTATTCTTGATATGAACTCTGAAACTTATAAGGAAAAAAAATGTGGAAGAAAGTGAGTCTTTGAAAACTTTTTCAAGAATAGATATTGATATGATCCTAGTTATGATTCATATTGATTTTACGTATTGTCCTTGAGTGGATTCATGTTTAACAGAATTTGAGATAAAATTTCTTATACAAAACTCATATTTTTTATAAAGACTAAATTAACCTTTTGAAATATCCAATCAAAATATACAACACATACATGAATTAATTAGAATAACTTTTTTTAACAGGGATTAAAAGAATTGTATTTCATTGAGACCAAAATATTGATGAAGTCCTAATTTTATTATAGTTTTAGGAATTTTTCTAAAATTATATATTTAAAAATAATTATTGTCAAAGATATTAAAATTTTAAGTTTCATAATATGTAGGGGAGCTCCTCTCTTCACACTTATTTCCAAGGTACCTTTTAGTCTTCTGCAGGACTTTCCATTAATTTGTAGAAGTTAGAAATTTTCTTTAGCAAGAACACTCAACCTCAACTCAATGAGTAAATAGCAATAAAATTGGGAATTTCAGAGTGTCTTGGTACTAGTAAATACCTTGGAATGTCTTCTAGAATTAGTCGAAAGAAAGAAAAAAAGTAGTTTTTTGCTACCTAAGGGATAGAATATGGAAAGAAAAAATCATCATTGGTCAGGGAAGCATTTACCAAAGGTTGGCAAGGAGATTCTCATCAAATCAATGGTCAAGGTTGTCCCTTCTTATTGCATGAGTGTTTCTTTTCTTCTCACCTCAACTCTTCAAGATGATCTACAGAAAATAATGAATTCCTTTTGGTGGGGAAGCAACAAAAACACATCCAAAGACAAAAACTGACTTAGTTGGGACCTTTTTTCTATTAGGAAGGAAAATGAAGGTATGGGTTTTCAACATCTTTATGCTTTTAATTTGGCTATGCTATGCAAACAAGGATGGAAGTTAGTTTCCTACTCAAATGCTATAATTTCAAAAGTTTTCAAGGTAAAATATTATCCTAAAGGAGAGTTCTTGGATTCCTCTGTGGGACAGAATTAACCCAAACTATATATTGCATAGTATTCACACCTCAATGGCTATTGTCAAAGAACGTATAAGATGGAAATTGAGAGATGGGACAAATATAAGTTTGTGACGAGCCTTGGCTTCAATAATCAGACAATTCATGTTGACACTCCTCTTATTGATGGTCTGGAGGATCTCACAATAAGTTCTTTGATTGATCTAAAATTACATGGAATGAAACTCTTGTTCATGATCTATTTTTGCCAAATTTTGCTGTCTTATTCTCTTTATGCCAATATATCCTTCAGATGATCAGAACAAGATTCTATGGAAGTTAAGTAGGATGGTCTTTCTTTTTTTCAATTAAGTCTGCTTACTATTTTATTATGGAGCATATCCCACTTTCATGAAAATGGGAACTAGATTTTGAAATTGAAGCTAACAATACCACATAAAATGAAAGTGTTATTGTGGAGAATTGCTCACAGGTGTCTACCTACTAGGGACAAACTCATTCATACGTGATTGAGTTGATTGTCCTACTTCTTGTCCTTTCTATATGGATAGTGTCGAAAATGATTGGCACATTTTTGTTGGTTTTGAACAAGCTAAAAAGATCTTCAATGCTCTCCAACACTTATCGCACCCAAAGATAGAAATTATTGTTTCTACCTTATCGACTCTATGGAGAAAGCACAATGATAAGGTTTGCGATGATAAAGAGAATTCAATAAATATTGGTTTTCAGCAATCAACCTAACAAGTTTTTGAGTGGCAGATTCACCATGATAGAAGTAGCTCAGCTCGAGTTCGAACACAAAAGCTCGCAATATAGACGCAGCAAACTTTTAGGAGCACCAAAAGCATCAAACTGCGGCTTGATTGCAAAATTCTAATGGCCATTTTATTTCTGCAATGTCATCTTGTTTCACAAGAATCCTATCTCCTCTAGAGGTTGAAGCTAGAGCTCTTAATGTTGCTCTTCGATAACGATTGTCGAATCGCTACAAAACAAATAAAACTAAGATAATTATGTAGCACAGGATTAACCTAGGTCGACTCAGAGATACAGTCCAATTTGGTTCCTGACTTAATCCACTTATAAATAGCATGGGGGTTTATCAAACAGTTTGCAGACAGTGAACAAAAAATGCAGAAACACAAACAAAAATTAAAGAAAAATGCAGAAACTCGCAGAATTGATAAAAGATGTTGTAAAACATATTCAAGAATATAAATCCAATTCACAAAACCAAGTAATGTAAATTATCATAGTTCTCAGAGAATGATCATATTATGAAGGTTCATTCAATATCATTAGAAGCAGTTCAATCGAATTAACTCTTAAATCAATTGAAATCACAAATCGGATTGAAATATCATCCAAACAATCTATGATTAAAATTCAAAATTAGGAAATAAATCTATGACCTAATTTGTTTTCAATCTTAAACATATTCATAATCATGAAAATCGAAAAAAGGATTGAAGAAGAATATGAACATTCACACAAAAATTAGAATACGAAACCAGAATTCAAATTCTCTTTGTTTGGACTGGATCCTTGGATTGATTGATTGTTTAGCCTTCCATGATCATCATCAGTGGAAGAGCCACAAAATTTGTGTAAGAAAATAGAAGAACAGAGATGAAAGGAAGAAGAAAAATAAAGAACAATGAAGAACAATTAAGAGAGAAAGAGAAAAAAGATTTTCATTCTGAAAACTTGCACAAGAAGCTAGAAATTCTCTTTTTGTGTGTCTAGCTACACTAATATATAGTTACCGAATAGAATGAAGGGATGGACTCTAATTAGGTCCATCTAAACTAACTAATTATGCTAATTACACAAATCAAAACCTAAACTCGTAGCCCAAAACTCAAATGCAGAGATTCTGACTTCCAATCCTAATTTGACCCTCAAACCGAAAGAATTAGACCAAGCTTATTTCTAACAAAATTATACCTCTTTTCCTTTCATGGACTACTCATATGCTCCATTTTGAGTTCTGTAAAATCCTCTAGGTCCTGCACAAGGAATATATGTCAAGTAAGCACAAAATCTGAAAATAACCAACAATTATTAATTAAGCCCAATTATTTTCCTAAGACCAAAACTAAGTTAAAGTAAGAAAATAAGAATCCAAAAGAAGTCAAATAAGCTAAGAAAAACAGAAAAATACTAAATTAAAAATGCTCAATCACTCTTCATTGACTATCTTCTCAAGACCAGAGACATGTTATTATAGAGACTGATTGCAAGCAAATCCTTGACATCAAGAAGGCCAAAAATTTCTAGAACAATGAAGTAGGATATATCTTAAGTTATGTTCATAGAATATCAAATTTGCATAACTGTAGGATTTAGTTTGTGAGTCGTGAAGTCAATCAAATTCTTCATTCCTTAATTAGGACATCTGGATCCTCCACTTTTTTTTTATCATAATCCTTCTTGTATTGAACATTTTATTCACAATGAAAAAAAAATGGCATACCATATTGTCTGGATGCTCCACACTATGCGTAACTAAGGAGAGAATATTGTATACAGTCTTACCTTTGCATATGCAAAGGGCTATTTTCAGGTTCGAATCCATAATCAACAAGTTACCAAAACACAATTTTATTCGCAATTATTTAATATAATTATCTTTCCCAATAAAAAAAAAGAATTAATGTTTTATAAGATGAATTTATTTGAATTGTTTAATAAAATATATTTTCATAAGAATTTTTTGAAATATTTAATTGAAAGTTAAAAGGTTAATTTTTAATGAAAAGATGTTAGTTGAAAATTGAACATATTAAGTCAGCCTATCAAATTAAAAATCTTTAGCCCACTACGGTTATCTTGGTGGAAGGTTTGGGTGATTAGTATGGATTTTAGGTTCAAATCTTATTACTCTTACTGACTCACTTTATGTAAAAAAAATAAAAAATATAGAATTAATTAATAAATAAAAATAATATAAAAGGCTTATTTATATAATTATATATTTTTTACATTATAAATAATAAATATAATCAGATTATTATATTTTTAATTTTTTAAGTTAATTTTAAAATTTTATTAAATCAAATATTAAGAATAGATAATTATTGTCACTTTAAAATCAAATATTTATTAAATTTAAAGATAATTACTATAAATAGTACAATAACTAGAAAAAAATCATATAATATTAAAATATATTATAAATGAATATTTTTATTAAAAATAAAAATAATAATAATAATAAACTTAAATTATAAATTCAAAATTTATCTTAAATACAAACATGTAGTCTGAGTGAAATTGAGTTAAACACTCTTAAGCAAAGTCTTAAATTCAAGTATGAAAAATGTAATTAAAGGAGGAAAAGAGATTTTCATTAAGAATGAATTATACATAATATTTGATAAAATATCAAAAAAAATATTAATAATATTTATTTATATTTGATAATATTTTTTAAATGTTATCAAAAATATTTAGCAATATTTCATTAAGTATTAGAAAAAAAAATGTTGTTAATGGTAACATATGTAGTAGTGATAGGTGAAGTTTAGATATTGTTATCATGTATTGAAGTTCAATTGACAATTTATAAAGAAAATTCTTAACAAGTAGAAGGGTGGCAAACAAACAGTTTGGATAAATTTTTGGTCATATTATAATAGATAGATTAAAAACAAATAATAATTCATTAATCTTAATTAACTAATCTACTTTGATTCATCACAAATTCATTAAGAAAACCTAATATATTTTTGAATCTTTTATTAAAAATGATTCAATCAATCTATAATTTATTTTTAAATATATTTTTAATTTATAAAAAAATATTTAATTATTTAATATTCTTTATGTTCGATCTCCCCTTTCTTTCCTCTCTCTTCCTCTCTTTCTCTCCTTTCCTCTAAATATATTTTTTTATCAAACAAATGTTAATTTTATTTCAAATTTGCTCTCTCCCTTCTCCTTTCATCCTTAAACCCTCTCTTTCCAACATGTAGGACAACCTTATATCTACTTCTCTCTGAACACATTTGATCTTAACGTGTATTTTGATAGAAATTATTCCCTGTTGTGCGTCCGTTCTTGATACTGTGAAGCCGGAAAAAATTGTTGCTAACAGTGGTAAAATTTTGCTTAAATTTGTGAGTGAATGGGTGAGAAATTTAACTGCTCTGATACCCCAATATTGGGCCAAGAGAGAGATGAAAACTGTTCGATTTTTGTTTCATAAATTGAAAAAATTAGTTTGTATTGCAGCGAGGAAAGGTTTATGTACATATAATTCAGCGTGGGCTTTTACTTCCTGCACTACTATTTACTTTCTGCACCCGCCAATTTTAAAAATATCCCTTAACTACCTGTCTCAGATTATAACTTTCTTTTTTCCTCAATCTATTTCTCCTAACTCACCTCACACCCCCTCCCAGCAGCTTCAGCTTCATACATGTTCGAGTACTTCCAATTTCCTCACCGGGAGGCTCAACGTAGACACTGTTAAGGTACACCATTGTTAATTTTTAATTACATTCATTTTTTTGGATTACACATTCCAGAAGAGGTATTTTGGCAAACAATTCAGAATAGGTAATCCAGAAGCCTGATATTACTGTTTTGAAATGAGCATTACGGAAGATTAAATGATTTTCCAAAATCATTTAGTCTTCTATAATGCTCATTCCAAAATAGTTTTAAAGGCTTTTGGATTACCTGTTTTTGAAAAAATATTCATAAAAAAAATATTCTTGAATGATCATTCCGGAATATCCACCGTCCCCCACAGTAAATCATCCATTAAATAAGGCATTTTATAATACCAATACTTATTTCTACCTTTATGTTTATTTGTGGCATGATTGGAGCTTATTTCTACCATTATGTTTGAATATAACTAAGCTGCATGGATAAGGAGATGTTCGATATTAATTCTGCTGCTATTAACTTCAGAGGTGCTGGGAGTAGGAATTTGTTTCTGCAGTTTTCTATATACAGAATTCTAATTGATGATTTGAGGTGTCACAACTTGGGGGGGGATAGCCTCATCAGATAGTTACATGCTGGTTTGATGGAGTAGAAATTCTGTTTTTTTGTTAATGCTATCAGCAGTTGCTGTAGGATTACAGTGGGATTGTTTCTCGTGTGTATGTATATAAGTATATTTCTATGTTCGGGTATCTCATATGGTTATTGAATATTAATGTGTCATTATGTCATAAATATTTCATAACCATTGTGACCCAGAGCCATATTTTATGTTTCTACTGTATCCTGCAAACGTTGTTTGTGGGAAATATCAAATATATATATATATATATATATATATATAAAAGCTCAAACCTACTCATGGGAATTATTGGAGCTTGTGGGTATTCAGAATTCCGACGAGGAATGAGGGGTACAACTTCTTCATGGCAGACAACGAAGGGAAATTGACGGAGGGAGAAGAAGCACGACAAGGGTAATTGGGGAATATTAAAAATTTTAAGGGTGCAGGAAGCAAATGCCTGCAAAGTGATGGTTTGGGGAAAGAGGAGAATACTCCAGCAGCAGCACATGTAGCAGCAGATGTGTGACTTTGGATTGTTAGTTTTCTTAGAAAGTAAAAATGCTTTACTGGACCCAACTATTTGGGTTGGGACATGAACAACTTAAACGGGTTTGTTTTTGCTATTGTTATTTTCACTCTCCCTTTATACTAATGCACTCCCCTTTCTAATGTTTTTTCCCAAACTACTACCATCAGAAAATACACTCCCTTCAACTCTTTCTTCATCCCATATATTTCTCTTCCAGAAAACACCTCTCCAAATATAGGAAAGCAACACATTTGACAATTATCAATGACATCATTAGCTATTCTTTCAACCTCTCCGTTAATTCCTTCCCAACCCCAAGAAACAAAAAAAACCCCACCTCTGCACAAGGAAACCTAAGCCTCTGAATCTACAAGTACTAATCCCAATTGTAAACCAAAATAGACCACCACCGAATGACTATATTCATAAAGAGGTTGCAGATGCATTAATGTGCAATAAGTTTACAAATGTATGTCCTTCACATATCTACACATGATGTCCTACCAATCCTCAAAAAAGTAAAAAGGCACAGCCGCCCCAGCCCTTGAAGCCAACCCGTGACCAGAAATTGGTGAAAAAATGTCAGGAAGAAAATAACTACCTAAAGTAATTACCTCGAAAACTACCATTAAAGAACTAAAAGAACATAAATTGAACATTCATATTTTCATTGATAAACCTTTATAGCAACAATACCCCATTTAAATATAACATAATTGGAAACAACGATCATTGTGCCCTCTTTTTTAAAAAAAATTACCCAACTGTCACACCAGGAAAACAATTTTCCAAACTGTCACGCGTACAAATTCGCTACCCCTGCCAGCGCATTATGCAAGCTGACGTGGCGGCCATCTACTGGGCCATGTAATTCGCTACCCTCCCCAGCGAATTACGTGGTCAAATGTCAGTCAAGGCGCCAGAGGAGCAGGGACACGTGGCGCCAATGGGTAAAATTCGCTGGCAGGCCTAGCGAATTACGTGTCATAATTCGCTGCCTTGCCTAGCAAATTATGTTGACATGTCAGCTTTTCCCTAATTTGCTGTTTGGGCCAGCGAATTTGGGCTTTTAATTTGCTTGCCACCCCAGCGAATTACTGCAACACCCCCCCTATATAAACCCACCTCGCTGCATACTTTTCTCATAGCATTTGGTTTAATCTGAGCAGTCTAAATTTTTTTGAAAGCTTTTGCAAGATGAGTGCTAGCAGAGATGGGTTGATCACCATTGTATACTATAATGGGAGAAAATACATTGGACCGAATGGTCAAATATTTGAAGGAGAGAGCAAAATGTTTCGTATACCCCGCGGATGTAGCTATGATGATTTGATGAAAATCATATATAAAAAGTTGAGATTACAACGGGGTCAGTCTGTATCTCGTTTGAGTGCTCGCTGTGCATCCGGCAACCCGTTGCAATGGGTTGGTGTGGATGTTGTCGATGATGACGATCTGTCCTTAGTTACAGACGCATGCATATCCGACGAAGGAGATCCGAGATTTATAGAATTGTATGCTGAAGTGAATTGCGGTGGACAGTCAAGCAGTCGTAATGTTGTACGAAACATTGGTTCGATTGATCTTAACATAGAGCCGATGGTCAATTCCGAAGATAGAGATGTTTCATTGTCACCACCTCCAACAACGCAACCAACACAAGAATTTGAGGCAGAAGATACAGAAACGATGGCTGGTCAGGAGGAAGATTTTCCCATGGCTAGTTCCGAGGAAGAGGTTGATGAAGGTGTTGTTCCAGATACTGACTCATCAGATACGGATGTAGACGGTGATTTCGATCGTGATTTTGCTATGCCTTCTCCAGGCATTGTTGGAATGCAAGGTCCGCTTCCGATTCCAGGTATGAATGCAAAACTGTCTGTTAGTTAGTAGTGTTAAAATGTTTGGCAATTTAAGATAACTATGTGTTTAATGTGTCATTATATAGTAGAGGCCAATATGTTTGTCAGTTTAGGATAACAATGTGTTTGATGTGTCAATATGTAGAAGAGGCCAATGTAGCATTTTGGTCTAACATAAGTCATTACACAAATATTAATTGGACTCACCCAGATGAGGACTTAGATGACATGGAAGGAGCACAAGTACCTAATTGGGCGATGGGTCAAGAGTTATATAAGGGTCAGCTGTTTCCAAGCAAGTTCGATGTGCAAATGGCAATAAAGCAATATTGCATGGGTGAGCATCGCACAACCATAGTTGCAAAAAGTGATACGAAAAGGCTTATAATGGTTTGTGAGAATCATAATGAGGGTTGTGTGTGGAGGATGAGGGCATACCAAAAAAAGCATGGCACGGAATGGATTGTAGGCATATGGAACAACCAACACACGTGTGTTAATCATAATCTGTCTCAAGATCACAAGCAACTTGACTCTAATTTCATATGTTCGGTTATCCTAGGTAATTCAAATTTTTTTTATTCGTTAAGTTTTATTGTTGCAAAAGTAAGTAACATGTTATTGTCTGATGAAATGCAGAAATGATTCGTGAGGACCCCAGTGTTAAAATTGGGTTAATTCAGGAAAGAATTTCGGCAATGCTCGGATTTCACATTTCATACAGGAAGGCATGGAAAGCAAAGCAAAAGGCAATTGTGAAGGTATTCGGGGATTAGGATGAGTCGTATGCGTTTTTGCCGAGGTGGTTGGGTTACATGGTAAATTTTGCTCATGGGTCTGCCTTTAAGTTGGAAACGATGGATCATTTTGATGATGGACAACTGGATGATAGTGTAAGGGTATTTAAAAGGGTGTTTTGGACATTCAAGCAGTGTTGTGATGGTTTTAACTATTGCAAGCCCATTATCAGCATCGACGGTACCCATTTGTATGGGAAATATCGTGGCACATTGTTGATTGCAACATCGGTTGATGCCAACAATTACATCCTTCCAATTGCATTTGCAGTTGTTTCCGGCGAGAATATTGACAACTGGTCCTGGTTTCTGGCACTGGTCCGTATTCATGTTACGCAGAAAAATGGAATATGTCTTATTTCCGATCGACATGCGGGCATTCTGGCGGCGGTAAACAATGTAGAACTCGGATGGCAACCACCAAGGGCATACCATGTTTTTTGCATTCGGCATTTGGCGAGCAACTTCAATCACAGGTTCAAGAATATGATGTTGAAGAAACAATTGATGAAGTTAGGTAAGCAACCTCAGATACATGCAACTTGTCCCGCACCCGCATTATGTCATGATATTTACGTGTTGTTTGTATATGTAGGTTACACAACTTCCCGATTAGATTTTGATGCCGGCTTAGAGCAATTCAAAGAAGCCAGTCCTGAAGTAGCTGCATGGATTGATGGAATCCCAAAGGAGAAGTGGAGTCTAGCTTATGATGAGGATGGACGAAGGTTTGGTCATATGACAACCAATCTATCTGAGGTTTTCAACAAGGTACTTAAAGGCGCAAGAAACCTTCCTATCACGTCACTTGTTCGGTTCACATACGCTAGACTGGTGACATATTTTTTGCAACATCGTCAGGAGGTCACTGAAGACTTGGCTAGAGGTAATCAATTCGCCAAAGTAGCCTGGCAAAAATATTTGTCTCACATAGAAACCTCCGCAACTCATTCGGTAACTGCATACGACGCATTGTATACAAGATTTGAGGTGCAAGAATCGTACAACATGCGTACTCATCAGTCAGGGAAGAAATGGTGGGTGTCATTATCGGAAAGAAAATGTCAGTGTGGCCAGTTCACTGCATTCAGGTTCCCATGTAGTCATGTGGCTGCAGCTTGTCGGTCTATACACGTCGATCCCACCCAATATATAGACCCTGTGTTTAGTCTTGCGTATCAATCTCAAGTGTATTCAGCGCTGTGGTATCCAATTGGAAATGAGGACTTTATACCACCTACTGGACAGCCACCGATCATCGCTGATGTTTCACTAATACGTAAAAGAGGACGACCTAGGTCTACACGTATCCGCAACGAAATGGATTCGCGGGAAGGAACAAGCATTCGAACAAAATGTGGTTATTGTAAGGTTGTAGGTCACAATAGGCGAAATTGTCCTTCACGCGTCCAGCATCATTGATTGGAAAACCACTCAAATGTATGTCAATTTTTTAAGTTAATTTGAAATCGTTTATGTTAGTTTTGCAAAACTATTTTTCCCAACGTGTAACCAAACAACAGACTATCATAGATACATAACCAAATAACAAAGTCGTGGAAACACAATCCAAACACAAATGTCCAAATAACAATGACGTCGAAACTTTAATGTCCAAACACTATGTCCAAGCAATAAAATCCTAATAATAACTAATTAAAATTAAAACGCATGTAATCAGTCACGGTCCCCATGGTCTCCATGATATCCCCCGCATCGGCTCATGTCATGCTGATACGGTGACAAATGACATCGAAAATGAGCACCCCTCACTGGATTTCTCCTAATCAGTGAGGAAGGGTCTTCGTCATCGTCGTCTGCACCGGTCTGATCATCCCCCTCCATCGCGGCTGCTAAAAATTCATCCAACTGAGAAGTGGATGCTGGGGTCTGCATCTGATGCGTGGAATGCGCACCAGGCGTGGCAAATACGGCCTGCCTCATATGTCGGCTGGTCAGGCCTATACATAGGTGTGTAGGCCGATGGGGCTTGCGAACTAGGTCCAGCACCATACATGGGAACCGTGGGAAATGTAAACCAAAGGGGGTATTGAGAAGGGGAAAATGGGTCCGATGTACTGCTAAAGGACCCGGCTACAAACTGTGGGGGCCAGAAATACTGCTGCGATGGTCCGGCTGGGTAACCTGGTGCCATATAGATCCCTGGCGGACGAGGAGGCATCGCAGGCACAATGACAGGTCTGTCAGCAACAGCAGGGGTCGCCTGATGAAGGGGTAAACCCTCGTGATGGGCACGTCGGTTACTACGAACCACCGGCGGCGGAGCCTCAGTCTGGACGTTAACAGTAGGAGGTGCAAAATCACCAGGATCTGTGACCCTGTCCAAGTCGTCACATGCAGCCAGGAGACGAATAGCCTCGTCATACACCTGCCGCATGTTGAATGCTCCCTGCGACTCTAACTCCGGCGACGCCATATGCACAATAGTCTCAGCACGATCAGTCTGAAAATAAAAGATTAGTTTGTATGCACAACATTACATAAAAATTAGGATATAATAACAAAAATAAAAATATACTAACCACATGTGCATGAACAGCAGCTCGACAAGTCATCCATCGTCGTGTCACAGAGTAGTACCACTGCATGTACTGACTGTTGACAGACAAATAACCATCGCGCCTCATAGGAGTGACATTCTGCGGGACAAGGGCATCCCTGTCTACCCACTGTAAGATATAAAACGCATGTCGCTCCCGCCAATCAACTTTACTCTTGCCGGTTATACTGATGGTAAGCAGCTCGCTGCAGTTAATCGGCTCAGCTGGGATTGGCTGGTCAAACCCAAACTGCCGTAGAACACGGTCCGGCTGCTGATATACAACAATCTGGAAACAAATCAATGGACAAACAGCCATCCAGCGTCTCGCCCTGTCCATATTCGGTGGATGAACTGCGTCCACAATATCATATGGCCTCCACCGAACCTGTCTCCTACGCATTACATCCATGTAATGCCGATATCTGCGTATATGACTGTATCTGGATTGATGCGTCTGATACACATTAAACCTACATCAAGCATAGTATTAGAAACAACAACATCAACTAATAAATTTTAATTTTGCAAGACAATTGCACTACCTGTTGCCGTAAATCTCATGATGCAATACGTCTTCATCACTAATGGTCGGAAGGGGCGGAGAGATGGATGGGAATCTGGTCCAAGCCCACAGTTGCAGCAGTAGTGTACATCCCCCCATGTCACGACGAGATGCACGTGTGGCGATGCATAACTCCCTATACAGGGATGCAAGAACAGCTGATCCCCAACTAAATGTACCGGTGCGCTCAAAGTCGTCAAGAAAAAGTAAATAACGAGCCGGTACATAGCTGGAGGCGGTGTCGACAAACAACGTCCTGCCTAAGATCCGCAATATTAGGGCACGGGTGTATCTGACGCGTCTGAGTTCCGTGCCAGCATGGACGGTGTAATCATGAAACTGCTCTCGTAAAAAGTGCAAGCCCAACAAACCTCCGTGTAAATCCCGACCCTGACTAGGCTGCACCCCTAAAAATTCACCAATCATCTCACGGATCTGGTGTCGTCCATGACGTCCTGAGACCACCTCACCATCAGTTAGCAGCCCCAACAGATGGTGTACATCCTCTAGGGTGATGGTCACCTCACCCATCGGCATATGAAACGTCCTTGTCTCAGGTCGCCAACGCTCAACAAGCGCTGACACAAGGTGATGATCAATCTGAAATAGTCCATTCTACCCTAAGTTACATGTACATTGTAACATAATTGTAACACCATTACATAATATACACCATAGTTACCTCGTGGTTGCGCAACCGCGCAATGTGGTAAAAACCAGCCTGCGTGAGCCACGGATGGATGTCCTCGGGTATCGCCTGATGGTCATGTGTGGCAGCATGCCGCACATTTAAGACACGATCACGTGCTGCCGCATCCTCCTGCGAATTCCACACAGTAGTGGAAACGTGTCTCTCCTGTAAAGTCAACAAAGTGCGGACAGATGGACCGGGGTCAATGACACTCATTGCACCCTCAGTCGTCGGAGGTGCTGCCATATCCTCGTGGTGATCCATCATAATGTTTAAAAACTAAATCCTATTTGAAAAAAAAATAACTAATTTAAATTATATATTCTCAATAACATATGTATATTAAAATATATTATAACAAATTATCAAAATTCTACAATAATATGATCAATTACAGTGTTAAAATTTAAATATTAAATAATGAAAAATTATAGGAATAATAATAAGTAACACTTTGGTAAATAGAAAATATTCCTTCTATC
>CM023947.1:20539579-20575822 GCA_013407115.1 Glycine latifolia | reverse complement strand
CTACCACCACCAACAACAATACCATCTCCATCACTGTCACTACACTGCCACCACCAACACCGCTACCACCACCAACAACAATACCATCTCCATCACTGTCACTACACTGCCACCACCAACACCGCTACCACCACCACCCCACCATCGTCACTACCACCATTATCACTATCGACATTATTGACATTGCTACCACCACCACCACCACCAAGTCACCTTCACCACCACCACTATCGTCATTGTTACTGCAACCATCATTGGTATCCCTACTGTTGTCGCTGTTGTTAACATTGTCACTATCACTATTGTTGTCACCACCATAAAAAAACTCTTAAACTAATTTTAGTAAGATATGAAACTTTCAAAATGAGTTTATTTGAAACTAATCATATTTTAAAAATTGATTTATTTTTTGAAACTAAAACTAAAAACTTATTGTTATTTAAAAATTTTGAAACTCAACTAAAAATAACCCCTAACAAGACCTTAATAAATGATTGAGTTTAAATATTGAGTACACAATTATATTAAATACTTAAAGTTAATTTGATGTACACAATAATTCTATAAAACTCAAACATAATTATTTTTTTGTGAAAAATTCCTATAATTTAGACAAAAACTCATGAGTTACAAGTAACTTGGATAACTCTAACCCTTTTATTATTAAGCCATACTTAAATTATGTTTGAATATGTTTCTAACACCAAAGATATCACAGACCTCCATTCAAAGTTATTTAGTTTTTTTTAAATTTTACATCTTTTTCAATTTGTTCATCTCCCCATTTAGTGATTAAGAAATTTTACAAAATATTATTAATATGACATAATCAGATAAATATTACATCATAATTAAGAGATTTTAAACTTAAAAATTCTCACAGGAATTTCATTATATAACTTGTTTAACTCTTTCCATATGAAAAATTTGGCGTGAATAGATAAATTTACTTCAATATCCTTGAGTTAACAAAATAATGTTTTTAGTCATTCACTAAAAAGTATCCTTAATTGATATAAAAATAGAGAAATTTAATGATAATCAAAATAAAAAGAAAATCAAGGACTAAATCAACCTATATTTGTAAAAATCAACAACACATTAAAAGAGAGTTTAAATCTAATTTTAGTCTTCCTATTTTAGTCAATCTACAATTTTGGTATCTCCATTTTTAAACAAAGACATTTAATCCTTTTATTTTTTTTAAATCGTGATTTTAGTTTCCTAGATACATGTAATTTTTCTATCGTATAGAATTTTCAATCTAAGTCAAATTCTCAATTTTGATTAGGTTTTATTTCTTTTATTTTAATATAATTGAATCTAAGATTTAACATATTCACATAAAAAATAATTTAATTAATTATAATATAAGAAATAAAATGTAGATAAATTTAAAGATTAGACCAAAATTATAATTCTTTTTTTAAATATAGAGATTAAAATTGTGAATTTTTTAAAATAAAAACATCAAATTTGAAATATGAAATCTAAAATCATGAATTTTTTTAAACAAATGGACTAAATATGCTGGTTTTAAAAGAAAAAAAACCAAAATTACAAATTAATAATCGAAAAGCAAGTTTTAAAAATTTGGATTTAACCAAGAGAAAATAATGGAATTCTTGGCACGTGAGTTGGTGCGAATGCATAAGCAGTTTTCACATATAGGTAGCTCCTATTGTTTCTTACCCCTTCAAAGCAAATACAGAAAAAAGAGTCAAGCGGCGAGCAATGGCGACATCGCTGGTGCGATCGGGTTTTCTTCGAAGTGCCCTAAGAGGAAGCGCTCGTGGCTCCCAGGTTCCGAAGCGAAACTTTGCTTCCTCTGGTCATCACGATGATGCATGTTAGTGCCCTATTTTCTCTCTCTCTCTCTCTCTCTCTCTCTCTCTCTCTCTCTCACCTAACCCTATTCATTTTGGGTTTTAATAATTAGATCTCCTGCATTAGGTTAGGTTTGTTTCCCGAATCTGTATGGTTTTCGCGTGGAAGCATGTCGCACATTAGGTCAATTTTCGTTCGGAAAGGGTTTGTGGATTTGAGATTGGTCTAGTTTCCTTTGATTTAGGATTAAAAAGTTTGGCATCAGTTTTTTTTATTTTTTACTTTTAACTTGAACTGTTGTGCGTTCGTTTTTTTATTTTATTTTTATAGTTTAAATGGCTTTGTAATTTTGTAATTCTTTTCTGCTGAATTAGATTTGCGCATTGATTTGGCTTCTAAGTTTGTTTGACTGTTTCAAGTGCTTTTATTAGAAATGATAGATAAATATTTTTTTTTCTCTTGATCATGATTTCATATTCTAGTTTTAAATCCAATAATGACGTTGTGTTTGAATTGCTGGATTTAACCTCAACGGATGTGTATTTGCATTGCTATGTATCGACACTTTATTCAGATTAAACGAGCAAAGTAATATTATGATTTTGTGTCTCACGTCATCACCGTAATAGATTAAGATTTTAATTCTGATACATTTTCTTTCAAATGTTGACTTTTCTGTTAAGAATTTCATGTAGCTTCTTTTTCAGGTTGAGATTGATAGATCTTTTCTAGCTCCACCTATCTTGTACGTTGCACGAATTCTATTTGAGTGTTTTGTTTTAATTTCTTGATTATTTCTCTTCTCTCAGATGAGACGGCCAAATGGGAGAAGATTACATATCTAGGCATTGTTAGTTGCACTGGTTTAGCCGTTTATAATCTATCAAAGGGCCACCCACACTTCAAAGAACCTCCTGTGAGTTTTCGTTTCTACACATCTGCAGCTATTTACTATTGTTACTGCTTACTGTGGATTCCTTTTCTACCTTTTCACCATCTCCAATGCATGTTCGAGTATACTCGGTTTGTACTAGTAAAAGAAAAGTTTAATTTTTTTTAACTTTTCTGTGCAGGCATACCCATATTTGCATATCCGCAATAAGGAATTCCCCTGGGGTATGTGCTTTAATTTCATGCTTTGATATCATAATATATAGTGTTCCCCAGATGTAATTCCCCAAAAATCATTCCACTAATTATTTGAATTGATTGGATTTTTTTTCCAGTTCCTTTAGTGGTGGAAAATCTTTTTAATTTATAATGTTGCAGCTGTATGGATGGGTATTTTTTAGTTTTGACTTTTAATGAGTGAAGGGCAGCTATCTGTTGTTGATTAGTATACTGGACTTGGTTTCTAATGGATGGGTAGGGTGTGGCCAGACTGTTTTTAGTTAATTATTCACATGTGATTATGTGTGGGCTCTTTCTGTTTTAGTTAATGGTATTTTGCAGGCTCCAATTTTCAAAATTACAAGTAGGACATTGTAGTAGTGCCATTTTTTAGCTGTGCCCCTGTTTAAAAGAATTTTTTATTGTTGAGAGTGTACATGTTTGTTTGCACAGCATTTGCCAAGCCCATCCTGCTTCCAATCAAAGGATTAGTGAGAACTTAGCATTCATTTTTTATAAGCATGGCATGTTCTTGTCACAAGTCATTTCTGTTTTCTGGATCTTTTTGTATATTGAAGTGATAGTAGTGTCTCAGAAGTGACTCATTTGTTGCTTTGGATCATCTCCAATAATGATTTGATTTAGAGTTGCATAAGTGTTTAATTTGTAATTTTGAGACCTACCTTGACAGAACTTTTTTTTGTTGTTGTTGCAATTAAGCAACTCTCCTCTCCATTGATGTGACGATGCTAAGAAGTAAACAAAATAGATCTCACTAGTTATCACTTATCCCACATCTAGCGCAAGCGTTTTCACCATTTTCACTCTTCCATTGTTTTTTTTAATCTTTTTACCCTTTTCATTGATAATCACCTGAATCTTATGAAAGAAACAGTTTGCATATAATTGCCACATCAGCTCCTCCAACTTCACAATTTGGGATGCAACTGTTGGTTTTTTCTGAAAAATTGTTTTAAGGGAATTAAAGTTTCTCTCAACCAACATGATATCTCAGTCACTCACTATTTTTTGTGTGTTGTCTGCTGTGTATCATCTCTCATTTGATTATCACTATTGTTTCAAGGTTGTTGTTTATGCTTATGACCCTGTTTGGATAAGCTTTTCCATAAACACTTGTAGGAGAAAAAAGTAAGAAAGGAAATTGAAATAAGCTTATCTAATAAGGTAAAATTAGCTTATGCAGAAGTTAAATTCAATTTTTTGGAGAAGATAAATCATTTGGTGTTTCCAAAAAGCTGATTTTAACTTGTGCATAAACTAATTTTTGCTTATGGAAAAATTTTATTTTCTTTTTCATTTTTTTTCCTCTTTAAGTGCTTATGACTTATCCAATCAAAGGGCCTTATAGACAAGATTACATGTTATTGTTAGCTTGTACACCGGTAGTGGATTCTTTCCGTGTATTTTGCATTGCCTGGGCTGCTGCTATTATTCTAATGCTAATGTGTCTGCCTTTGTCTTCAAATTATATTGTTGGACGGAGATTTCAGGTTGTTTGACATGATTCTTTATGATAAACAGGTCCCGATGGACTATTTGAAACGAAGCACCACGACGAGCATTAGTGGTTTAATGAAGGTATTTGTGGCACCGGTGGGCATTCATTTTGTCAATGTTCAAAGAATAGTGATGATGATTATTGTGATTTTTTAAATGTGATCTAGAACTTGCACTTGGCAACTGTAGTTTGTCTTGTTTTTATCTCATGTTCGTTTCTATGGTTGAAACAAAATAAATTTGTCAAACAATATGATGCTTCTTTTTATGCCGATTCTTGTTCAAAAAGATTTTTAAAGAAAATGATCTTAAGACCCCAGATTTTTTGCATATCTGGTTTAGTTTTCGTTGTTTCGATTCTGCGTGTTTTTGGGAATAAGTATTTAGCATGACCCGTCCTCAAGACGATCTTAGCTATTGTTTCGATTTTAAAGTTAAGGAATTCATTTTAGTAAATGAAGGAAGATTCAAATTATTAAAAATTTAATTGCGGTAAATGTTACCAGTCATTTTAACATCTGGACATGGAAGTAAATTTTTATGGTACTATAATTTTTCGTCATTATTAAATTTGTATTTGAAGTGTGCAAGTGATGAATTTATTTTATCTGAAGTCTTGTAGTTTTAATTTAATTTAGTGAGCTATGTAGGAATGTATTATATAATTTTTTTTAAAAGTTCTATTATAGTTTTTTTTTTTTTAATCTGCTGTCCACCAAATTTGATGGCTAATAGCAACTGTCACTAAATATTGGATGGTGCCCTTCTCTTCATAAAGTCTGAGAACTCTTAGACCAAAGAATTTTTTATTTATCAATTTACTTCAGTAAATGGTGTGTAAAGATAAATTTTTTATTGACTGGAATTTGCCATGGACACATAAGAAACCCAAAGATGAACAATTCCAGTATTTCCAATGGTGAGACGATGGGCTTTGTATAAAAGGATAGCGGGACAATACAACCTGTGTAGTGTGTATGTTTCATAAAATACCATTTCAAATGAGTTAGCAGTTTATACAGAGATACTACTTGAACGTAGAAATTGCTGTAAGCTAAATATGAAGATGGAAATGATCTCACTGTGACTGTTGGTGTCATTGCTTAATCCGTATAAAATAAAGTGGAAAACTGATCATTCCACTAACTCATCAAAAGAATAGAGATTAAATTAACATCCTAACTGATAACTGTTGTGCCATGTGCCATTGATGTTTTCCTTTCAGTATCTTAACAAATAACAGGCAATACTAACATTACCATACCAATCATTTAAAAAAAATAAAAAATTACTATACCGATAAAATTGGACATTTTAGCATGCAGCCGTTATGGTAGCTCTATCATCCTTCTATTCTGTTAGTTGTAGAGGTGCCATCTAGTTAGAGAAAGACGAACTGCCTAGCTTGTCCGTTGTTGTCTGCAATTGAACTCTTTCTGATTTTTGACTCAAATATCAATATATTATCACATTTGTGTTAGTGTCAATTGTAAAAAATATCAACAGGCTCAACCAACTCATGGAAGCAAGAAAAGACAACAGAAAACAAAGATAAAAGAAGTCCAAATTTCAAAAAGATGTAAGAAATGGATAAGTGTAAGGTGAAACCTCGTTCTCTTTACACCAGCTATTGTTCTAAGCAGTAATGTCTCGTGGGGAAGAATTTTCCGGTTTCCTTCCCATATTTTGGGAGATGTAAAAAGCATAATAAGCTCATTAATTGATCGTTTGAAAAAACAGAACAATATTGGAGTGTTCACAACTCAAATGAGAAAACAAAACTATGTACTGACATAGTAGAATATAATTTTACATTATTATTAATTGACAAATCACTATTATATGATTTTTAAATTAATATGGTAAAAGTTAACTAACATATCATATAGATTTATGATTAAATGACTCATTAAAACAATACATAACTCCTTTTCTCTGTTTATAAATAAATGCTTAACACACTCCAAAATGAGTTATCATTTTATTTTGTACAACTTTTGATCACTTTCCAGTTCAAAACTATTACATTAAACACTATCATTTAGATGATATATTCCAAACCATTTTTTACTGTCTCTAAATCCTATAATTTGACACGATTAATGATTCATGACTCAAATTACCAAGCGACTCGTGATTTAAATTTTGATTCACTAACCTTTGCAAAGTCTATAATAAGAAAAAGGTCAATACTAATAAGAGAAGGAACTTTGCTTTGATGATATTCTAAACGTGATAATTATTGCTTCCATAAAAGGGTTCAGGTTACATATGAATTATAGCAAACGATTTATACAAATATAACTCTAGGTCTTTCTAAATTCTTAATCTGACCCTGCTTAAACAAAAAACTTGATAGCATAATAGCCAACTAAAGAAACAATACATGGCTCAACAAAAATAGAAAAAAATAGTAGGATAAAAAAAAGCTTGATACAATTATTCTATCTGAATTATCACTCTTCAGCAGTAACCTCAATGTTATTGTTTTCTGCATTGGATTGTGGCAGAGTTCCCAAATCCACGCGAGATTCTTTATCCTCCTGAGTGATTGAATGATCAGAACTTCCTTGATCATTCGAGTTAGAATTGCTATCTCCATCGAAGTGTGCAGATTCCTCCTCTTTTTGTGACTCCGCTGTTTCGTTTTGAGCACCACCTTCATTTTCACTCGTCTTACTCTCAACAGTGGCCTCATTGTCACCGTGTCCTGCATCAACATTGTTTTGTGCTTCCTGACTAGCTTTCCCATTGTCATTTGCATTTTCATTGCTGTTAGAGCCATTCTGCTTAGCATCACTGCTGTTATCTGAGTTTGAGGATCCCTCTTTGTTTTGCTCAGATGAAGTATCGGATTGGCTAGCATCGTTGCTGTTATCTGAGTTTGAGGATCCCTCTTTGTTTTGTTCAGATGAAGTATCGGATTGGCTAGCATCTTTTTTTTCATTAGCACTTCCATCACTGTTTGTGTTGCTTTGATCAGAGTTTACATTGTCATTCTGCGCAGAGTCAGTGTTAGTTTCTGCATTCGCGGATTCATCTTTCTTTTGTTCTGAAGAAGTATCAGAGGAAGTGAGTTGAACATCTTGGCTAGCATCTTTGTTGTCATTATTGGATGATGCAGGATTTCCTTCTTGGACAGAATTGTTGGTGTTTTCATCCTGAGAAGAATTACTCGAGGTGTCCTTGTATTCACCGTTCGTTGCAGAATCGTTCGAGGCATCTGAGTTAGAAGAAGAATCTTCAGTTTTTTGGGTCGTACTCTGCGCACTGGAGTCTTCTACCTTGGAGTTATTTTCATTTTCGGATGCTTCAATTGTATGAGTTTCTACACCATCCTTTGTGGAGTTATTCTGCTCCTGCTGCTGTGATTCTGACTCCGACGTAATACTTTTCTGTGAATCATTCTCTGACTGTGTCTGATTTTCAGCATCATTTTCATTTCCTTGGCTGTTTGTTGTGGCAGTAGAATCAGCCACTTCTGTAGTTTCAGTACCATTTTTCTGAGACTCCAACTCAAACTCATTCTTTTCCTTTTTGTCAGATTCTTCTTCTGTCTTAGAACCTTCATCTGAGGTGTCTTGTGATTTATTGTCTACAGCACTTGAGGCATTATCTCCTGCATAATTTTCCTCTCTATGCTCTTCCTCACTTTTCCCCCCATCCTGAACCTGATTCTCAGATGAAGTCCCTTCCTGAATCTTGTCATGTTCTTCTCTCTTAGCTTCTCTTTGATTGCTCTCATCTGTTATTTCTTTACTATCTTGCTCATGATTTTCCTCCCCATTGTCCATCCCTTCAGTTTCATTCTGCTTCACCTCTTCATTCTCTTGCTGATTCTTCTCATCTTTAGTTTCTTCAGTTTCTTTGTTCTCCACTTCATTCTCCTTCACTGTATTGTCACTCTCCTTGTTATCCATATTGTCATTCTCCTGCTCAATCTTTTCTTCTTTATTCTCTCCAGTTTCTTTGTCCTCCCCTTCACTTTTGTTCTCGTCATTCTCCTTGTTGTCTATATTGTCATTCTCTTTACCAAATTTCTCATTATGCTGTTCGCCTTCCACTTGTGTCATTGCATTTTCAGAATTTTCTTCAGTTTCTTGGTCTACCGAATCCTGTCTATGCTCAGAACTCTCTTCATTGTGATTCTGCTCATGCTTTAGGACCTCATCTTGCACACCATTAACATCGTCCAGTTTGTGTTGCTCTTGCTTATTTTCTTGTTGTTCTTGCTCCTCGTCCTCTTCCTTGTGCTTTGCATCTACCACAGAAGTTTCCTCCAGGTGAGGATGGAGGTCCTTCCTCCCGAACTTGACGACGTCACTGGTAGTTTTTGTGCTTTCTACATAGGACGATTTCTTCTCATTAGAGTGTTTGAGTTGGTAAACCAGCCAGATACAAACTCCAAGCAGAACACATAACTGTAGAGCATGCTTCACCTTGAAGCCTTTGGATCTTTGGCTCCTCCGGGGAGATAACCTGAACATTCTGGAAATTCCTCTCTCTCCAAATTTTACTTCTTTCCAATATAACCTGCTCATATGAAGATTAATCTCTATAAGGGGACTCTCAAATTCACAAATAGCAACTCAACAGCACAACTGATAAGAAAGAACTAGGCAAAGGAAGAAAAAAAACTACAAATTTAAAGTTTGATCTATGTATTATAAACAAAGTAATATTTTTATCAGTACTACTAGTGATATTAAATTACACAATGTTTATAAAATACAAGGCCACATCTGCAACCTACTCTTCAACAAATCATATAAACGCCACACATATCCTAATTTCAAATTAATAGCAGAGGAAGATAAAAAGAGAAACATAACATACTAATATCCGGTAGCCAAATATAGATCAACAAAAGAACATGTGTGTGACCAGAAACAAAAATAAAACAAATGATAATGTATTACACACACTCAAAATGCATTCACACATGTACCCAGATCTAGAATGGTCTCTCTAAACAACATCACAACTAAGTTGGCATATATTACAAATGGTAAAAGCACACACATGACATTACATGCATACATACCCGAAGGAAACTGAGATACTTAGTATTCAACAAAGATTTGTCCTTTTTTCTGGGGTGAGACAGTGCTTACAAAAGGTAGTTGCATAGCATGCTCTTCCTTAGCACTGGAAATGAATGAGAGATCACAAAAAAACCTGTTTTTTGGAGTTCTTTTCTCACTGGATCTGATCCCTTCCCTGCAACAGGAATGGAAAGCAGATTTAACAATAATTTGACACTAAGAAACTGGCAAATGGCAATATCAGGCATCTCTCACTTATTTATAGTAACTCAACAACGGATCTGAAGCACAAAATTTATATTATTATATCTATAATTTATAACCATTATAAAAAAAAATCTTACTGTCATTTTTTAAAGACGTTTTTATTCTTAATTATTATAAATCATTATAATATTTTATTTTAACTTTAAACAAGAATTAAATCTTTAAAAAGTTACACTTAGTTACATATATAAATAATTTCCAAATACACGGAGTATTTGTTTGCACTGGTAGTTATATAAATATTGTGTAAGTTACTATATAAGATAGGTTACTTTTGTTTAACTGTTTTGTCACTCAAAGTTTTAAAAAGCTAAGATTTGGGTAAAATACGGACCACCTCATGCGTACAGGGGGGAAAGCACTAGGCACTTGGTGGATCCAAATCCGACACGTGACGTTCCGTGAATCTCGACCATTGACGATGTCGGTGACGCTCTTCCAACCGTCCGATTCAATCAACATACCAAGAAAAACCGTTTTTGTAGTAATTATGTTAAAATAAAATACTAATGTTTCATGTTTGTCACTTTGCCAAAGCAGTAAGATAGGGTTGAAGTCGAAGCTGGTTGCTTCCAGTCTCCGCCGCCAGCTGGCAAAATCAACCCACCTCCGCCGTGACGCGAACCGGTTTATGTGGTGCAGTGTCTGGATAACCGCCAGTTTTTTTTATTTTAATTTCGGGTATTTTCATCTGAAAATTATAGACTAATTTTTTAAAATTAAAAACATCATTTAAGGAATTGATTTATTTTAATAAATGTTTTTTATACATACAATCCGAATTATTATTATTATATTTTAATAAGTTATTAGTTTAAGTGATATTGGATTCATCATTTTAAATAAAATATTAAGTTCAAATCTCTTAAATAAAAAATATGATTAAAAGAAAAACTTTCATTACAACTGACCAATTTTTCAAACATAAATATTCTACACCAATATTATAGATATAAAAAAATTTTAGAAAATTTTTTATAGGAATTTTTTTTTTCATACTCAAAATCATTTCCTTAAAATCGTGAATCCTGAAAATCATATTTCTTTAAGAATAAAGAAAATTTATTCAATTGACCATTAAAATCTTTAAATAAATTTTATAAGAATAAAAGAATTACATAATATTTTTACTAATAACTTTAATATTTACCATATTAAATAATTTAATAAAAGGGATATAATATTTTTACTACAGCAAAACAAAAATTTAATTTGAGAAAATATGATTACCACTCCCCTACACCACGGAAATGTTTTTGTAGAACGTGAGTTAAAAATAATTCTCAAGAATCATAATCTTTTGAGAATAAATATGTTTCTTAAAAATGTGTATCAAACGTGATATATTAAAATTTTCAAGTTAAAATTCTTGGAAAAGTGAAAATTTCTCCCTTATCAAATGTTTTCATATTGTTATATTATTTATCAATTATATTTATTTGAATATTTTCATTCATGAATTTAGTAATGAAGTTTAATATGTATGTATTAGTTAGAAATTATAATAATTTAATTTTAAAATAATTATTTTAAAAGTTAATAAATTTATTTAAAAAATAGTTATAAATTATTTTTGAGATGTTAAAACCATTTAAAGTGTACTCATCTATGAAATGAACCTACTGGCTGCTACCTAAGTAATCATCTGAAAATTATGCTATATCAAATGTTTGATGACAACATATTAACCTGATAATTCATAATACTTCTCTTATGTAATAGTATGTGGTTAATGTCTGGAGAGTCTTCCATAACAGCTAGCGTATTTGACGATAGTTGTAGTAAATTACTACTAACTTCTTTCTGCTGTGGATCTTGATTTTCTTTCAGAATTCAAACTTTGTTGCTTTTTATGTTACGGTAGGAGTTCTGTTCACACGTTTTACTTATCATCTTTATTTTTTAGTGGAAAACACATGCCCTCCCCACCACCAAAATTAGGTATTTTTGTGTGTGTTGGTCCGGGTTTGCCCAAGTGGGTAGGCAGTGTTAAATAGACAATGTTAATTTGCTTCTTAAGCCCAATGAGATTGGTCTACTGGAATAAAATATATAAGGTCTCATCTCTAATAAGATTCATGTTGGATTTTTAACTGATTTCTTTGAATTGATTTTTTTTAATTGGAAAACTACTTCTACTTAGAAATTGAGTATCATTCCCTTATTTCAAAATTTATTTTTGGAAAATTCAACTTTTGCAAAAACTAATTTTTATTATCAATAAGAGGCGAAGATGGTTCTTTAAACATAAACATAGACAAGTGAGCCAGTCAAGGAATAAATGAAAGTATAGGATGGTGAATTTAATGAGTACTTCAGTAAAAAAATCATAATAAATACTAACTAATAGAATTATACAACGAAATAGGTAAAAAATGACAAAATAGAATGATACTTGAACATAAATTTATTATTAAAATAAATGACATTTGAAATTAAATTAATTGTTAGAACGCAAGCATTTGTAGTTTGAATTGAAGGAGTTTAGATTTTTCTTTATAAATAGTCGTAGGTTTGATTATCAGATTTACCTGTATGGTATAAAAAACAAATGTAGGTAGAGAGGTATCTATTTTAGTACTTTATAATGTCTTAAAAGATTAGTCTTGTGGGAGAATATTGAGAGAGAAAAAAGTTGTTAAAATGCATATGAAATGAAAGTGACACAAAAGCAATAAATTAAAATGAAGTTATTTTAATTATTTTCATTTTAAAACTCTTATTACTTATAATAACCTGATATAATAATTCAGAAAAAAAAAATCGATATGATTGTCCAGGTTGCAAATAGTATTTATTCATACTTGAATTCTTTTATTTTTCAACCAACCAAAACACTCCTCATTTTTTATCCCTTCATTTTTTTGAGAGGGTACGAGGGGGAAAAGAGAATGTGATAACATGAAATTATTACTTCTATTGTGTCAAACAAGACTTCTGGTTGCAACCATTGTTTTGTAACTTCAAGAATAATTTTTCTGTACACCATTGTCTTCTATAAATGTTTGCTATATTGATGTATTTAAGGAGCTAAACTTATTGGAATTGGTATCAGCCATGGGAGATAGATGCAAGCTTGAGATTCTTTCAATGAAAGCAAAAAGAAAGGAAGAAGAATAATCGTGATCTGTTATTGAAGTGTAATATTTTTGTGTATTACAATTTGTTACTGCTGTAGCTATATATATATATATATATATATATAACAGGTTAGTTGAAATAATTAAATAACTAACTCTCAACTAACTCCCAATTAACTAACTAGAGTTCTAACCACTAACCACTAGTTACAAAGATGAACTAATAAAGATCAAGCTAAGATCCTCCCCTCAAGCTAGGAATGAATGTTGGACATTCCTAGCTTGGAATATAGGAACTGAAAAGCATCAGGCATGAGTGCTTTGGTGTATATATTTGCAAGTTGATTGAAATAAGATATTGGAAGCAATTTGACAAGCCCTGTAAGGATCTTTACTCAGATGATATGGCAATCAATTTCTATATGCTTGGTCCTCTCATGAAACACAGGATTTGCAACAATGTGTAAAGCTGACTTGTTATCACAGTACAAAACAACAGGTTGGTGGAAAGTAACTTTGAATTCTTCTAGCAGAAAGGTAAGCCACTATAACTCGCAAGTGGCATTGGCCAGAGCTCTGTATTCAGTTTCTGATGAGCTTCTAGAAACAATAGCTTGTTTCTTAGATTTCCATGAAATTAATGAAGAACCAAGATAAACAACAAATCCTGTAATAGATCTTATAGTGTCAATGCAGTCAGCCAAGTCTGAATCATTGAAGCCTTTTAGTTGGAGATAGCTATCTGTGGGAAAGAAAATGCCTGCACCTGGAGACCTTTTAATGTATCTTAGGATTCGGGAAGCAGCTTGTTAATGAGCTGAGGTTGGCTGAGCCACAACTTGACTTAAATGTTGAACAACAAATTTAATATTAGGCCTTGTGTTTGTTAAGTAGATTAATCTACCCATCAATCTTCTATAAGAGGAAGCAGATCCAGCTGAAAGAGGAGAACCAAAATTCTTATGCAATCTGGTAGTGTAATCAGAGGGGGTGGATACTGGTTTAGATCCCAACATGCCAGTATCAACAAGAATGTCTAATGCATACTTTCTCTGGCAAAGATTGATGCCAATAGAGGTACGAGCCACTTCAAAGCCTAGAAAGAATCTTAGATCACCAAAATCCTTAATTTTGAAAGCATTGTCCAATAGTTGTGTGATGTTCTGAATCTCAGTCAAATTATTGCCAAGTAAGACTATATCATTCACATAAACCAACAAATCAATGATAGAATTGTGATGATGTTTGAGAAATAAAGAATAATCAGAAGTACACTGTTTGTAACCATGATATATTAGAAAAGATGATAACCTGGCAGACACTGTCTACTGGCCTATTTCAAGCCATACAAGGACTTTTGAAGTCTGCATACTAGTTAGACCTGGCTTTTCTGGATTCATACCTTGAGGAGTCTCCATGTAAACTTCTTCATTTAAATCTCCATGTAAGAAAGCATTGTTTATATCCAACTCTTTTAGGTGCCATTTTTTAGTTGTAGCTAAAGCAAGTAACAATATGACTGTAGTCAGTTTAGCCCCTGGAGAAAAAGTATCAAGATAGTCCTGGCCCTCCACTTGAGTGTATCCCTTGCCAATAATCTTTCCTATACCTTTCTATTGAACCATCTGATTTATGTTTGATTTTATAGACCCACTTACAACCAATGGCAATCTTGTGGGGAGGAAGATCAGTAAGTGTCCAAGTATGATTAGCTTCCAATGCTTGAATCTCATCATTCATGGCTTGAATCCAATTAGGATCTTTAGATACCTTAATGTATGACTTAGGTTCAATTTGTTGAGTGACAGACAAAATGGCAGTATGATAAGATGGAGATAATCTACTATAAGAAAGTATAGAACTTAAGGGATAAAGACTACCTGTAGTGTGATTGGCAATAGTTGATGGTAGATAGCTAACATGAAATTCTTTATACTTGCCTGGTCTTTGAATATGCCTTTCTGATCTTCTAAGAGCTTGTGGTGCTTTTATGGGTGTAGAGGATGTAGGAGAAGAACCAGTTGGAACCAATGGTGATATGGAAGAAGTAGAGACAGGCAATTAAATGTCATCATAAAAAAAAGAAGTTGGAATGGTCAAAACAATAATGAGATTAGGAGAATCCTGAGCAATGAAAGGAAAACAATCTTCATAAAAGATGATATTCTTGGATACACTAATGGCCCTTGTTTTGAGATCAAGAGTGACATAACCTTTTGTGTGTGACTTGAAGCCTAGGAAAACAGAAATAGCAGCTCTAGGGTAAAGTTTCTTCCTATTTGCAGATAGTGTGCTAGGGAAACAAAGACAACCAAAGACTCTTAGAGTGGTAATATCATAGGGATGTCCATAGAGTTTTTCATAAGGAGCTTTGTTGCCAAGGAAGGGAGTAGGCATACAATTTATAAGAATAGCAGAATCAATAAAGGCATAGGTCCAAAAGACAAGAGGCAACTTAAATTGGAAGAGTAAAGGTCTAGTGACATTAAGTAAATGATGTTTTCGTTCAACAATCTTATTCTGTTGGGGAGTTTCTACACAAGAGGTTTGATATAGGATACTAGATTCATCATAGAATTGTTTCATGATGAACTCTGAACCATAATTTGAGCGAATCATTTTTACTTTTGTATCAAATTGCCTTTCAACAAATGCAACAACGAATTTTAAATAAGATTGAATTTCTGCTTTAGATTTCATAAGAAATATCCAGACAAACCTAGAGTGATCATCCACTATGGTGAGGAAATATTTATGACCATTTAAAGAAGTAACATGACATGGACCCCAAATATCAACATGTATAAGAGAAAAAAGGGAAGAAGAATGTGAATCACTATCAGAAAAAAGAATTTTTCTTTGTTTTGTATGATGACAAGTGGGACATACAAATTGTTTATCAACTGAAAGTAAAGGATGTGATTGCTTTAACAATTGCAATCTCTCAAATGAAGGGTGTCCTAATCTAAAATGACAAAGATCAATGGGTATTTTATTACATGAGAAAGTAGAACTATTAGAAAGAAAAAAAGTTGTAACAGAAGCAAAACCATATTTCTTGGTATATATAGTACATCCTCAAGATATAAAGAGTGAGAAAATCTAACAGTGTCTGCATATGTTGCAGTAACTGTATGACCAGTAGGAAGCTTAACCATAATGGGACTTATTTGTCTACATGAAGAATAAAGGTGAGGAGAGGATGCAACATGATCTATGGCACCTGAGTCTAATATCCATTCATTCTTACCTGCCTTGCTTATACTACAACTTATTGATGACACATTACCTATAGGTGCATGACCAAAACCAGTCACTGTGCCAATCTGATTCACATATGAACTGTTATGAGTTAAAGATCCTTATTGTTGCAGCAATGTCATTAATGCTTTGTATTGCTGAGCAGTCAATTTGACATCTGACCCCTGTGCCTCTTGATTCTACTATGCATTTGAATTTACATATTCCTCTTTTACAACATTTGAATTATTGATTGATGGACCATGAGGCTTATGATACCTATGACCAGGAGGGTATCCATGCTTCCTATAACATTCATCAGCATCGTGGTTAGTAAAACCATAGTGAGTAAAAATCTTATTACCTCTTCCACCTGAATTTCCTCGACTAAGACCACTTGGACCACCTCTTCCTTCTCTAGAAGATGAATTAGGAGGAAAATCATTTTTTCTGTAACATTTATCAGTAGTATACCAATTTTTACCACAATATGTACATGAGAAAGGTGAATTTGATGAGTTGGTGTTTGCTGCATTAATCAAACTAGTGTTTCCTAACCCATAATTGTTGTTAATTTGCCTTTCTTGTTGTACTGCATATGAGAAAACCTTGGCTATGCTAGGTGGTGGATCCATCATCAAGACATTAGATTTGACTGTATTAAATTGATCATTAAATCCTTTAAGGAATTGCATCACATGATCCTATTTTTTTCTCTCTAAAACACCACTAAGTGCATCACATGAACATTTTGGATCACAAACACATATAGGATTAGGTCTATAACTCTCTAACTAGTCCCAAATCACACGCAATCTTGTAAAATAATCAGTTATAGACTTGTCACCTTGTTTAATGGATCGTCTTGCTGCAATTCTAAAATTCTCAAAAGATCTCCTTGTGAATATCGTGATTTTAAATCTTTCCAAATATCTTGTGCATCATCCATCCATAGTATGCTTTGTCTAATTGAAAGAGAGACTGAATGCACCAACCATGAAACCACCATATTGTTGCACCTCTTCCAAGCTGTATGAAGTGCATGGCCTGATGTGGGTCTTCGAATAGGGCCATCAACAAACTCATATTTGTTCTTCGCGCTTAATGCAATAAGCATGGAACGACTCTATGAATTGTAATTAGATGAATCAAGAATTGGAGAAACCAAAGCTATTGCTAGATTTTCTCCTGTACGAAGGTAATAAGGATTGTGTACATTGAGAGATTGATCTTGCTGTTGTTGTTCTGCATTCATGATGTACAGATGAAGGATATGATAGTAAGAAAGAAAAAAGAAAGCTAGTTGCGCAATAGAGCTTCTTCAGGAGAAGAACTCTGATACCATCTTAGAATTGGTATCAACCATGGGAGATAGATGCAAGCTTGAGATACTTGCAGTGAAAGCAAAAAAGGAAAAAGAATAATCTTGATCTATTATTGAAGTGTAATATTTCTGTGTGTTACAATATGTTACATTCTTCTTTATTATTCTTCATTCACGTGGATTGCTAGGCTTCAAGGAAAGATTTTTACCAATTTTCTTTCTTTACTAGGTTTTAGAGAATTTTTCGTGATTTTCTTCATTCTCAAAACCTATTTTAGTAAAATATTGATTCTGGATTTGTTCACCGTTGGATCTTCTTAAAATTTTAAAGGCATACTCCTATCTCACATATCTAATTTTGGACCGTTAGGATCTTTGAAATAATGTGTAGAAATGTCCACGAATTCCAAAGGAGTCAAGAGGAGGTTTACTTCAAAAAAAATCTTCTTAATTCATTATTACCTTACTTTACAAATGGATCAATGACATGTATCCTAGCTTTTTAAACATCCATGTGTCCATTCTTGAAGTTTCTTAAAGCTTTCTCCATTGATTTTGCATCATACGGTCAAGACATAATTTAGAAATCCAAATCAATCCAATTTTTCTTTTATTACTTATAATAACTAAATTTTACTTTCTTATTGGTTCATTTTGCCTTGAATTATTAGAATTACTAAACTAACTTATTAGAAAAACCTATTTCTTCCATAATTAAGAGAAAATTCTATGGATTGTATCTCTCCTTTTTCTAGTGTTTTCCGGATGCCTGAGTTGGTTTCGATTATATTCTTTTCAAAATATTTATCAAAATTCCTAGAAATTCAATTTGATGATTTCTTGTCACCTTCTAGGTTAATATTTAGTTATCTAAAAGTATTTCATCTATTCTCCAAGTATCTACAGAATTTCTAAAGTCATCTGGTCATTTTTACCTAAAAGGGCATTTTGGTAATTTACCATCCTCGGGACGTGATGGTAATTATCCAATTTGTTTAAAGATATTTATGGAATTTCCTCCCTAAAATATCTCACCAAAATATCTAAGGGTATATTGGTCATTTCTAAAAATGTCCAGGGGCAAAATTGTCATTTTTACCTTAGGGACATAACCGTCATTTCTGAAATTGTTCAGGGGCATAATCGTCATTTGCCCTATATAACAGGTTAGTTGAAATAACTAAATAACTAACTCTCAATTAACTAACTAGAGTTCTAACCACTAACCACTAGTTACAAAGATGAACTAATCAAGATCAAGCTAACCATGATCAAGCTAAGAAAACTATACCATGTTGTATTGCTATGATCGACTTTTCGCAATTTAACTTTATACATGCTTACAACTTGCTTTTATGTTTATTATGTTGAGGTTGATGTTGTTTTCGTAGATAAATGCCACAATTAAAATAATAATTTCGTTTCATTGTCACGTACCTTGTTGAAAATAACTCTACTTGTGAAAAACATGTTTCTCAAATTAAGTATGTTTAATACGACACTAGTGTGTACATTGTGATAAGAACATGATGATCTTGTGGTAGTGTTTGATAGCCAGTGTAACTTATTTGAGTTATCAGAGATTAACACATGCATTAGTTATCCAGAATCTTCTTTCAGTTTGTTGTGATCTCAGAAATTTTGGGGTAATATGTCTTAAATTCCAACTTTTATCATGCTTTTTTGGGTTTAGAATTCTCAAAATGTTGACTAGGATAATATTAATAGATTAGAAAAAGCTTGCTAAACATATTGATTTTGTCCGTGACATAATTTTGTTGGACTAACACAACTTGCAAAATTGTCAACGATTGAGCGTGACACTAGTCTTCTCGTATTTGAGTTATATTTCAATTAAAGTTTTACCTGGTGAAGTTAGTTGCTGCTCCATTTTATTACAATGTTTGGTACCCATGAATTTTTTTCAACTTTCACCTCCCATATAAAAGGAAAAGAACACTAGTTTCTAGCCTTGCTTGAATTGTCTTTTCCCTTACTTTTCTTCAATTCTGCATATCCTAAAATTAGCATCCTAACTTAGCCTTTTCACTCTGGCAGTTAAGTGGCTTTCTGCTAATAATTATAAAGTGTTTTGATAACTTTGTAGTTAAGATAAATAGAAGATAACTAAAATAGCAACTAAACTAACTTTAATTTTTGAATATCAGTATAAAAATTTTGTACCATCAATCAATAAAAAATCATTGTTAATATAATTTTTAAAATAATAATTATAAAAGTCAATAAATTTATCAACACAATGGTTTATAATTAGATAATAGTTATGCATACTGATTATTCTTAATTCAATCAGGTTTTGGTTTTCCTCCCTCTAAATTTTTACATGCAAAAAAAAAATATGCATTACAATATTGGAGTAAAACTTGTTGCACCTCTAAATTTTGCTTCAAACACCCATTATGTTATGGAATGCATATCCAATCCGTAAAATTATGGATTTGACATTCCATTGTGCAAGAAGCAAAGCCCATTGGATAAAGTAGTGCTTGCCAAGAGCCATTTTCAATGAAAATTGTTATTTCCACTCCCTTTCTTCACTTGTACACTCCCATTTTATTTTTTATCCCTAAATTACCCTTGTAAACACACACTCCCCCAAACCCTAATTACACGTTCACTTACTCCTACTATTAACTGCAACTAATACAACATTGTAGCATCTGGGAATCCAATTCAACTCAGAAAACAACAATGTTGGTGTTGAAAAACACAACATCGTCACCTTCCAATGCCTTTTCCTCACGATCGTTGTCCTTTGCGGCACTGCCATCGTTGACAAGTTCTGCATACTGAAAACTAAAACAAGGTTTCAACAAGATCCACCACCATACCAATTGTTATAGAGGCTTCGACGATTAATTGTGCTAGATCCAATTTTAGTATGTGAATGGATATATTATCCAAGTATTTGTTCTAAAAGCCAATATTATTAAGTCTTAACTTATAAGAACAATACAAGAACAAATTATTGCTACCTCTAGATCTACAATCAAATACAAAATCATACCCCAACCAAAACTTGGCTTCAACCAAAAGCACATACTTAATGTTTTACATGTAAAAAAAAACCGCAAGTTGACAAACCATGAAATTGAACTCCACAACACCAAAAAGATAATCACTCAAACCTCATATCCCAAACCTAATGAACATAGGAGTTAGGAAAGCTACCAACTACAACATAACTAATGAGACACAAGTTTTGTGTCATAAGAGAACAAAACTCAATAGAAACATCTCTAAAATGTTCACTAGTTTTGTTTTATGTTGGTAGGTCTCTTTGTATGTGTGATTTGTCTAATTTTTCAATTTTCTAAAATGTTACAATTTGGTTATGATGCAATTGGAAATTTGCAGATAGGAAAGTCCGTTTTTTCCTAAACAATGAAAATGAGAAAGAGATTAGGGGGAGTGCATGTTTACAAGGGTAGTTTTGGGAAATAAAAGAGAACAGGGAGTGTATAAGTAAAAGGGGAAGTGAAAATTGCAACTGCATTTTCAACCATCGAGGCCCAAAAGTGGTCATTTTATTTTGTGTACAAAATAAAATCGCTATTGCTAAATACACCTTCAGTTTGCTAAGTTAACCCCCCTTTCTTCTCATTAAATTTTTATTACCCGTTGTACCCTTTAACCTTGTTTCTACACACCCTAGGATTGTGTTATTCCTTTAAACCTCTTTTACACCTTATCTTTATATATTAATAGCAATTGTCGGATAAATATTGTTTAGAGAAGAGTTAGATTTTTCTTTTTTCTTTTTTGTACTCTCTTTGCTTTTCTGTATTTTCAAATTTTTCCTTTGGTTCTCCCCTTCCAGTTCCAGAACGCACAAACTCCACTGCAATGGTGACCTTAGCCAACAATGACATAGGGAGTCGTGGCGTCACTCCACGAACCACCTCCACTGCAAACCAACCTCACCATGAACCTCTGTGAAATCTCGAAACCACCATGAATCCCTTAATATTTGTTGCTTCCACTTCCTCTTGCAACCTCAACCAGACCTGCAATCAGACCAAAACCACAAAAAACAAATTGAGATCCAAATTTGAAACCCCCAAAACAGAAAAAAGCGACTTCCTAGCCAATTAGGCCGTTGTCGTCATTGTCGTTGTCGTTGTCATCGCCGCTGGCGACGACAACAGTATCTTGGGTTCTAATTCTTCTTGAAAAACACCCTTTGGTCATGCTCTAGACCTAAACCCTAACCTTCTCCAATATCAAGGGCTTCCCTTTCTCAACCATGGCGTCCTTAATCCTCTTTTCCATCAGTCCCTCGTCGTTAATAGTAACCTTTACCTTGAGATCTTCATTGTCATTCTCGTCGGAGATGTAGGGAATCCCGACGGTGTTGTTGAATTTAAGAAGCGAGGTCCCCTGAGAATCTTTCTCTTTGCGCTGTCAATTGAGCATGAGGCTTATCTTGGAGTCGGGGATGATTTTTCCCTTTTGGACGATAAAGGCACTGGTAGAAGAAGGTGCAGGTGACGATGACGGTCAACGGTGATGTGGAACACCGATCGAAGGTTGGTGAGGGCGTCGTCGGGGGTGAGTTTGATGGCTCCGACGACGGTGATGTGGGGGTGGAAGTTGGGCTCCCCAAACTCGGATCAGATGGCGCGATCATTCTCTCGACGCAGTGCCAGGGAGTGTAATGTGTGAATGGCTAAGTTTAAAGGAAGAACACATTAGTGGGGGTGTGTAGAAACAAGAAATAGGGTTAAAAGGGCATAATGGGTAATAAGAAATTTTAATGAGAAGAAACAGGGAGGTGTATTTAGCAAGAGCCAATAAAATGCATCCAAATTAACAAGGACGTGCGTGGAGAAAACCCCCTGACAAAGGCGTTACACAATGATTCATGTGCCTTTATCACTCACTCTCTGACGATGCGTCAGGTTCAGGCCCATCAGCATCAGATTGGAACTAGAGTTAGTGTGACTTGTTTTGTTATGGTGGTGACTAGTTTTTCTTTTTCCACGCCACAGGGATGGGGCAACTTCATAAATCATAACCGTGTTGTTGCTGAATGATGATATTTACAGCACAAAAAAGCTTGAAGTAAAAGGCATGCATGATAAAAGAATCAGAATCCTTTTTAATTTTTTTGTTCACGTGATCCCTCAGCTTTTCAGTTCAATCTGTCTTGACCTTTGCACCAACATTCTCTTTTATCTTTTCTGAGTCTAGGAATGATAAATAAGTACATATTTAAAAATTGGATAAAAAAAATTTTTTGAAGCAAAAAATTTTTTTTGAAGCAAAAATTTTTTTTTTAAGCACTATGATTTTTGTTTTCATTTTTATTTATTAAATTTAAATTAGAATGCACATGATAACAATTTGACTGCAAATCAAACGAACTTTACTATCTTCATGGGGGCTCCCATTTCTCACCCTCACGTGATTTCTTCTGCCACCACCCCAGTGTTAGTGTACTCTCACATATTCTTTGATCTAAACTTACTGACCCTACATTAAGGTAAAATGCTATGAGTGTTCAATTCTAGGATAACAGAATTGTTATTCACCTTTAACGCAAAGCTTCGGTTCTTTCTGTAGTCATTTTCCTTGGTAGCATATATCATTTTCATAGTGTCTCTTTTAATTCCTAGCTTTTAACCATTTTCTTTGGATAGAAATTTCAAATTTACAATGACTTTATCATCATTCTGTCCTTGTATGGTTTCCTTTGTTAATTGTTAGTCTATCATTAGGTCCTTAAGTTGTTGAATCAAAAGTTTTAACATATATTGATGTTGTACATGTAACGGCATTGGAATTTTTTGGATATCCACCAAAGTTATATGCTGTAATAAACTTGGCTTCTTTCAAATTGCCTGTCTCTCAAACTAGACCTATTTAATATTTATAGTTACTAAACTATAGCATTGACCTAAGTCGATATTGCTTGCTCCGCTTTTCTCCATGAAGCTATGCTCACAGAAAAGAAGCTATGGATATTGGGTTCTTTTTTTTTTCTCTCTCGATACTATATTGGGTTCTAATTTACTTCATGACAAACGTATTTTTCAATATCAATACTGCTATAGTTCATATTTATTCAAAAGGAAAAATGTGTCCATTTATAATATAGAACCAATTACTGCAAGGGATAATTTTAAAATTAGAAGACCATTTTCCAACCATAGAACTTCTTTTCTTTCCATATTCAAGACACAGTCCGATATTAGACTTGACACCTTTCCTAGTGGGAGAAATGATCAGTTAGTTTTGGACTTGTCCTTAATCCCAACCAACGTGTATATATATATATATATATATATATATATATATATATGTCATAAGTATTTAAGTTTTTTAATTTTATGAAAAATAATTAATAACATTCGATAACGACTGTGTTTGAGAATGCGTTGAACCACATTCAACGCCCAAAATGTTTATAATATTACATTTATTGTGTCTCATGATACCAAATTTGCTACAAACAAACAAACGCTACATGTCAAGTTGATTAGGACCATAAGTGATGATTCAAGACTATCTAGTGAAAATTTAAACCTTCATTCATTTCATTATGAAAAAATAATGCCTTTCATTAGACCCAACCTTATTGGTTATGAATCCTACCTATGACACAATAAATAGTGTATTGATAAAAGTATACTGAAAAGCTACTTGCTAATATTACTAAAATTGTTTTTTTTATAATTTTCTTTCATTTGATTATTGTAAATTTAATTAAAATATATTGCAGTGTAATTTTTTTCATTATTATCCAATTACAATTTCTATAGTAAATTTATTGATTTGCATAATATTTATAATAAATTTTATTGATAATGTAAAAATTCGTTGATTTATTATGAAGGAAAATTATACTTTATCCATTTTTAACAACTTTATAGATGATATAAAGCATTGACATTTTTTTTAATAACGCCTGCTGCAAATCGATCAAGTTATTGACCCAGACTTCCGACCTTTTTTATCCTTTTTAATTAATAACTTGTATTATTTTGAGGGAAAAGAAACACTACTATCTATCGTGTTATTCGTGTAGTCATGTCTTCAGAAAAGGAAAAAAAAAATATTAAATCTGAGATTCAAATGATAGGATGTAAGAACTAGGAATGACGGGACAGAGCAGTATCCCATCTACCTTTAGTCATTATCTTTTTTTTCACTTTAATGTCAAACATTTCTAATAATAACAAAGAGACCCCGCTCTTTTTCATCGTTTATAAGGCCAAAAATGTGAAACGGGAAAAACCTGTGAACTTTTACCTTATTCAAAAATAGCACTAGTTAATCTCCTGCACCCTTACAAATGATGCAACGATCAACGGCATACAAAATGGTAACTAAATTACATCATCTGACTTTTTTTTTATCGTCTTGTCATTTTGAGTGGTAGAATCCCAGCTTGGGTTTAGTTTCAAATTTTAATAATAATAAAACATCATTAACGCACACAGAAGTTCATTAGCACGTTATTGGTAAAGCCATAAAAATTGGCCTTGAATATCACTTGTCTTAGGTTTTGATTTGAGGAGATCCTCTGCATCCCTTCAGTGACTAATGATCAGGTGCCTGGTGTCTGTAAGCCTCTGCTATATGCTATTCATAATGGCATTACATTCGTAAAACATTTATGGAAAAAGTTACCTTGTCCTATTCATCAATATAGAGTGAGTTTGAATTAGTTTTATGCTAATTATTTTTTAAAGTATAAGTAAAACAATAAACAATTCTTTTTTATTATTATAATATTACCGTGATTTTGTGAGATAAAATTAATTTTTATGTGCTATCCAAACATTTTTTATGTGTATAAATTTTCTTAAACCCATAATATATATAGATTAAAGTTTTATAATTAAGAATTAAACTTTTATAATTAAGAAATTAGCTTAGTTAATTAAACACGATATATGAATTATTATAAATTCTTTAGTACATGTTTATGGATAAAAAAAATTCCACTCTTGTAAATATTTGGTCAAGTTACAATGTATTTATAAATATTTTGCCAAAGTCTGAAACTTAACCAAGAATGGGCCATAGGAGGTTATAATTTGTTTAAGTGAATGACATTATAGTCTAAACTGTAAAGTGGTTGATCTTGTATTTGTTCAAAAGTTCTTCGAGTGGATGATAGAGGTAGTGGTCATCCACAAGATATATATATACATACATATATATATATATATATATATATATATATATCATATATTATCCATTCTAAATCAATGGCATGTGACAGTTCGGATGAACAATGAAAGCAACTCAGTGCTAGCTAAGGACAACTAGTAAGAAGTAAAAATTCAATCTTTTTTCACGTTTCAGATAAAAATACGAAAATCAAGAGGACAATCAAAGGTTAACATGTCAATTTTTTTATCTGTTGCTTTCTCTGGTTACACATTGCAAGGGGGGGGGGGGGCTGCTATGCTATCAGAAAGTACTGACAACAAAATTTCTCAATCAGAAATGCAAAACTAAAAACAAGAGAGAACAGCAGGGAATGGCAATGTGGCATTGGGTTTTCAAAAATCAAGTGTACTACTGCTTGTAGACTTTAACCACTTGGTCATTGCTGAGACATGTTCGGAGATTTTTTATTTTTTATTTTATAAAAAAAAATCAACTTATAATATCTAATTCTTCTTATATTCTTCAGCTGAAAGTTACTATAGCACACCCCATTTGCATTTCAATAGTACCCAAAATGTTGGAAATAACTAACACAATAAATCAACCATGTTCAATTATTTATTGCTATTTGCCAGTTGATAACTTAAATAATTACTTAAAACAACCATGCAATAGAGTTAAAGCTGCCAACGATCTGTTTAATGTTTAGAACAGAACATAACCATGAAAAAGATAGCATCTGGGGGCAATGATATAATTAAGTACAAAATAAATTAGATGAAAGCTTGTTCCAAAGAAAGAAAAAGAAAGAATCACTTAATCTACAGAATTGACAAATTGATATCCTTGATTATATATAAAAGAACTAAATGTTGGTACAATTGGATTCAGGGGTTGAAAATGAGGTTCCCACATTTGCACTTCCAACTCATGGGCTTGTAGTTGGAACTGCCACCCACCCTGGCATATGCAATTGAAGAAAACTTTGAAGAGTTTTTCTTTTGGTTCTGCGCTTGGGGGTTTGTGGGTACCTGAATTGCTTCACAGTGCTCACATGACCTACACCTTCTCTCACATTTTGGTGGCCTTGAGCCTATTCGTGGCTTCAGCATAAATTTATCCTCATTTACTGTCTGAATAAATCATAAATTCCAGGTAAAAATTAATATTTTCTTGTCTCAAGCAAATTAACATGAAATATTTTACAGGGAAACCAAATTTTACCTGGTGAAAATGACTTGGTTTTTGAGTCTTTCTACCTGTTAGAACAAAGAGAAAAATGTTATAGTTACTTAAGAGTTGGTTTCTACATACTTAGCACTTGGAAGCCTTAAAGATTGCTCATTTACCTTCAATAACCAAACCCTTCTGAATCAAGCTTGAAATAATCAGAAACAGAAGATAAATGCAAACGAAGCCAAGTCTTTGACTACAAATGACATAATGATCAAAGCCCATTTTAGGGAGAAGGAAAAGTATGAAATTTTGTAAGGTTGCAAAGGTTATGATGGAATGAACGAGAACTCAACTCAAGCAAGAGAAAATGCAATTTGGTTCTAATTATAGGGTGGAGGGGTAAAAAAAAAAGAAAGAGAAAAAGAGAGATATAAGACAAGGAGATTATGGTATCTGAGGGAATGGAAGAAACGGAATGAAGTGAAGATTAGTAACTAACAACTAATAGGAAGCAATATATATTTTGGCAAGATTTGTTAATATTGTTGAAGTGATGGAACATGGAAAGACAAATGAGAAGAAAAAAAATGCAGAGGTGCAAGAAAAAGGAGGAGCCCCGAAAAGGGACACACTTGTCCTTCGGTTGGCGAGCCCCTACTCAAACAAACAACAACCCGAGATTGTATAAGAATTGTTCGAAAGGAGAAGCATCAGAACAGAACAGAACCCTGATGAGTACCGCAAGTAAGATGATATGAAAGACAAAGAGGACCAGAGAACAGCAAAACGCCACAAAATTTTCACCAGATGTGAGGGGCAAGTTCCCACTAACGGACATGCATTTACAGCTGTGGATTTTGGGTTCTTTGTTTCTTATATATATACATATGCATACATGCAGACAGAAACATTGCATATAACATTGGCTTTGGTTGGTAACTTGGTATACAATAGTTTTTATTTTTTATGGGTTTTGATTAATTTATAATGGGAAATGGGAATGGGGTGTTATACACTTCTATGGGTTTGTTGTACTATGTGATCCGTGCAGTCCCATATTATCACGGCACATCCTTGATCCTCCTTTCTCTTTCTGCATCTCCGAAAGAGAAATAACATTGCACAATATTTTTACTCATTATTATGGTATTATTTTTTTTAAGAGGGAGATAAGTGAGATTTTTTCAACTTAAAAGAAGACATAATTTTAAAATATATAGAATTTGTTTCTTAAAAAAATAAAAAAATATTTATTTTAAATAAAAACAATTTAGATAAACATGTTAGAAAAATAAAAATTTATTTATTTTATTAAAAAAATACTTATTTGAAAAAATAAGTTTAAACAAGTTCCCTCAATCTATAATTATAATTAAGATAGAATATGTTTTTTCTGCATGTATTTTTTCTCAAATTTTGATTTTAGTCCTTATACTTTTAAATTGGCTATTTTAGTTCCCAAAGTTTGAAAAATAGATTTAGTCCCTAAAATCAACCATTTGTATTAAAGAGGAGAGACTAAGTTTACATGTTTTTCAAAAGTACCAAATTGGTCAATTTGAAAGTATAGAGACTAAAACCAAATTTTACTAAAAATACAAAGAATTAAAAATATATTTTATCCTTATAATTATTATAAAATCACATATATTTCTGCATTTCGGAAATCTGATGGGAAAATGTTCATGGAAACTCACATGCTAGTATACACTTACATTGTGTTTGGATGATATATTTTTTAGGAGAGAAGATAAAAGAAATAAAAATATAAGTTTTATCTTCCTTCATTTGATTGAGCCAAAGATAAGAAAGAAAAAAATATGTATAAAATGATATAAATATTCTTAAAATAAAATATAATAAAACGAATAAATATATAAAGTATACTCCCAATAATACAAAAGAAATACCTAGTCAGGACTCAAGAAAAAAAATAAAAGAATAATAAATTAAAAAATATTTTCCTTCATGATTCTCAAGGCCCAACTCGCGAACCTGTCTTTTGGTGCCTGTCATCGTGACTCTGGTACACGGGCTAAAGTTGTCCAATAATTTTTCTATTTTCTTAGTGTGTATTTAGATAAGCATTGGAAAGTATTCTTTTGAATAATTTTTGTTTATGTTAAAAGTAGTTTTAAAATGATGCAATATATCTTTAACTTTTAGAATTTTGATCTAAAATAAAACTACATAAAGTTATTTTTACTTAAAATTAATTTTAGACACAACTAATTTGTTTAAAATTCAACATCAATATCAATAGCATATTTAATTCAAGTTAATTGGTATCGGTGGTAGATGAATCTAATAATAGATATGAAGAAATTGAAAAACAAAAGAAGGGTGAAAGAAAGAGGAAAAAATGAAGAGGAAAAGAATTGTCAGAAACATATAGATAATAATGGGTCTAACCCTCCACCAAAGTTATAACTTTTTTTATTCCATCTTAAAACACACATTATGTCAATCTATATTTCACTCCATTAAGTTTTGATATCAATTAATGAATTTTTTTAGAGATTTTAAAAATAAAAATCTATTTTTTTCATATTAACTAGAAAAAATACATGCGCTGTCGTATCTTGTGTCGTATCTCTATTACATTATATTATTTTTACATTTATAACATTTTTTTAATTGATGTGTATACTAATTTTAGTTCAATATATTTTTTAATATATGGAGACTTAAACTAATTTTTTTACTTCTTATATTAGTTTTTGTGCATTGCGCATAATCTATAGTATTTTAATAATATTAAAAAAATACGTAAGTTTAATAATTAGTGAAATAGAGAGTTACACAAAAAAAAAAGAGTAGATACTCAATTTTAGAGATAAAAATTATTACTCAATAAGATGCTAAGAGCATATTTAGTGGTAGATCCTAAATTGGGATCTTAGATTACTTTTTAGTAGACCCCATAGTACCAAGTAGGATTTAAGATTTTTCAAGATCTCTTCCATTTTGTTCTTTATTGGTAAATCTCATTTTGAGATCTTAAGGAGAGAGAAAAATGGAAAAAATTTATTCTTTTTTGAACAATGTGCATATCTTAAGGGTTCTTCTACAAGAACTCATTTTCCATGTTGGAGATCTCTCTATCTCTTTTAGTGAGAGATCTAGTGAAGACCGGATCTTGAGCTCAAGATCCTTGCTCAAGATCTTGCACTAAAGTTACTCTAATGAATTCTCTTTTCTAAATCAAATAGATATCTCCACACACATACCAAGATTATGTAAAATAAATAAATAAAATGTTAATAAAGAAAATTAGCCGACAAAAGATGAGACTAAGGGAATTATAATGAATCAATGGAGAGAGTTATTTTTTTTTCTAATGTAAGCAAGGGGTAAAACAAATAATTGGTTTGAAATTAATACATTGGCTGATTTGGAGTCCTACTCAAACGTCGTGAAATAAAAATGTTTTCCTTCAAGAATTGAAGCAACTAATTTGGCTTGCACAAGAAAGAGAAAAATAAATGCTCACAAGTATGAGATGTCAAAACAGTTTATCAATGAGTATATTTTCTTAAAGAAATAGTGAGCACTCACAATATTATTAAATTGATACTTTCAATGATTTAGAATCACATAGTTAGTGAAAGTGTAAGTGCCCTTCAATAAATTGAAAATACTTTTTTTCAAATGAGTTAAATTTTGATTAAAAGTGTTGTGGGATGAAGATATATAAAGATGAAGTGTATATTGTGCATTGAGAGATGAGAAATAATTGAGAAAAAGAATACAATAGTGATGAGAAAGACATTTGTGTGTATAATTATTTTAATTATAGGCTAATGGAAATTTATATGGATAAATTTAGTGATCAAATTAAGTTTGGATGTTATGAAACCAATATTTATCTGGGTAATTTTAACAAATATGTTTTCAAAATAAAAAAGAAAAAAAAAGAGAGGGAAATAAACTAAAAATAAGACAGTTATGAAGCATGACGCATGACAATGTAACTGACACTACGGTCACGTAAGTGGAAGCAGAAGTTACAAGTTTGCTATCAAGAGATAAAATCTTTGATTTGGAAAATAGAAAAAATCTGAAGAAAATAATCATGTTGTTTCCGGTGACATACGTGCAGAAAAGTAGGAAAATTCTTGTCAAATTAATGGGTGGGGAGAACGAGGAAGTTATTATCTATTGTTATAGATAAAAAAGCAATTTAAGATTATATGTAGCTTCTAATTATTTTAAAAAGCTGAAAGAAACATAAAAGAAAGTAAAAAGAAATCTGCCAAAAAAAATTTGTAACAAACGAAGACTCCATAGCTCACTGCTTCGGCTACGTTTGCAATTTGGCGAAGAAATCCTCCGTTCTGAAACGCCTCACCTATTCCGATTCCATTTGGCAACGCTTCTTAAGGTCTCCAATCACCATCCCTCTTTCTCTCTCCGATTCTCTTTCTGTTACTGAATCGAATCGAATCGAATTTAAACTTCGCAGGGAGGGTTCAAGTTTCTCGACTTTGATGCACACGCTTATCCTTTGAACCAGTTGCTCCTCCAGAAATTCACAGGTTTCTATTATTATAATTCTAAATATTAGTAGTATGTAACAAAATTGATTCTTCAATCTTAAAATTGATTTTGGTAGAAGTCTTTTAAATTTAAAATGAAAAGAAATTATATTTCCTTTTTTTTTTTCACGTCCAAAAGTATGCTTATAATATTTTTTAGCGAATGAGAATTGTGTAGTTGTAGAAACCAATAAGGACACTGGCCAAAAGTGTTAAGAGGAATCTCCCAGTATCTCTTAGAATTAGGTCTTCATGTAGCTGATCTTACCTAGTTGGATAAGGCTTTTGTTGGTGGTGGTGAATTAGCTGTATTTGTTCCCTAAAACCATCTGATTTGTTTGTTGGCTAAGCTAGTACAACATTCCTAGAATTATAATCTGTTATTTTGAGTTCCCATGTTGAATATCTTTTCCACCTAGAAACTTAAACTACATGGAATTCGGGGTGAATTCGCTTAATCTCAACTAAAATAATCAAACTGCCGGTGGTTGTTTCCCCTTAATGAAATGACTTCAGTATTCTGAGGTGATATGCAAGGGGAGCACAATGTTTTATCACTCCATTGTCTGTGGTGGAAGGTATTGATTAGATAAGTAAAATTGTTTGAGTCCCCCATGTTCATGTACACATTCTTAATCCTGTTATTGCACATTTTAGGGTGTTCTTATTAGGAAATGTGGAAAGGAGAAAGGAGAGTGAAAACTGAAAGTGATGGAAATATTACAGTTTCCCTTTTTAATGCTTGATAGAGAAGTTGGATAATGATATGTGTGGGAAGTATGTTTATCCCTCTTTTTTATTTTGCGATCAAAAGTAAAATAAATAGACAAATACTTGAAGTTGTTTTATGCTACAATTCAATTTTGTATTCCTTGTGCTGTATTCTAGTATGTTCAGGATTCTAGCAAAAAAATAAAAACAAAAACGAAGTACATCAATTTGTTCACTTGTGCTTGCTCCTTGGAAACAGTATTTTCTTTTGACAAATTTCGCTTGTGCACGTTAGCAAGATGAACCTTGACCTATCAAGGCAAGTTGTTCTTTATTTTCTTCCAATTTTTATGCCGAGTTTGTTTTCATCTTTTCCTCTATATATTGGCAAGTGGAAGAGAAGATGGTACTGTTTGACTATGGTCCCTTGGCTCATGTGGCAAATGAGGACAGCGTGCTTTGAAGGCTACACTCTGTGGGCATGAAAAACTTGTAAATCTGATCTCAGTTGCCGGGTATGAGTTAATCTATTTTAGTATTACTGATAGTCTGATACTATACTTTCCTTTTCCTGGTATTATGTTTGGATAATGAAATATGGGGTAGCATGTGGGTAAATTAATCACAATATTCTTTTCTCTCTTGACTTTAATCTTGGCTGATACAGTTTTGTGTGGGTAGTTATGCTATGTCCGTGCATTTTAAACTTGTGATCAAACTTATATTCTAATTCTTGTATCGAAGGGAGGGCTATTGTATAAAAATTCATTTGCATTTACTTTTTGTTGATTTGTATCTCTCCTTATGGATCTACTATAATTTAGGGATACGTGATTGTTTAAATTGAATACTAAGGATTCTTATAATTTTCACTTGTATGTATTTCCTGATTAGCTGGCAGTGATGCAACTGATTGAACGTCCTGTTTGTTAAAACCAGCTTTAGAATTTGTTTAACAGTAACACATTTGTGATTTGTCAATGACCAGCATAAAATTCTGTTGATCTTCATGACATGGACATACGTTTTGTGTCCCAATTTGCGGGAAGGGCTTTGTTGTTGTAAATAGTAACACATTTAATGTAACTGATTCAAGTGTCCTGGGATCTTAAACTACTAAGAGTTTAAGAACTAACTCCAGAATTTTAAAAGCATGCTCTTGTGTTGAACTTTAGGTGGGATTTTTTATATTATTTATATCATTTCAATTTTAATGATTTGTGCTGATCATGCTATTTTCATAGAGATATATTTGGCTGGGACTGTGTTCAATAAAGTTGTGATAAACTTATATTTTTATTAATTATTGTATTAATGGGTTGGATACTGTGATTTTTTATTTCATAGAGGTACTCTGAACCTATTACGGATTGAGCTCGATCCATATAGTGACCACACTAGGCTAAAATATGACGATAGCTGAAAATCACAAGTGTTGACTGAGGTTAACACCTAGTGAAGACTAGTATGAGGAAAATTAAAATACATTCATAAACGGTGAATTACACTTCAATTAGGAATGGAGTTACATGTTGCTACACCAAAACAAAATATTATTACCCACACAAGGCCTTGGGCTTGTGCCAGGGAATCCAACTCATTTCTGACTCCTATATATACCATCAAGTTACTCTTGCACATAAGCATTTAACACACATCCTCACTTTGGTAGATTTCTTACGGACTTGATCATCGTAATGTTTTTTGCAAGCATCCACTCATTTTTTACTGTGTCTCAACTGCACTTGAGCGTCAACCAACCTCAAGCGAACTCAAACAAGTCCATTAAAAGCTCGCTAGTCAACACTCATCAAAGCATATTCCTAAGTCAATGGTCCACTCCGGACATGTCAGCAGCTCACCTTAGACAAGTCACAGTCATCCAATTCAAACAAATCAAAACGTTAATTGCATTATATTTAGTTTATAGGTATTTTGAATTTGTAAGATGATGAAAGCATGGTATGCTTTATTTCTCTCTTGAATCATTGGCTGCAAAATATGTTTTTCTCTACTTATGCAAGTTGTTATAAATATATTTGTTTTTCATTTTCTAACTATATTTGAATCAATACTGACAATATACAACTATGTAAACTGTTAGTTTTACACCAATGCAACCCTTTTGTCATTGTTTCTGGTATATATTTAACATAGTGTATCAATAGAGTGATAAGAGGAGATAGTAGGTCAATGCCACAGGCAAGGCCATGAGCATTCCTAGCAAGACCCTGTGACCAAAACAACAACATTTAATCTTAGTTAGGCTATACACAAAGGTTTATCAGAGAGATGCTAAAAAGTTTTACTGACCCAGTGCTTAAAATGCCTGGATTGACATTATACTCTCTAGCAAAAACAAAAGGAACAATTCCTTGTGGTAGAGCTGCCTGGATATACAAAAAAAACATATAATTAAATTTCAAGTACCTTTCCATAATCTGAATAGGGAAAAAAATTCAGTATTTTAGTAGTTTGTAATCCTTCCATTAAAATCATGACACTTGGCATTTGTGATTATTTTCTTAATTTTTTTATTTAGATAAAAATAAGAGAAGACTATTCAAATCAATTAAGAGTTTTAACTGTCAAAAAGGAGTAAGTAGTAGTACTATAATCAGAGCATTGAAAATTTGGTCCTAAAAAAGAGTACAAAAAAGAAAGAAATTGTCACCTGAATAATTGCCACTTTGAGCATTCTATCTCTTAATCCAATCACAATGGAGGCTACAGCCATTATGGCAGGCCCGACAAGAAATTTCAGGCCCATTGCCACCAGTGTCATCCTTGGCCCACATACTATGATTCTGTTGCTTGATGCCATAAATAGACCTGTTTAAAATTCACTCAAGAAATAGGGAACAATGCTTTTAAATTTTGATCCAACTCTTGATTTATTATTTCATTAGTTCATAACAGGAAACAATTGATCCATTCTCTTACCTAAGCTGAAAGTTGCCATGCCTAGACCTCCACTGGCCAATATTTCTATTGACTGATTAACAACATCTGGCATATCCACTCCCCACCTGCAATAGGTTTATCTAATTATCCATTTAACCTTATTTCTCCCCTATGATAATATGATATGTAAATTAAAAAGAGTTTAATGTCAATGTAAACAAATACACCATCTATCAATCAGGAATCATTGTTATAACTTTTAAGGTAGTTATCATAAAAGTTAACAAACTTACTATACACAAAAGTTTGTAATTATATGAGATTGTAAAAATCATTTAGACAATGGGCCTGCCCAATGTATAAACTATTTACTCAATGATTTCTAGCAATGACTTAGTGAGGTAAACAAATTTGATGTGACATTTAGTGTTCATACCTGAAGTGTATGCTTGCCCAAATAAGACCTATGAAAGTTGCATAGGTATTAGGATTAATAATTAATTTATTCCCCACTTTCATAAGTATGAGCAACATTCTCGTTCTACTCTGCGTTCTGTGTTCTGCTGTTTCTTCTTCTTTTGATTGTATCTCCAGAGAAGTCTCAGATTCTCCTTTAAGCAGAAAGCAAGAGTGGAAGAACATATAAATAATACCACTTCCATCGCATAAAAAGTAATGTACTTACAACCGTAACAATTTTTTTTATGGGACAGTTTTGATATTATATACTCCCTCTATTTTGTCATTTCATTTGTCTTTTAGGATAGTATACACATCTTAAGCACCAATTACAATGATGAAATGATTTTCTTTAACACAAATACTCTTATTAAAAGATTTAAAATTTAGTTACGAACTATTTGAGTATTGAAGTAAATATCAATGAATGAAATATTTTTAGACAAGCTAAAATATTTGAAGAGACATATTATATGCAATGAAGAGGGTACTACTAACATGAAGCTTGGTCATTTCAGTGATAGAGTTCAGTTTAACTAATTTGATATGTCGACAATAAGATAGTTTATCAACTTTAATTACATTTTAGAGGAATAAGTATTCAAATGGAATCTGATTGAAGTGAGAAAGAAAGAAAATAATAGGAAAAACAAAGAGAAATTTAAAATAGGTTCTGGCCCCACTTTGATTGTCATAGATTACTTCAGTTGACTGAAAAAGAATAATTTATAAATACGTAATTTGAAAATGAAGAAAGGTTATATAATATCAAATATCAAGAAAATAAAAATTAGTTTTGAATTAGGATGTGCTAGGTATGCAAGAAAATTGGAAGGAGAAAAATGAAGAATTTATCAATAGCTATATATATATATATATATATATATATATATATATAT
>CM023947.1:20516159-20539569 GCA_013407115.1 Glycine latifolia | reverse complement strand
ATATATTTGTTCAAGTACCTATTCATTTTTCAAGCCCTTATTTCCCAATTTTTTTTTTAATTTCACTCTTATCATACCATACACCACATATATTTGTTCAAGTACCTATTCATTTTTCAAGCCCTTATTTCCCACTTTTTTTATTTCACTCTTATCATACCATACACCTCCCCTTATATCTCTCTTTCTCCATATCATGCAAATCAACAAAATCTAAACTCACCCGTGTCTTGTGATGGTGGTGCAACAACAGGCATGGTCCTTGCAGGAATTGCAGCATCTAGCTCATGAAGAAACAATAACAAATTGTACCACACCATGCTTTGAAGGAAGATAATCTGGGGTAGGAGAAGAGAAGCTTCATCCCTATACATAGCCTTCATGAGTGGGATTCCAAGGATCAAAGTGTTGGGAAGTGTTGATAGTGAGAGACCAGTTATGATCCACTTCAAACCCCCCCTGCCCTTGATCCTAATAATTGCTGTGAAGACTAGAAATGCAAGCAATTTCTGAACAACGTCGGCATATACGAGTTTGAGGCTCATCTTGTAAATGTTATTGGAAGAAATGACTTGGAATGACAAAATTGGGACCGAGAAATTGGCCACGAATTTGTTTATGCCTGAACATTGTTCCGGAGTGAAGAGCTTCCACCATTTCACAGAGATGTAGGCTAGAAACATGGTGACATATAATGGAACAGTGGCAGTGACTACATGATAGACATCTGCTAAGGAAATCATGATGCCTAATTACTAACTGTTGTTGAAAGATTTAGGACATGATCTACAACTTATAATATGCTATCCTACATGCTTTTTAGGTTACTTTGCTGAATTTTCAATTACTAGGATAGAATAATCTCACTAGGAGTAGCATAGAATAATCTATTTTACAAGATGCTTCTTCACAGTGACCTATCAGCCTTTTCTCTATTCTTCCCCTAATAGCCCCATGCTTTTCTGAACCAAAAAATGAAAGAAAATAAAAGCTTTTTTATTCCCTAAAATTTAGGGACAGTACAGTATCGAGGCATCTGCCATTTCTTGTTACGATTAGTTCTTCTCCATGCCACTGACTGCACCACAATCCACAGAAGTGATTGTGATTTACATCTGAAGAGAATAATTCCGCAACGATAATGACTCCATTGGGCGATTCTCCAGTGTGGTTGCTGCCCCATCACACGGCACGCATGCGTTCTCCACCGTGTTCCTCATGGACGTGCTGCTACTGCTATATATTTGAAATTACTACTTTGGCTTTTTTGCAATTTGTAATAAATAAATTCCATATACCCTGAAACTGATAACTACATGTTTGTGATGCGGCATAAATCTCTGTTTATGTCCCTGCTGTATAGAGAATCTAATTGATTTTTTCGGGATATTGTGATTTTGTAATTGTACAATAAAAAAGAATAATAATCAATAAACAAAAGTGAAGGCATTTATGTTCACACGAGCTAAACAAGATAGATTCTGATTTTGATCATGACTTGTCTTTGGATTCATAGATTTTTTAGAGAAGGAGGCTTACATATATGTAAAGAGTTACAATTGCCTGCTGACCAAAGTTCATAAATCCTAGTTAGATCGATTGGAAATTGGGATAGCTTAATTATTTTCTTTCTGATGTCAAGTACTCTATTTTTCATTTATCTTCTATATGTAAAGAAACTTTTCAACGCAGAGAAGAATAAAGAAGTGAATTGCGAGTGAAGTAATGAATACTTGGTTAAGAAAAATGTGAAGAAGAATAATTTCCCAATTTTGATGAAAAGTGCAAGAATATGTGTTCCAACTTCCCACAGGGAATTTGCTTTTCAGAATGAGATTTTTTTCCCCCACAAAAAGAGCCATCATCTCTTTCTTTAGTGTCCATCTATGAGAATGCAAAACACAAATCCATAAAAGGTTGTTATCATAAGGATCACAAATAATGAGTAATGGAGGAATTATCGTTATTGTGGGACTACACTTTTTTCATTTTGTTAAAGTGTTGCGAATATAAAACTCCAGGGAATTTGGGTTGAATTGGCTTAATCTGAACTAAAATAATCAAACTGCGGGTAATTGGAGGCGAAATGCAAGGGGAGCAAAATATTTTAGTTACCTCCAGCTATGGTGGAAGGCATCGCTTAGCAAAGCAACATTTTATGAGTCCCCCATGTCTGTTAATGCCCAGCATGTTTAGGGTGTTGTCATTAGGAAAGGTGGAAATGAAAAAGGAGAGTGAAAACTGAAAGCCATGGAAAAATATTATAATTTTCCTATTTTAATGCTTGATAGAGAAGTTGGATAATGATATGTGTGGGAAGCAAAATCAATACATACACGAAGTTGTTTCAATTTTCTATTCCTTTTGTTGTATTTCTACTACGTTTAGGATTCTACAAATTTAAAACAAAGTACAGCAATTTGTTCACTTGTGCTTGCTCCTTGGAAAACTATTTTCTTTTGACAATTTTTTCTTGGATGCACTTTAGCTAGGCAAGTTATTCTTTTATGCTGATTGTGTCTATTTTTTGTAGGGTTAGAGGTCACAATGATCCTGTGTTGTCCCTATCGAATAAATTATTGGGTGAGGATAGCAGAGCAAAGTATTGGCAAGTGGAGCAGAAGATGGTACTGTTCGTCGTTCGACTATGGTCCCTTAGCTCAAGTGGCAGACATGATCAGCGTCCTTTGAAGGCTACACTCTATGGGCATGAAAACATGTAAAATTTGTTGTCAGTTGCCGGGTATGAGTTAATCTATTTTATTATTTACTGTTGGTATTCTTTCCTTTCCCTTTGGATAATGAAATATGGGGTAGCATGTGGGTAACTTATCACTATTCTTCTCTGTTGACTCTAATCTTGGCTGATATAGTTTTGAGTGCATTTTAAACTCGTGATAGAACTTTTATTCTAATAATAGTTAATTTATTTAGTTACATATCTAGTGACAAAGATTACTATGATAGGGAGAGAGCTTAGTTCAGAATGGGGGTGCTACTGTGGGTTTTGTTGTCATGGTTCGATTGGGTAGCCAACACCTATGCATCAACCGATTGGATTAGGGATACCATGAAATACCCTACACAGTAATCTTTGCAAGACGTATTTTTCTGATTTAAGAAGCTTAATTTAATAAGGATTTAGGATAATTTATACGAACCGAATTGTGTGAGAATTGAGAGATTTAAATCTCTATTGGTTTGAGCTGGTCCTTGTTAGTGTTTCTGACTTCTAGAAAATTTGTTATTGGTTGTTTTATTATATTGTTCATGTAATGGATTGTGACATGTGATAGTTATTATATTGTTGTTCACGTAATGGATTGTGCATCCTGTGATGGTTGTTATACTGTTTTTCATGTAATGGATTGTGTTCTGTGATAGTTATTAAACAGTTGTGTATTGTAGGTGTGTAGTGTTATGACTTATATGAGGTTTTGTTAAGTAGAGAACAACTAGCACAGCAAAACTTATGAGGTTATGGACTTAATGCTAAAGCCATAGGAGGGTAATGTAGCAGAAAAATTGGCAGTGCACATAGTAGATGTTGCAGACAAAAGTTTAAAGAAAAGTAAGATGTGCCATTCAAAATTTTCCTCATTATTTCATTATTGGTAACTACTGATGTCATGCAGTTTATATACCGGTTTTTACTTTTTTGCGTAATATTATAGTTCATGTTCTATGTTTTAGGATAATTTGATCCCAAAAGGGCATAATGTGCTTATCTTTTGTTAGACTCGCAAAATGCTTAATCTTATTCAGGTTGGTTTAGAAATTATTTCCGAATATTTTTGAATTTGCCTGTGAACCATGGAATAGTCAAACATTTGCCCAACCGTTTCATGTTTTATATTTGATAGCGACACAAATTAGATTGGCTTCAATTATACTATTGATCACAGTAGCCCATGTGCTTGAGTGCCATTTCCTCCTGCGAGTCACATGTTGTTTTTGGGTAAAAGATGTGCCATATATATATATATATATATTAATGTTAGTCGATTCAAAAAAGCTAGGCTTAAATTGGAAGCCCTAAGAGAAAGGAATGCACTACTCTTGTTGGTATTCTTCTAGAGTCTGTCAGGGAGGGGGATACAAATTTTGAGACTCTTATGCAGATTAAAAGAGCACAGTACAAACAGACAGTTCTTTTTGGTTCTAATGCTGCGAAAAATAAAATATTTTTAGTTAGGGGCTTTATTTGGACATTTATTCTCAGCCGTCATATTCTATCATGGATGGTGCCACTTTGATTAAATGGAAGATTCATATGTGCAAGGGAACTGAAAGCACGAATTTTATAACTGTCGTTCAATGGTAGCACAGACTGTGCAGTACATTGTCTTTCGGTTAGTTGAAGGGGTGGGGTGAGTTCTTTTTATGCTATTATCTGTAATCACTTGGATTATAACAGCACCCTTCCCCTTTGCATCTATTCTTCTTTGGTTGGAGTTACCACACACACTACTCAACACCCTCCGTTCGAACCTTCCCAGGCCAGAATTGAATCAAGTATAACTTCACAGAATCACAAAATATTCAGAGATACCCCAATGAGTTCAGTCTATTCATAGAGTAAGTGGAAAAAACTGCATATTTGTTTTATTCCATCTCCAAGACCATATGTTAATCAACCCCATAGTTTTCTCTATATCAGCATTCACACCATTGAAGACTATATCGTTACGGTGAATACAAATTGCCCACAACACTGCTAACCAGACATTCCTCCATAACAGACACGCTTTCTTGCCGTGTACTAGACCCCCAAACTGCTAGAAGTGAGCAAAGATTTTAGGCTGCATCGCGGTACTGAAGCCACCCCATTTGCAGCATATACCATAATTCTGATGAGAAACAACACTTAAAGAACAGATTTAGACTGTCTCCTCCACGGACTACGATTATCACTATTTACCAGAGCAATACCCCTCCTCATTAAGTTATATCGAGATGGAAGTCTATTCAAAGCAATTTTCCATCTCAAGGCTTTGACTTTTGAAGGAGCCTTAGCAACCCACAGTAGCTTATAAAATCCATCCGACTCCAACTTTTCCCAATTCTGCAAAATATCATATGCACTTCTAACAAAGAAAAACATTCCCACCTTCTCCGTCCAACACCAAGAATCCTTCCTAGTTGCATTTAAAGTTAGAGAGTATAGAATCTGTAACAACTATGCCAATAACTCAGAGTCCCAAACAAACAGTGTTCTCCCCCATTGTAGGGACCAAATCCAAGCCCCATCCTCCCAATATCCCGCCTGGTTCACACGGCTTTCTTTTTGCTTAGAAATATTATATAATCTGCTGAATTTGTGGCACAACGGTTCATTTACCACCCAGCACTCCTTCCAAAACCCAGTATCTTCCCCATCTTCTACTACCTTCCTCATGTTTTTCCAAAACCAACCATACTCATCCCCACCACCACATACTGCCCAAATATCCTTCCACCACTTAGAAGTAGTTGGATTACAAATTATATCCTCATCCTCCCTAGCTTTAGCTTTCAGAATGCATATCCATAATGAGTTCTTCTCCAACACAAACCGCCATAGCCATTTGGATAGCAAAGCCTTATTAAAAACACCCACTTCTTTTATACCTAATCCACCCGCCTCCTTTGGAGAACAAATTTGTTCCACTTCACCCAACACAATTTATGCTCATCATCCTTAACCCCCCATAGAAAGTTGCGCTGGATACTCTTAATCTTTTTTATAACCTTAGCTGGAGCTTTGAAGAAAGATAAATAGAACAATGGGATCGATGAAAGAGAGGAATCAATGAGACATATCCTGTCACCGAAGGACTAGTGTTTATTCTTCCAAAGAGCTAGCTTACTCCTCAATTTATCCAAAATCAGATTGCACACCACTTTCTATAGTTGGCACCCATCGAATTCCTAAATACATGAAAGGAATTACCATAATTTGATGATAAACCGTTATTTGACAGTATTTGTGCTCCATTTTTTGTTTATTTTGTTTTGATCTTATTTTGTTATCGGAGTTCATTGATATGTGTTTAGTGTGAACAGTTAAGTAGGGAAGCTGATAAATTATGAAAAAAGCCAAAAGATAGGAGAAAAGAGAACATTTCGAGCATCTTCAAAGAGCACGGACTGTGCTGAATGAAACACAGCCTGTGCTATACCTGCATACCATGCTATTCTAGTATGGCCATGCTGTTTTTTCAACAAATCTGAGAACAACCATATTGCTCTCATTAGCATCACACATCTGACCACAACCATACTTCCCTCAGCATGGACCCTGCTGACTCAGCATGGCCCGTGGTGACCTCCATGTTGCTATTTAATTGTCAATAGTATAAATAGAAAAAAAAGGGAGGCATGTTTAGGTTAACTTTTACTTATTTTCGAAAGACAAGGCTTTGTGAGTGGGAGAGCCACACCAGGAACAATTGAGGTAATTTTCTATAAGGGTTTTGATCTCTTTTATTCTTGATGCTATTTTGTATGTTGTTTGGCTATATTGTGACCATGGTTGGCTAAACCTTTAGAGATCAGATTTTTATGTAGTTGTACCCATGTACTCTAATCTCCTATTTTAGTTGAGTTTTTTGATGTTATTCATTTAATTTTGCTATACTATTCTATCTTTTATATTGGAATTGAGCACTCTAATTCATAGTTGATTATGTACTAATGACCATCTACTCATAATTAACTGACCTATAAAACGATAGGGTTCATAAAACTTGCATGATCTAACTAGTGGCATGAATTCCCTTTTCCCAAACCTCTCTATAATTCATTTGTTAATCCTAAATTAAATCCCAAATGACTAATTGAGGATTAATTTAGAGGGAAGAGTATTTTCAGACATTGACCATAGACTCATAATTAAATTAAGAGGTAATTAGCTATTAATTGATAACTTAGGGTTCTTAATTAAAAATGGGATTAGAGGAAAACAAGTATATGCAAATTCATAATCCGAGTTTATCTTTATTCATACATTTCTCTCTTAGAAATTGTTGTCTAGATCAAATTTTATTTCTTTGACGTAATTTGTAAAATATCCCCAAACTCAAGATAAAATCCCCAAAATCATTTAGTTTATTTAATTTGAATTATTTAGGAACATAACTGGTCTCTAGGGTACGATATCCGAACTCTCAAGTCCACGATACTATTGGGTAGGGTTCACTTGTCCTTGTGTGAGTACTTATTTTACGCATCACTTGGCTATTAAGAATAGCAACCCATTTATCTAGGCAATCTTCTTCCACTGCAATTCTCGCCAACTTACTCTTGTGGAAGTTGACCTTCAAACCCGAGACCATCTCAAAGAATTTGAGAATTGCCTTAAGTGAAAGGACATTTTGATGAGATGGTTAGCCATAGAACAATACATGGTCAGGAAATTGTAGTGAGGAAACCATAACATTCTTATGACCCACCTTATATCCTTAAAATAAACCTTTACTTACAGCCTCTCGAATCAATCCCCTAAGTCCCTTGGCCACCATAAGCGTAAAGGGATACCTTGTGTCAATCCCCTCTGAATATTGAATTCCTCCGTCGAGCTTCCGTTAACCAACACAGACATAGACGGGGATTCCACACACCCTTTAATCTATAGGATCCATTTTGAGCAGAACCTAAGTTTGTTAAGCATGAAATACAAAAAAGACAACTTAACAAAATCATACGCTTTTTCGAAGTCTACTTTGAAAACCAAGCATGATCTGCCCTCCCATTTGCATTTTGTATAACCTCATTAACCACCACAACGTTATCCAACATGTTTCTTCCTCCCAAGAACATTGACTGTGTGCTATCAATCACCTTGGGCAGCAACCTCCTTAACTGATTAGACAACAACTTCGCTAGGATTTTGTATAAACAACCCACCAAGGGGATGGTTCTATACTCACCTAGATGATAAGGATTCACAACCATAGGGATCAAAGATACAAAATTTGCATTGGTTCCCCTAGGTAGCTTCCCGTATTGATGAAATTCCCTAACCACCTTAAGGATATCATGCTTAGTCACATCCTAATAGGCACTAAAAAAATTGAAGTCATAACCGTCAGGTGCAGGGCATTTATTCCCTTCACATTCCCACACTACATTTCGTACTTCTTTAGTAAATTCTGCACATAACATATCATTATCTTCCAGATTAACTGTTTTGAATGCCACCCCCTCCAAAGTTACCTTCAGACAACCCTCCTCAAGGAACTTCTCCATGAAAAAAGTTCTCACTTTTTCTTTCACCATTAATGGATCCTCAATCCAGGAGCCATCTATATTAAGACCTTTCAAACTACTATTTCTTTTCTGCCAATTCATAGTGCTATGGAAAAATCTGGTGTTTGCGTCTCCTTCAGACAACCAACGCATTCTAGACTTCTACGTCATAAGAGATTCATATCTTTTTGAGACAATTTTGAACTCCTCCAAGAATTCACCTTTAATAACAACCTCTTGTAGTGATAAATTACTCAATTCTGCCTTGGTATCCAGATCCTAAACCAACCTCACCAGACTTCTCTTTTTTTCCTCCAAGTCATCGAACATTTCCACGTTCCATTTTTTTAATGCCACTTTGAGCATCTTAAGTTTTTCCTTGAAAGTGGATGCTGCCCAACCTTCCACTTGAAAGTTGCTATAAGGCTGTTGAACGAACTTGAAAAAAGTAGGGTGAGGCAACCACACATTGATAAATCTGAAAGGCTTTGGTCCTCAATCTTGAATGAAATGTTTCAAAATTAGGGGACAATAATCTGAAACATATCTATTAAGAACACGTTGTACATAATGAGGCCAAGCTGGAAACCACTCCTAGCTTACCAAACACCAGTCAAGATGATTGATTGCTGATCCTGTGGGGTTGAACCAATTGAATTGATGTCCCACCAACGGAACATCTACCAATTCCATAACCTTATAAATTCATTGAATTCTGATATCTCAACTCGTGATTGAGGTTATATCACCTCTGCCCCTTCTTTCCTCCATGGCTCTCACAACATTGTAGTCACCAATGATGCACCATAAGCCAGTTCCCATATTCACCCTTAAAACCTTCAACTCCTCCCAGAACACCCTTTTTTCCTTCATTGAACAGGTGAGTACATGTTAATGATGATTACTTCCTTCAACTCTGCTCTCCAAATACCTCTAACTCCTATAAATCTATCCGTAGAAAACTCATTCAGAATATCAAACAACTTCTCACCCCATATGCATAGGAGTCCCTTTGTTGTATTAATCGTTGGAATGAATCTTCATCCCAGATGATGATCGCCCCATATTGTAGAACAAATCCTTTGCTCGATAGACTATAATTTTATTTCTTGCACACACAAAATCAGGTTGCTTTATTTTGATAACATTCTTAGCTTCCTCCATTTCACCCTCCCCCCAAGTCCCTTTATATTTTAACTGCGTATCTTCATGAAACACTTTGTTGCCCCTTTCTAACTTAATCTCCAAACGCTCCTTAAGCTCCATCTTATCCCTCTGTTGCATTATTTTGAACTTCTCAATGGTATCACCCACAACCTTGTCAAATTTGACACCAATATTCGCCTCCATATTGATAAATCTACCAGCTTCCTTGTTTTCATCACAAAACCACTGAGCAGACCTCATCCTTCGAAGCCCATGCACCACTCATTGACCTTTACAAGATTGGAGGTCATCACTTGATTTGGATTTCTTTATGAATGACTTCTTAGATAGGCTCTGTTTCTAGCCTTCCAACAAAGTTATCTATTGATCCCCTCCATCCACCTTACTCTAGAATTTAGCCCACTTATCCCATTTAGACACCTTTAAGGGTAATTTCTTCTCACCCTTATCGTCCTCTCCATTTCCTTACCAAAGGCCAAACCTTTAACATGAGTTAATCTTCGCCAGTTATATCATGGTTTATGGCATACTGGAGCCTTTTCGTCACCACCCATCCTCTTATTCCTCACCATAGACTTCTCAACATGCCCTTTGACCTTCATCTAAGAATTTGCCCATCCCCTGAACTTGGCACTTGGAGTAGTTGGTGGGTCTCCACAAACCCATCCTTTTGTCCTCCCTCTAACTTTGCAAGAACCTTTGTTGTACTTTCCATATTGATGATACATGGTTGTGAGGATAATCCTATCAGATAGGTTTGTCCTCTTTTTTCACACTCATTTCCTTCTTCAGCAAGCAAAGCTCCTTTAGCATTAAATGCTTCTTGTTCTATTATTTGTTGTGTCAAGACTCTTCTGGCCTTGTATGCTATGATTGGCCATAGATTTAAGAACCTTGGAACACTCACCCAAGAACCTCCAATCCTCCTCTTCACTCTAGCCACCCCAGTAACCATCATCCTTCATATCCTCTGACATAAGGGAACCACCATTTTCTACCTCCCTACTCGCAATAGATAATGCATCCTTCATCTCCCGATAAGTCATATTTGGAAATAAATAGACCATTTTCTTCACCATCGATTCCTCCTCCACCAAATGGACTACCACAGCACACCCATTGATGGTCATTATAAGGACACTTTGAGGAGAGGCCTCCATCAAGAGTCCCATTAACATTCTCGCATACTAGAAGAAACTCATATTCTTAGTTTTTTCATGTTAAATGATTGGCAAGTGAACCAAATCATAAAAGTAGTAATTAAATAACAAGATCGAGTATCGTCCACAAGGACTTTGTTTGTGCTAAGAAATTTGTGTAAAATCAAGTTCTAAGCAATTGAGTAAAATAAGTTGATTGGTTTCCAAAGTGAGAATGCATAAGATTGTAAACAACGATTTTTACACAAGCAAATGATCGAACGTAGAGTGCAAAGATTGTAAACAACAATTGAGTGGAATACTTGAGGATCATGGTGATACTAGACCAACATCTCAGCAATAAAACATGTTTTTCCCTATCTAATGAACTCCAATGTTATCTCAACTCACTAGGGTATTCTAACCTTGATCCCTCAATTGATGGAAGCTATATCCCTTAACCCGACTCCTAGTCCTTTAGCAAGTGCAACAAGAGTCATTTAGAGACTAATAACCCTTTCTCTAGAAGAGACACCTATTAGTAACCATTCTCAAACACATGTTTTCAAAGCACTTCTCAATGACAAAGAAAACTACAAGTTAAACATATGGTTGATAAAGCCACAAATTAACATTAAAAACAAAGAAATGGAAATAAAATGGAACATTCATTAAATAAGTAGTAAAGATAATTACACAACAGTTGCTAGTACACCAAATCCCCAACTATGAGAAAAATTAGCCTCTCAAAAACATAAGAAGCACGAAAAATGGAGACTTACAAGAGAAGGAAGTGAAGAACAATGAAGAAAGCTAATAACATAGTGGTTTTTCACTCTCACTAAACCCTAGGTCGATCCTCCGTAATCCCAATGAAAACATGTTTAAACAGGTCTAGAAAAGCTACATTGTTGTTTTTGCATAATGACTTGTGCGCAGAGGCCAGGGTTTGTGCTAAGCGCGCATACAAAAACAACACTTGGTTACGTGATTGTGCGCTTAGCTCAAAACTTTGGCAATGGAAACAATTAGCTCAACGCACACCAAGCTTCAAATGTCATCCCACTAGCCTCCAGATGCTTGCCATGTGACCTTCCCAACTAGCTTTGACTCGCTAAGCGCGTGCAAGCGTGCTAAGCGAGTTGCTTGATCAACCCAAAAATTCTTCCTTCCTTGTTGATGCATCAAGCTTTATAAGTTAAACCAAAACTACATTATTCCTAAGTTTTATACACAATGAACAAAAAACTAAGAAAAACTATAAAACTTAACAAAAAGGCTCAAACTAAGCATTAATTAAGGAAAATTTAAGATTAAGTGTTGTGTAAAATTAATGAAAAAGTAATGATACACAACACTTATCACTTCATCCACTTCCAAAAATTCCTCAAAGATACCTATTAGTTTGTTGAAGCAATCGTCATTCCAGAGTGAAGAGGAAATCCATAGCATCGAAACCAAACCACCTTATGCCCCACGATTTCCTTTAGGTTCCCTTGAATAATGGAGTCAAACATATTCTCGAACCACTCATCTTCCTCTTTAAGATGTCTTTCAGATTATCCTCCTCCTCCATTGTTAGCGAGACCATATTATCTCCTAAGTAGCGAAGACATATGGTTGTAAAACACTCTATCAAGAATGTTTCCTGAATGTTAAGCAGGTTGTTAGGATTGTGGACCCTGCCAACCATGCCTCACTTAAGCCATTATGAATTTGTAGCTTCCACCTCCATGTTAAGTGTATCACTAGCCTTTCCTTGAGCTTGTTGGATCATCCTCCTTTGTCACACTTTGTTTGTATTAATCGTATTGTGATCAACTGCTTGAGCATATGACACACTATCCCTCCTAACACTGTTCGTCGTAGAACACCCCTTTGCCATGAACCTCTCACATTTTGTGCCAACATATCTTGTAACCCACGACCACCCACACCTTTCCCGTACCTGGGTAGCTTTACAAACAACTTTGTATTCCCAATCACGATCCTTTCTAGTTGAGCCTCTAACTGCTTCGGACTAAAGACATCCTTGAACCTTACAAACCCATTACGTAAACCCCTCCTAGTTCTTTTCTCTAAAATAAAAAAATCCATAACTGACCCCCATTTATGGAATATCCCCCACATATCTTATTCGCCAAGTCCTTCTGGAATATTGGAGAAGAACGAAGTGTGATTTTCGTTGTCCCTTCCCACCCCCATCTCTCTGTTACTGGTTATTACTACTTGTTTAGTGGTTTAATTTCTTGTTCCAGGAAAATATAAAATATATGGAATGTTGTGTATTCTGCTACTGCTTGGGTCATTTGGAAATGCAGAAATGTGTGTGTTTAAAACACAGGAACAATCCATGTGCAATGCTTAGTTACTCACTATCTTGCAAGTTTTAGGATCTACGATCTTGTCTATTATCAAGCATTACGAAACAAATTGGGGTTTTGTGCTGGTTGTCTCTGGTGTTTGTGGAAACAATGCATTTTCTAATATTCGTTTATATAGTGGGGACATCCAATCTGTCAGCTTGTAATTGTGCAATTGGTCAAGGACTTAATTGAAAGACATAAGCCTCTGGGTTTAGAAGATTCACAAGCTGAATCTTCGTACACTATGCAATTGTAATATGGTGACATTATATGTCTAGTATTTGGTGGGTTTGTTAACTGATGCATGCATCTCAAATTCGGGTGCTAAGCAAAAAGCTTTTATGTGATTGGATTTGGTCGTGGGTGGGGAATAGCAAAACACATTTTTCATTCCAATGAGAAGCTACATCAAAAGCAAGTAAGCACAATATATCAATTTTTGACAAATGAAACCATAAAAAACGTGCAAAAGAAGTTTAAACAAACTACAATATATTTGAAAGAATATCTACTAGGATATAAGGAGATTCTTGGTTCGTAACAATATCACATCAGCTAGAGAATTTCAAGCTATTGAAGTATGAGCAATCAATCAAAGTTCAAACCAACAAACTAACAAAACAAAATTCACAACAATACAAAGGTTGGAAGTGTGCCTTCATCTTGCGATATGAGAGAAAGAGAACACTTCAACTCAATTCAAAGCCACATATCTTTCGAATATTCAAAATCCAAACTTAGGACTAATGTTGGATTTGGTGACTGATTTTATTGACAAAATTGATATGCGTTGGTCGATTCTATTGCACTATGAAGCCATTGACGATGATATTAGATCGGAGAAGGAACGTAAACAAGGGTTTTGCTCTCTAATTTTAAAACAGATGTGTGAGTGAAGAAAATAGCTAAAGTACAAGTAAAGCTAGGCTTAGCCCTCTTGCCCATCCCTTCCTGTTAAGAAATTGGGGAGAGAAAACCCTGGCAGGACAAAAAAGTTTAGATCCAAAATTATAATCTTTGACTGTATTATTATATTACTATTATTGGCTCCAACTCTAAGTGATAAGTCTCTCTATTGTAAAGTTATAATTTTTGAAGAAAATAAAAAAATTAATAAGATGGAAAAATATTTTTGAAAAATAATTTAAAAATTTAGAAAACGCGCCCGCACACGCACGCGCACACACACACACATATATATATATATGAGGATGAATCAAACTACACTGATACAACTTTGACGGTAACAACATTTTTATAACTTTATATAGAATGTAATTTTTATTAATCTAACCGTTGAATTATATTTACATATTACCAATATCGTTTGTGTTAAATTTTGTCAAAATTGAACAACAACAAAAAGGTAATCTAATGATCCATATTTTAAAATGTTTATGCTATGATGATTTTAGTTTATATGAATGAGGTAACAAATTATTTTGGATTAATATGAAAATTTTCATATGTAATCTATGTGAAATGAACTTTCAATCAAAATGTGAATTTTAGAAAACATTATTCAGTTTAAAGTTATAAAATGATGTAATAGTTATCAAAATTACACCAATGTAATTTGATCTCTCCTATATATATATATATATATATATATATATATATATATATTCTAATAATAATAAAGGACACTATAAATAAAGATTAATAATTTCTTTTAAAAAAAAGATACATCTTTTAATGAACCTTTTATAACTTAATTGAAAAAAAAAACTATAGTCCAAGAATCGTATTTGGTTTTACATCATTTAAACTCAACAAATTGAAGTTGCAATTGTAGGCTAGGTAGTTATTTGTCTAAAAAATGAGGCATGAGATTTCAATTAGGTGAAGTTTATGTTTCAACTAAAGAATAAGGCATACAACCTCGTATAGATGAAACTAGTGTTCTCAGGTAAGTACCAATCGTATGACTTCATAAAAAATGAAGATAGGGTTCTCAATCAAGTATAGGATTTGGGACTTCAAGTTATCCAAGCCAAGGGTTCCAAGGCCTTTTGGCCAAAAGGTGGTAATTTTATTTGGAATTTATCATATGGGTGGTTTTTGAAATAATTCCCAAATGAGAGTAAGTTGTAGGGATTTCCATGACGTTGAAATAAGTTGTAATTTTTTTTATGACTTTTGTTTTTTTTAGCAAAGTCATAAAATATATAATGACTTTTGGAATTTTATTTTTTTAAATTTTTTTTTATGTAAAGTCATAAATTTCTAACTACTTCAAAGTTGCATTACTTTTTTTTATAAAAAAATTAACGAAATTTGGAACACCTCTAAACTTGTTTTTAATTCTATGATTTTTCTATTATTGTTTTATTAAATATATTCTATATTTTTGTTATCGATATTAACAAATAATATTAGCGACATTTATCAAATAATATTAAAGTTGTTTTAATATTTTTAATTATTTTTTACATTTATCAAGTAAACTAATAATTTAGTGTGATTTGTTAGTATTATTAATTAATTTTATTTTATAAAATTATTTTAATATTAACAACATAAAATAAATTACTAATAGAAATAGTTGTTAACAACATAATACATTAATATAAATTGAACAATACAAATTAAACACAAACATAAAATTGAAAAGTAGACACAATATTAGACATCAACTTGCTTGTATGGATAATTACTACGATTATGTCCTTCAGTTCTACACAATGAACATTTCTTAGACTTATTTGGAATTGATTAATCCATCTCATTATGTATAGACTAGTGGTTGGCATTCTCGATGTGTCTCGTCACTTCGAAGGGTCAAACATAAAATGTGGACCCGAATATTGAGGTCATTTTTCTTCCATTCAAGGGAATGAAACTAATGCTGATAAACTTTGTAAATGTTTTCCAACTTGTGTCAACAAAGTCATCACATTCTAAATTGCAAGAGCCACATGTTGCAATTGCATGCGAGCAAGGAATTCGAAGTGTCTGAAATTCCCCACAATCATACAACCATTCATTCAATTTGGCAATGCATGTCATTACTCGTCATCTGAGTCGAGTATTTGCAATCTCTTGAACCTCAAACTCACATGCCTTCCTAATGGTCATCTGAACGTAATGCGAGCTAGCAATGCATCAATATTTTTGCATCATGACATATACCTCTTCGGAGTACCTATGTCCTGCCTTTATCATATTCATGATTTTCATTCAATTAGTAACAAACAAGTCATTTATTTTTATTAATTGTTTCCTTGACTAAGACAATAATAGGTAATGCTTAAGCTCCTTTCAAAACATAATTCATACAGTCGATGAGGATGGTAGTCATATGCTCATATCATTTCCCTTCATCATAGGCTTAAGTCCATTTACTCTTAGGAATTTGCTCTAACCAATCTGCTGCTTGTCGAAACTCTGATCGCATTGCAAGCAACTTTGCCTCAAATCACAGTTTCTTCATCTCATATCCTATGACAAAAGAAAAAACATAATGAATACATAAATATGTTGAACATGTAATAAATAAATTATTTGAGGCATGAAGTGCTTAAAAGTTTACCCATATTGATGACTTGTTTTTTTAAGTCAACATTTTGAACTCTTTATTAAAATTTGATGCAATGTGGCGAATGCAGTACACATAAGTTACATTCGGCCCAGTCCACCCAACTCATTCTGATCGCAAAGCTACTAGCAAACATGTTCCATTATTTGATATAATGCATAAATTGGTTTGAGGTGTGACATATTTCCTCAAACAATGCAAGTTCATATCCAAGTTTCTTTGCTCTCGCTCTCTACAATTGCAAAAGCGAGTGAAAAAATGTTTCAATTACCATCTTATGCAATGACAGTCAATAAAGTACCATGATATTTTCCTATTAAAAAATGTGTCATCTACTTGCACAATTGGCTTGCAATATTTAAAGCCTTTTATGCATAGCTTAAAAGCCGAAACACATTATGAATCACCTTAGAAGAGTCATCCTTACCCTCCTCCGTTGAACTAAATGTTTTGTATCTAACAATTGTACCTGGTACAAAGTGTTCAACATCTCTCATCCATATATATAGATAACTATATGATTCTTCCCAAGCTCCAAATGCAATTTAAATTACTTTTTATTTAGCTATCCATGCCTTTTTGTATGTCACAGTATAAAAAAGCATTGGGATACCAGGATTTTCCTTCACTAAGTCAACAATATTATGAGCAATTACAGATGAGTATAACCTAACATGATCTTGAGATATGAGTGAAATTGTGCAAGTGTGAATACCATTTATTTTCTTTATCTCCCATCTCTTGCATATTTTGCTAAAGGATGTTTTCACCCTTCACTAACATTCATTACCATATTGTATACACTTAAAAAATTACTTGTCACTCTTGTTCTCTTGTACATCATTATTAAATGAATGTAAAAATTGAAATTGCTTAATGGCATTGACAATTTCTTGTTTTGATTTAAACGTCATGCATTCATAAAGATCATAAGAGACATTTATACTGTCATTCCCTCTATTCTGATAAGGATTTGAGAACTGTAGATCTTCTGAGAGTTGACTATTAATAATTTCAAAATATGAAGATGATGTGAATTGACTTTGATTGCTAGGTTCTCCACTTTCGTGAACCTCGTGCTTGTGATCCTTGTCACTAAAGTCACTAACATTATCTCTTATCATGTGTTCTTCACCAGACATCTGTGAACAAATAAAAGTGTAATTTAACAATTAAAAAATGTAAAAATATGAATAATACATCTAATGTTAAATAAAAATATACCACGAAGATTGCAAAAATATGAATAATGACTTGTATGGAAAATTTGCGTGGAAAAGATTGCATTGTGAGCTCAAGTGCTGGCTCGTTTTATAATGCTGGAGTGTTTTATAATGGAACCCAAAGCCGTATGGATTTTATGACTAAGTCATTAAATTCTTTCACGACTTTGAAGTCGTATGAGTGTACAGTTGAAGTCGTGTGATATTGACGACTTTTGCCTTCGCTGTTTGAACTAAAGTCGTATGGTATTTTATGACTTCAAAGTCGTGTTGTTTTCCATGACTTCAAAGTCATGCCAAGCTCATGCAGAATGCAAATCATTATGTAGAACACTGTTAGGCTCATGAAGAACATGAATATTGCCAAGCATATGTGCGAATATTGCCAAGCTCATGCGTGAATATTGACAAGCTCATGTATAGTGTGTTGAAGAATCTTAGATTGCATGATATGAAGTTTGGAAATGACTATAGATATCAGATTTGGATATCCTGCAACTTGAAGAATCTTCCCATGTTCAATTGTCAATCTCGTGAACAAATTACCATGTTTAAGAACAACTTACCAAACCTACACGTTCAACTTATCATGTGGCACAAGATTCTTTATGTGGAGTCCAATCAAGTGAAACACTAAAGGCGTGATATTTTTTCTCACGTGAACACAAAGGCATGAGATTCCTTCTCATGAAATGACAAATGCACTATTTTCCTTCACATGAATGAATTACTTCACAACCAAAGACTGCTTCTTTCACTACCAAAGGACCTTTTTTCTCACATCCCACCTCTTTCATCATTCTTTTGTTGTGGAGCTTGTTTCTCTTTCTCTAATCCCACCTCTTTCATCCTTCTTGCAATCTCGTGTTTAATTTGTGAAACAATGACACATGCACAACCTGGACCTATTGATGGTTCGTTGTTGTGCTTACAACACAATCATATTTCCAATAAAGTGTGGGAAGGAGATGAGAGAATGATTCTTCAAAGGTGTAATTTTGTGTAAGCTTTTGAGCATTTGGACTAGATAGATAATCGCATGCAAAAAATATTTGCAATTGTGGAATGATATGCAATAGATAAGGTCATGAGACAATTTGGATGGTCATGAGACAATTTGGATTGTGGCAAAAAATATTTCAGATGACCCACCAAACTTAGATGAACTCCACAACATAAATATGAGAGAGAAAACAAATATTGTTCGGATTTACCATCATCATCACTGGATTAATAAATGGAATCATTGAAATTATTATATTGCTCAAGGTGAAGTTCACCATGGTATTTTGCATGAAAATTCAGAATACATGATGCAATGATATATATGTCAAACTAGATGATATATATCGCGTGGGAACATCATCTATTAAGGTTGTAAGTTTACTAAAGAATTTTCATAAATTATTATGTTATTATTATTCATTATTATTTCTAACTTGATAATTCTTAATTTTTCAATATTATCCTACCCATCACCACCATCAATCACATGTTGAACTTGGTGTACCTTCAATGCATGTTTTTGGATATATTCCTTAACATCATTAATCACACATGTAATCTATTTATCAATACGCATTTCAAGTTTCTTCTACTTCAAGTGGTTTTGAAGGACACTCACAAATGTTTACTACGACTTTCAACACATTACCATCTACAAACCCACCACCATCGAGCTCTTGTTATTGTTCATCATTACCTACTCAAATGCATGGCATGAGTCATGAGGATGAAAAGGAAGATGATGATAATAACAATAATAATGATTATGGTGGTGATGATGTTCATCATCATCAACAACAACAACAAATAGTTACACACAATCATCCTAGAACAAGAGGAGAAAGAGGTTGTAGAATAAGAGTTCAACAACCACCAACAAATCAAATGCAAGAAGATGAAAGACCATGACCCATATATAGAAGAACTTGTTGTGAGACATCATCCCACTATTTATATTTTTCTTAAACAAATCTATGTGCAATATTTTTTTATTTAAATTTAATTTTTTTGTTTACATCATTCTTTTTAATTTATAAAACAAATAATAATCCTTAATATCAGTAATAAAAATATACAAAATATTAAATAAAACAATAGTAGAGAAGTCGTAGAATTAAAAATGACTTTAGAGTCATTCCAAATTTCATTATTTTTTTTAAAAAACGTGATGCGACTTTGAAATCGTTAGAAATTTATGACTTTACATAAAAAAATTAAAAAATAAAATCCCAAAAGTCGTTAAATATTTTACGAAAATGCAATAAAAAAAAAGCATAAGTCATAAATTATTTTAGGACTTACTCCCATTTGAGAATTAATTCAAAAACCACCACCATTTGGTAAATTTCAAATAAAATTATCCCCTTTTGGTCAAAAGGCCGGTTCCAAGACATATGAGACTCAAGCTTTAAGTTAATCAAATTAGGGTGTTACATTAGGATATATATTTTGGGCTTCGAGTTAGCCAAGATTATGTGTTATACACAAGGCTTAAGGCTTTAAGTTATGAATTAGGATAAAAAATGACACTTAAGACTTTAAGTAAGTGAAATTTGGGTTCTCAGAAGAAAAAGAAATACATTAAATATAAATTTATGCTATATAAGTTTTTTTTTATAACTTTGAATAAAAGTAATATAGGGTGAGGTTGTTTAAGATTAAAAAAAGTATTTATAAAAAAGTGATTTATTTTTAAGTGATTTTTATATAAGCAGAAATTGTTTGATGTTTGGTTACAACTATAAATAGCGCTTTTTTAATTAAAAGTGATTTTTAACTTGTTTGTGTGTGATAATTGTATAAGTGATTTTTTCATCACAAATTTACATAAAAGACCTTATAAGCATCCAATACATTGTACAATCAAAAGAATAGAAGATTCAATTCGATGGGATAATATTTCATCCAATACATTTCTTTGGAATTATAAGCATGCTTAGCTAATCCGCTACTATGTTCCCAGCTCTTTTGGTAAAAGTTACTTGACCATCTACAAAAAAATGACATTGACCTTTGCAATCTTCCACCAAGCATTTGAAGTATATACGTGTAGCACTCCCAACTCCTTGTTTCCATTCATTGAACACTTGCAAATTATCAGTTCCAAAAATGACATACTGGAAGCACATCTAGACTCTCACTCTCTTTTGCTTCTGCAACATTCACACAAAATGGCAGAGCAATGAGTTCACATTTACAATTCAATTTAGCTAACAAATGGAAAGCTTACAAAGAAGTCATCCTCATCTTTGAGTCTTTGACGATACTTCATTAAGAGCAAAAATACTATTAGATCAAATTAGCACAACAAAAGATACATATGACTGTCTCAACGTAGGTGGTTGGATGGGGTGTTCTACAATTCATATCAGTCACCCATCCCTTTTTGTTTTCAATTCCAATTTTAGTCACATAAACTTGATTTTTTTATTTTTACTTGAGAAGCAAAACGAAATTTATTAAAAGCCAATAGTTAGGAATGAAGCACAAGGTGTGTCTTACCCCAAACCACCTAAGAGCACAAACTCACAACAAGTTGATTAAAATCCACATAGCAACGCCTCAGAGAGCAATTCAATTAAGAAAGAAAATAACAACGTCTCACAATCTCCAATATTTTTCTTCTAACTAAAAGCCCAAACAGTCTCCAATTAAAGCCTTACACATAAACCCAAAGACCCATATTCATACAATTGAAATTGAAAGGAGAGGAGAAATTACCATCACTTGATACAACATAAACCTCACCTGAAGAACAACACTTTTGCGGAGGGAAGCGTGGAGTTAGGTCACGATGATAAAGGAGGAAGGCCACAAAATGAGGGCTTTCAATGTTTTGCGATGGCAAAGATGATTTGCGATCTCTGAAATTTGGGAAAAATGCGAATGAATTTGAAATCATTTTTTCTCTGCTTCCCCGCACCGTCACCGCAGCCAGAGCCATTGGCTGACATGTCCAGCAGTGCAGATCCGCCTCGCCATGCTAGATCCAAGAAGTGCTGGAAGCTTCGCAGGAGCGCCTCCACTCGAGGGCGAGGGCGAGGGCGAGGATAACCACCATACACATCTGTAAACTAAAGCTTTGTCTCTTAAAAGGAGGGGTAGTTCCGTCCAAAATTTTCATTAACCCATCTTCGTGATTTTTCCAATTCCTGCTTCCCCATCAGCTTATTTGGATAAGTTCATCAAAGTAGCTTATCCAAATAAGTTGTTTTTAACTTATTTTCAGCTTCTGCTTGTTTAAATAAGATTATACAAACATTTAAATTATATAATAAGCGTTATTTTATTTATAACATAAGTGTTTTTTTTCTAAAAAAAAGTTTAACCAAACTCACCAATAATTAGGTGAAGGAAGACTTATATACGTATGATGAGGTGAAATTCACAATTTAATGAACAATCCAAAATACCATACTTTAGAACACCAATAATATTTTTACGTGTATCACCACGTGAGGACTGACTTAACTTCTTGATTGCAAGGATTTATGCAACGCGGTAAAATTATGATGCTTTGATCATATTCAATTCCTTACTTTGATTCTTGGGGGTCGAACACTCTGACTCATTTATCCTATAGACTACCAAATTCATGACCTTAAGTTTGATAACACCAATTAAATCAAACGCTTAATATTGTACCAAAAATATTGCTAGCTCAGTCTCACATCCATAAGAACATTAAGCATATCACATACACAAAGTGTAGAGGTGGTTGTCGCACCCACATCAAATTAAGAGCAAAACGGCAAAGTTTCATTGTCTTGCAGCTGTTTTATATAATAATATGTAGTATAGTCTATCACCCTTTATATCCATTCACTTTAGGACAACAATATTTAATGTAATCACATTAAATTGCCATTTAATAATTTATTATGGATACACCAATTTAAGGGTTGAGAACGTTCTTATCCATGAGCAATAACATGTGGTCAGTGACGGATCGGAAATTAATGAAGGGGGGGGCACTCATACAATGTGTTTGAAGGATATCAATTTGATATATCATATGACCTGGTGATATATCAGATTGGACCATTTTTTAAGGATGAAAAGAGATATAAATTCCAAATGCAAAACAATTTAAGTCTGAAAGGGACAACAGAAAAAAAAAAGAATTTTTTTAAAGGGAGAAAAATCAACAAAAAAATGTGATGAAAGATACAGGGCCAAAAGAGATATATGAAGAATATAGATTTTCTCTGATCCAAATGGCTTTATAATAAAATGTTAAGATAAAACAATCAGTTAGTGCATGCTAAACAATGGTTGTTGAGTTAGAAGAACTCAAACCTTATGACTATTGCATAGTTTGACACTCTTAGAGACCTCCTCTTCAGATCTGCAAATAAGAGTACAATGCAAGAAAATAAATACATGGGGACACTCTAACTTCTACCACGAGAATGTATCCACAATATTTTAAAAATCTCTCCTACTCTCCCATGTCCATTCGAGATACTATAAAAAAATATGAGAAGTCTTTTTGATATATTATATAGTCTAAAATGATAAACAAGGTATACATATGCATATTTGTTATCAACAATATGACACATCAGAAATTCATATATCTCACATAAGCATTTTCGACCCAGCATGATTAAGAGTTTGGACATTCCAAGGCACATAACAGATGTCATGGAATCTCTTCTCAATAAAATGAGATATTAGACATAATAGCATTTGGGAGCAAAAGCACTAAGCATATGTAAATACGAACATACAATTCTGCAG
>CM023947.1:20420404-20516149 GCA_013407115.1 Glycine latifolia | reverse complement strand
ATATACAGATTGACCAATGTTATGTGGAAAATTATTTTAACAAAGAAATCAACCACATTATATCAGACTTGTCTATTTTCAAACAACATTCAGGTCAAATGGGGGGGGAATACTTTTTATAAGGTAGAAATAAATACCACAAGCAAAAATTGTTAGGATCATGGCAACATTCTACTAAAGCATATGATATATCAAAGTAGTATTCAAAATAAAGGTATCTAATAAAATATCACCAGGTCCAATTGCTCTGATGACAACCAAATCTCCACAACCATTGTGCTACTATATTCAAATAATTGTCACAATATTAAAATTCCACTTGAGAAACACAACACATTTTCAACATAGCTCAGCAACAAGTATTTTCAATAGTTTTGTTTTGAAAATTATAATGGAAATAAAGAACAACATATAATTGAAGTCTTTGAAATCTTTATTATTTGGAAAAAACACTGCAATAGAAACTTCCAAGTTCTTTCTCATTGCAAGTACTACTCCACTACTGCACTATTGCAAAAATTTATGTTAAGCGTATCAAGAACAATCATTTAATTAAGTTTTTGGTCCAAGTGCAAAGAGCACTACTGCACTAGTCTTTGGTCCAAATTTCAAGCAAAATGTTGTGATATTACAGGTTTGCTATTTGATAATTATATAAGCCATGAATTTCACATAGACCAATTTGCATTTACAGGTACCAAACTACCAATTATAAACTAGTTAACTAACCAAATTAAAATAAAATAGGTAACTAACACAATCAATTATATATCTATAATATCACAAATAATTAAATCATAAAGATGCTTAAACTTAAGAGAAAAAAGACAAACAAAATCAAGCAAAATGGTTGTTGAAAATGTACGAGAATGACAAGTGAAAAAGGGGCAAGAAATTAGCAAACCTAATATATAATTGGTGTAGAAACAGAAGCACGGGCAGTGGGAAATCAATGGACTTCAGATATGCAGCAGCTGCAAAGGATGATGCAAAAACGGAAGCGGAAGCGGAAACGCAGCTCGGGCCTCACCGCCTCGGAGTCCAGAAGCCCAGAAAGGCAGAAACGGAAGCGGAAGCGTGGAGTTTGTGGCTGACGGTGGCGGACTAGCGGTTCTGGCGGAGGAGCCGAGGAGGAGCATAACTCGTGACGTGGATGGCGTGGTCTAGGGCGAGACTCGAGAGGAAGGAGAGTACAGAGCAGAGCACTTGCCCTGAGCACAGTGAGCAGAACGCGTGGCCTCTCACTCTCTTTGTTCGGTATTTTGTGAAATTTTTTGAAAATAAGGGTATATGAGTAATTTAATTTGAAAATTTAAGGGGGGGCACTTGCCTCCCCTATCTACTACATAGGTCCGCCTTTGCATGTGGTGTTTATACGTCTACATTTGAAGGGAAATCAAATGGTAAGGATTTATTCAACTGCTACAATAGATAAACTTTAACTCATCATCTGGAAACTTGTCCAAGTCCTTCAATTATTTCATTTTGTATGATGCTGCTTCATAGCCATCTACGGCAACATTTATATTTCAAATGAGATCTATTTGATAGTTCTGCGCATTATGAGAAAAGAAAAAAAGTGGGAATCTTAATCTGTTTCAAATTCTCGATAAAGTGACCAACATTGGCTCTGTACTGAAAGTTAGTGGCGGATCCAAGAAATTAATGAAGGGGGCACTCATACGATGTGTTCAAAGGATATAAATTTGATATATCATATGACCTGGTGATATATCAGACTGGACCATTTTTTAAGGATGAAAAGAGATATAAATTCCAAATGCAAAACAATTCAAGTCTGAAAGGGACAGCAGAAAAGAAAGATTTTTTTTAAAGGGAGAAAAATCAACAAAAAATGTGATGAAAGATGTAGGGCCAAAAGAGATATATGAAGAATATAGATTTTCTCTGATCCAAATGGCTTTATAATAAAATGTTAAGATAAAACAATCAGTTAGTGCATGCTAAACAATGATTGTTGAGTTAGAAGAACTCAAACCTTATGACTGTTGCATAATTTGACACTCTTAGAGACCTCCTCTTCAGATTTGCAAATAAGAGTACAATGAAAGAAAATAAATACATGGGGACACTCTAACTTCTACCACGAGAATGTATCCACAATATTTTAAAAATCTATCCTACTCTCCCATGTCCATTCGAGATACTATAAAAAAATATGAGAAGTCTTTTTGATATATTGTATAGTCTAAAATGATAAACAAGGTATACATACGCATATTTGTAATCAACAATATGACACATCAGAAAGTCATATATCTCACATAAGCATTTTCGACGCAGCATGATTAAGAGTTTGGACATTCCAAGGCACATAACAGATGTCATGGAATCTCTTCTCAATAAAATGAGATATTAGACATAATAGCATTTGGGAGCAAAAGCACTAAGCATTTGTAAATACGAACATACAATTCTTCAAATATACAGATTGACCAATGTTATGTGGAAAATTATTTTAACAAAGAAATCAACCACATTATATCAGACTTGTCTATTTTCAAACAACATTCAGGTCAAATGGGGGGGGGGAATACTTTTTATAAGGTAGAAATAAATACCACAAGCAAAAATTGTTAGGATCATGGCAACATTCTACTAAAGCATATGATATATCAAAGTAGTATTCAAAATAAAGGTATCTAATAAAATATCACCAGGTCCAATTGCTCTGATGACAACCAAATCTCCACAACCATTGTGCTACTATATTCAAATAATTGTCACAATATTAAAATTCCACTTGAGAAACACAACACATTTTCAACATAGCTCAGCAACAAGTATTTTCAATAGTTTTGTTTTGAAAATTATAATGGAAATAAAGAACAACATATAATTGAAGTCTTTGAAATCTTTATTATTTGGAAAAACACTGCAATAGAAACTTCCAAGTTCTTTCTCATTGCAAGTACTACTCCACTACTGCACTATTGCAAAAATTTATGTTAAGCGTATCAAGAACAATCATTTAATTAAGTTTTTGGTCCAAGTGCAAAGAGCACTACTGCACTAGTCTTTGGTCCAAATTTCAAGCAAAATGTTGTGATATTACAGGTTTGCTATTTGATAATTATATAAGCCATGAATTTCACATAGACCAATTTGCATTTACAGGTACCAAACTACCAATTATAAACTAGTTAACTAACCAAATTAAAATAAAATAGGTAACTAACACAATCAATTATATATCTGTAATATCACAAATAATTAAATCATAAAGATGCTTAAACTTAAGAGAAAAAAGAAAAACAAAATCAAGCAAAATGGTTGTTGAAAATGTGCGAGAATGACAAGTGAAAAAGGGGCAAGGAATTAGCAAACCTGGTATATAATTGGTGTAGAAACGAAAGCACGGGCAGTGGGAAATCAATGGACTTCAGATATGCAGTAGCTGCAAAGGATGATGCAAAAATGGAAGCGGAAGCGGAAACGCAGCCCGGGCCTTGCCGCCTCGGAGTCCAGAAGCCTAGAAAGGCAGAAACGGAAGCGAAAGCGTGGAGTTTGTGGCTGACGGTGGCGTACTAGCGGTTCTGGCGGAGGAGCTGAGGAGGAGCAGAACGCATGACGTGGATGGCGTGGTCTAGGGCGAGACTCGAGAGGAAGGAGAGTACAAAGCAGAGCACTTGCCCTCAGTACAGTGAGCAGAACGCGTGGTCTCTCACTCTCTTTGTTGGGTATTTTGTGAATTTTTTTGAAAATAAGGGTATATGAGTAATTTAATTTGAAAATTTAAGGAGGGGCATTGGCCTCCCCTATCTACTACTAGGTAGGTCCGCCTTTGCTGAAAGTGATTCATGTATTCCAAGCCATAAGAAATTCAGCAAACTACACTGTATGATATCGACACAACAACATGTCTCTAACAGATTGCATCAGGATACATAAATTAGTTGTTATACCTTAAGTTTTATGTTCTGCGATAATTTGAAATACGAGAATTCACCATATGGTACCTATGACTTGCATTTTTGTTAATACTTAAGTACAAAACTAACTCAGAGTTTATGGAATTTTTTGAACTTTCATTCAATATGCCTAAGATAATGAAAGTTCAAAATTCCACAAGTGGAAACAAACTCTAAGCTGGAAATTAGAAGGATGAATGGATAAGATTGTTCTTCAGAATCTGATTGGAGCTAACAAGAACCCAGCTAGTCCAAGATTGGACATTTGAAAAGGTTAAGGTATTATCAGTGGCTGTACATGCAATCAAATCTAGTCAGAGAAACCAACTTTTTTTTGTCGGTGGCCAACTCCAACAGATTCTAATTAATCTCCATAAAAATATACATGAATTTAGTAAGATAGTTGTGCATTATTTGATTTGATTAAAATGTTTTGTACTAAACGAAAACGAAATTATTATCGCCATCTCTATTTTATGTTGGGAAGAAACCACTCACACACAATAAAGAAGATTGATGAGACAAGAAATAGTAATTTTGTATTAATTACTGCACATATATTCACTCTCTATCTGGTATAACACTCCTACTCTTTTATACATCACACAGATGCATATATCTAATTAATTAATTTATTATACAATAAACATTAATTGACCGAACGACATATAGTGAAAAGGCAAGAAAAAAAAACTCAAGATTTGAGAACTGGTTTAGATTAATCTTTCACACATCCAGTTCTGTACTTGCAAAGTTGACAAGAAATTTTTCTGAATGATAATAAAAAATTACAAGAAAAAAGGGGGAAGTTGCAATGGAAAAATTATTTATGGTTTGATTGTAATTAAAATGTTCCCTCATCTCTTAGGTTATGCTTTTGTTAATCTCTCAATATGTTACTCACATTTTACTCAACAAGATTTAGAATGACATTTCCTTTTCATTGTTCTTAGAGGAATACTAACAACACTCTTTGATACTCTTTTCGTAGTACTTTTTCTAGATTGATTGAAATTTATTGAAGACCTTCTCAATATGTTACATGTTTTACTTAACATGATTTAGAATGACATTTCATTTTCATTGTTTTTAAAGGAATGCTAGTATCACTTACTCTTATGCTTTCTTTCTAACACTTTTTCTATGATTGATTGAAATTTATTAAAATTCACCAATTAAAAAGAGGTTGCAACAAAGAGTGTCATTAACATTCTTCTTATTTTTATTCAGGAAATAAAAATGAGTTTTCAATCATCAGTTAGGATATTTTTTGTAGAACAATTGATGTAAAACATATTATTATTAGATATGTATTTATTTGGAGCCTATATAAAGGCTAGAGGAGTCACTTTCTACTTTCCTTCTTAGTATCAATATAATTCATTTTCAGTTTATCACACTTCTTCCCATTCCCTCATCTCTCTTGGTTCTGAGCCATTAGATATTTATTTTTGTTTTAGTTATATCTAATATTAAATAATTTTTATGATATAAAACATAAAAATAAATTCTATTGAGAAAATATATTTTAGTAAAAATTTAGTTTTTCTGGTTAAATTAAAAATGAAAACATATATTATTATTATTATGAAAAAATATTTCATACAATATAGATATTTCTTTTTATTATGTTTTTCACTCATTCAAGAGGGTGGATAAACTTTTTTATTAAATTAATTTTTTGGTCATCTAATTTAATTTTTTAGGTTAGATTTGGTCCTTTATTTTTTTGGATACAACTAGACATCTTCTAATTTTTAAAATAAGTTCAATTTCAACCTTTCTTTTAAATTTAAATGTGCTAAGAATATTTAGTGAGATAGCATTAGCATATCACACATTTTTCTTATCACAATTAGTTCAATTTAGATTACAAGACCAAATTGAACCAATTTTATAAATTAAAGAACCTAAATGAACAAAAAAATGACTAAAAGACCAAATCAAACATAAAAAATAAATTTGAGAACAAAAAACTAATTTAACAAAAAAATTGACTACTTTTTTTTATTCTTTAAAATAACACATTTTTATTTTATTTTTACTTTGTTTCTCACTCTCTTATAATTTCTTTCTTGCTTATTTCTACCTCATCCAAATACAAATTATGTTGAACAAGTCATTTCACTTAGCTTCTAGCTTTTTTCACTAGTTAAAAAACTTATTTAATCGTTTGGTAAATAAGCTTTTAAGTAGCTTTTAACGTTTTTTTTTAAATGCTAGTAGCATTTTTTAACTTCCAATTTTTTATATTTTATTCTCTTTTTATCCTTAAAATATTTATTCTATTTCCTTATTTTCTTTTTTAAATATTTCATTTTACATTTTCAGCTATTTCAATAACTAGTTTTACCAAATACTTATAGTTTAATAAGCTAGTTCCAGCTTTCAACTACCAACTTGTTTTTAAGCTTCCAGCTAGTTATGTCAAAAATATTATTTTATAATTATGATTCTATGAATCACATATTTTAAATTAGTAAGGCTATTGGATGAGATGAGGTAAAAACAATATTTTACTTGTAGATAATAATCTAAATCAAGCTGAAGAAGCTAAATTAGAAACAATTTTATCATCTCAAACCCCAACATATGAGTGATGTGGTTGTGGTTGGTCAAAAGAGTAAGTAAATTTGTAGATAATATAAGTGTATGGTATAAATGTTAGATAAACTAAATGATATAATTATGCTTATATACATCGGAAGCTATTAGATCAAATGCAAAAAAATTAAGATCATAAATACCTCTCGCCATTGCTATTCTTATTTGCTCTGAAGATGGGTTGAAGTTGTCTCTGAGTTAAGTGGTTCGAGAGTCAGATAATCCATGAACAGTTTATGAGTCTCCAAACTAATCTAACTTTTGGCTCAAGGATCTTCTATGTTTTCACTATCACTCATTGATGGTGTATTGAGATTTTTTTTTTAGATAGCAAGCATACAGACTTTGGCCATGGTGCACATATCCTTTTATAACATCTTCCCATCAAAGAAGTTTTTTTTATCTGCATAAAACATGGGCATAGTTGTTGAAAATAAGGGATAAGATCAGCAACAACTTATTCCTAAGAAGATGGGGTGAGTCGACCACCTTATGTGGTTTCGACTTAGTCAAGCAACATAAATGTAAAAAACATTCTCCCACTTGGTCGACATATCTCATCATACACTTTAGTGAGAAATAAAATACATGAATCATGGCGATAATTCCTCTAATATGTACGAGTATTATCTTTCATGTATTACATTGTATTATATTTCTCAAGCCCATACAACTTAATGAATAAACCCAATGTTTATTCTAGGTCCAAACTTAATTGATGTTTCTCAGAATAAATAATTGTAGATGTGCATAAACTGAATGAAAAACATCACAATAAAGTTTCTTAATATCATTCTTAGAATGAAAATCACATATGGAAACAAGTCTCATCCTTTCCACATGATCCTTAAATTTAAATGGTGGCATGCCCTTAGTTAAAAGATCAACAATCATTAATTCAATGCTAATGTGCCCAATAACCACTGTATTATCTTTAACACATTCTCTTATGGCTAAATACTTAATATCGATGTGCTTGCTTCGACTACCACTTTTGTTATTCTTAGCCATAAAAAAAAGTAGTTGAATTATCATAATATATCCTTAATGGCCTAGAAATGGAATCCATAACTTTAAGCCCAAAAATGAAAATCCTCATCTATACACCATATGAGGTAGCCTCAAAACAAGAAACAAACTTAGCCTCCATAGTAGAAGTAGTAGTCAAGGTCTGCTTGACACTTCTCCAAGACACAACTCAACTAGCTAGCATAAAAATATATCCCAAAGTCGATTTTCTCAAATCAACGCAGCCAATGTAGTCTGAACCTAAGTAGCTAATCACTTCCAAGTGGTCAATCCATTTGTACATAAGCATCTAAACCTAGGTTACTTTGATATATCCCTAACACTCCAACCGCAAAAGCAATATCATGTCTTGTGCAGACCTGAGCATACATAAGGCTCCAACAGTTGAAGCATAAGGAATGTTCTTCATTTTTTACCCTTCACAATGGAAACTACACTTGGTGAACAATCACTCATTCTAAATCTTTTCAAAACTTTGTTAATATAGATCTCTTGAGACAAACCAAGTATACATCTTACTCTGTCTCTATGTATCTTGATACCAATAACGTAAGAGACATCACTCATATCCTTTATATCAAAGTTCTTAGAGAGAAATTGTTTCACCTCATATAGCAAACTTTGTCATTGGTTCCAAGTAAAATATCATCCACATATAAAATAAGTAAACAAATTTTTCTCCCACTGACCTTCTTGTATATACAGTGATCCATAACATTTTCTATGAAACCAAATGAAGAAATAACGTCATGAAATTTTAAGTACCACTGACGGGAGGCTTGTTTCAATCCATTTGTTGCAACTCTAAGTCAAAATGTGCAACCAGTGCCAGAATGATGCGAAGATAATCTTTCTTAGATACAAGAGAGAATTTTTCCTTATAGTTGATTCTTTCCTCTTTTTATTAAATCCCTTGGCTACGAGTCTTGCTTGATATCTCTCAATGTTACCTAATGAGTCTTTCTTAATTTTGAAGACCCATTTATATCCAATGGCTTTTGCACCATTAGGCAACTGAACAAGATCTCAGACTTCATTCAATGCCATAGAATTCATCTCATCTTTCATACCATCATACCACAAGTTTGATTCCTTAGAACTCATGACTTGTGAAAACATTTCAGGATCATTTTCAGCTCCAATATTATAGTTAGATTCCTGTAGATACACAACAAAGTCACTCGGTATACTGATTTTTTTATTTTTATTTTGGTAGATCTCCTTAATGTTGTTTCATTATCTTCTTGAGAAACTTGTTGTTCAATTGGTTGATCAAAAATTTCTTCTTGCTCCTCATGAACAACTTGATCTACTAGATTATCAGCAGGTTGTGGATCTTGAATGATAGGTTGCACAACACCTCGTTGCACAACACCTCGTTGTGGATCTTGAATGATAGATTTTATTTCTTAACAATCAATCTAAGATTTGAAGTGGATGATTGAGTAACTGACTTATCTTTGTCAGAAATAAAATCTCTGGATTGATCACTCCCACTAATCAAGTCATTCTCAAGAAATTCAACATTTCTTGAATCCACAATGCTTGTACTATGAAATGGACAGTAAAAATTGTATCCCTTAGACCTTTTAGCATATCCAATGAAGTATCCCCTAATGGTCCTTGGGTCAAGCTTCTTTTCATGTGGGTTGTAGATTCTCACTTCAAACGGGCATCCTCAAACGCGTACATGTCACAAACTTGGTTTTCAACTCTTTAATAACTCAAATGGTGTCTTTGGGACAACCTTAGTTAGAACTCGATTCAATATGTACATTGTTGTCTTCAGTGCGTTAGTCCACAATGACTTGGGAAGCTTGGAACTACTAAGCATACTTCTCACCATGTCCATTAATGTTCGATTTCTTCTTTCTGCTACACCATTCTGATATGGAGAACTAGGCATAATGTATTGGGCAACTATCCCATGCTCCACAAGAAACTTCGCAAACGGACCAGGCGCTTGTCCATCTTCAGTGTATCTACCATAATACTCTCCACCTCTATCTGATCTCATGATTTTAATTTGTTTACCGCATTGTTTCTCTACTTCCAATTTAAATACCTTAAAGGCATCTAATGCTTCATACTTATTATTAATCCTGTAGAGATACATGTATCGCGAATAATCATTTATGAAAGAGATGAAGTATTTCTGACCATATGCGTCCATATTTGGACAACATATATCAGTATGTATGATTTCTAATAATCTATTACTCCTCTTGACACCCTTTTTGGACTTGTTTGTTTACTTTCCCTTAATACAATCTACACGAGTTTCAAAATCAGCAAAATCTAGAGTACTAAGTACTCCATCATTTACTAATCTCTGAACTCTTTGAATGGAAATATGTCCCAGTCTTCGATGCCACAACATAGAGGAATCATCATTCATAACACATCGTTTCGTGCCAACATTAACATGCATTACATCATAAGTGGTATCATTTTGCAAATTAATATAGAAAAGACCATTTTGCAAATCAATCCACCATGTGTTATGATTAATATTAATCATATTAGATTTATAACAAACTAAAGAGGTAGGCATACCTTTCTTTTCCAACCATAGCTTGAACTTAGGACAATCTTTCTTCATGTGCCCCTTCTTTTTATAGAAGAACACCTGGATTCTTTCTTAATTCCAGATTGAAGTGGTATTTTACCACTTCCCTTGTTCTTATGGCTTCTTATTATCCTTCCTTTCAGCTGTCATAAGAGAACTCTCTCATTGTTCAAACTACAACCTCCCTTCTTCCTGAACACACATAGTCATGAGTTCATTATTAGTCCATTTGTCTTTATGTGTGTTGTCGGATATTTTAAAGGGACCATATGGTGCTGGGAGAGTATTTAGAATAAAATGCACCAGAAATGAGTCAAACATGTCCACCTCTAAAGTTTTAAGTTGAGCTGCAATGTCCCTCATTTACATGATGTGCTCACGCACACCCCTCAGAGTATTGAGCTTCATGGAAGAAAATTTCATTATTAAGGTACTGGCCAATAGTTTCCTTGAAGTCTCAAATTGTTTATCAATGTACTTCAGGAGCCCTCTCACATTGTCATATTGTTCAACTCAGCCCTTAATACCAACCAATATTTTAGTCTTAATGAATATCACACAGAGTCGGTTGGATCTTTCCCATTTCTAGTACAGATCCATCTCCTCTGGTTCACTGTTCTCTGTAATTCCTGGTGGCTCAGGTTTTCTGATAGCATAATCAATGTCCATATATGCTTATCATTAAAATATGCTTACTGTAGATACACAATTGATTTAATATTCTCTAGATACAAAAATGTTTTCTTCTCAATTTCGGGACATCAATTGTATTAATAGGTTGTGTAGTTACAAAATATTTCAACATATATGCATATCATTAAAATTTGAGACAAAAATAATGTATCATGTTTTACCAATGTAAGTCATGCTTATAAAATTATAAATTTAGCGACATAAAATTTGTCTATGGGCTAAAATTTTAATTCAATTAAATTCACATTAACATTATGATAAAACTATCAAGTTATATTTCTATATCCCTATGCACAAATCAAAAAATATAATTAATATTTTATCCTAATTAATCATACAAAAATATAATAAAAATTCTTGTGGGATAATATCTACTATATTATATATGACTAATTATAATTAAAATCATCTACCTTATGTGATCTAAAGGCTCCTAATATATAACATAAATAATTAAAGTTGTTGTGGCTAAGCTTTAATTAATTAAATTATATAGATCACTAACATTATCTTTATATTATTGCATCAAGCTCCAAGCAATAATGTCAAATTATTAAATATCACGAAATAATAACTTGAAAAGTGTAACAATTAATTACAATATTATGACTAATTTCTTATATGATCTTTAACCAACTTAATATATAATTTTAATCAAATTATAAATGTTGTGACTAAATCCATAATTAATCAAAATTATAAAGATCACTTAGACATAAAACTTAATCATATAAGAATAAATCATATTATGTACTTGAAGATTAAGATATAATACAATGATGAATAAAAGTGTCATATACAATTGCATAATTGAAACATAATATTATGCATTTGATTTAATATATAAATGCAAAGAATAAACTTTTCCAGAATATATTCATACATAAAACAAATAAAAGCTCCGCGAACTTCAAAAGTAAACATAAACACATAAACATATAAGATATAGAAAAACAAATAAATATCAAATAATCTTAAAGGGCCCAGTGGCACATGTGAGTTTTTCTAAACGGTTGGTCACGGGTTTGAGATTCACACAATGCAAAAATGTTTTTTTATTGTTCATCATCTTCAACCTTGAGCCGAGTCATTATGACCCGGTTGCGACCCACGAATCCAAATAAAAAACCTGTTAATTTTCAGTCATTTTAAACACCGAAATCCATGTTTTAATTTACAGAAAGCTTAGAAACTCAATTTCCATATGATTTTAGGTCTCCTCAATGATTAAACGTTCAAAATAGAATACTGATAATTCAAAATAGAAACTCAATTTCCATATGATTCCAGGTCTCCTCAATGATTAAACGTTCAAAACAGAATACTGATAATTCAAAACAACGCTTAAAAAAATGTCAAACAAAGCAAGGCAGAGGAAACTGAAGCTCTGATACCAAATGTTAGATAAACTAAATAATCTAATCACGCTTATATATATCGAAAGCTATTAGATCAAATGCGAAAAAATTAAGATCATAAATACCTCCCGCCATGACTATTCTTAATTGCTCCGAAGATGGGTTGAAGTTTTTTATGAGTTAAGTGATCCGAGAGTCAGATAATCCGTGAATAGTTTATAAGTCTCCAAACTTATCTGACTTTTGGCTTAAAGATCTTCTGTGCTTTCACTATCACTCACTGATGGTGTATTGAGATTTTTTTCAGATAGCAAGCATAGGGACCTTGGTCATGGTGCACATATCCTTTTATAACTTCTTTCCATCAAAGATGTTATTTTTTTATCTACATAAAATGTGGGCATAGTTGTTGAAAATAAGGAATAAGATTAGTAGCAACTTATTCCTAAAAAGATGGAGTAAGTGAACCACCTTATACGGTTTTGACTTAGTCAAGCAATAAAAAAGAAAACAACAATAAATTGAATGGTGTCATTAGCGAACTATTTTGAGGTTAAAAAAATGCATGGCCTAACGATTCACCAGTTTGATCACTAAAGTATAAACTCATAAACTCAAACCAACTCACACCAAATCTATTGCATGATCAATTCATTTAGTGGCCCAAACCGAGCTAAGTATGATAACATTGAGTGTTTAAAGTCTATCTAGATACAATGTTAGAAATATTTTTTAGAACTTTTTTATTAAAAAAAACTATATTTCCAATGAAAAAAACTCTAAAAAACATTTGTAATTTATATTTAAACATGTCCTTAAAACAACAACTCCTTCATCTTGTCCACTACGATGTACAAATACGATCGATGTACAGCCCGCACGATTCATGTTTTGATTGGCTTAATTGATGATTATGTCCTTTCTCACACTAAGAATGATGATGAAGTGAATATACATGTCAGTGTCATTTTCAGTCTTTCGCTATCAGCTGTTGATGGCTGTAGCCTGTATGTAGTCCACTACTGTCTTTCTCTCTGTCTTTTGGATCCTCACTCTTCAAAAATTTCTTTTCTTCCATGTTTACCAAAATACCAATGTTTTTTTTTTCACAGCCAAATAATTATTATATATTATAGAAAGAGAATCTGGCACCAAAATACCAATGTAAACGTAATAAAGTGATGATATACACAAATAATCTTACAAGTTTTAAGAAAACAGAGACATGATTTACACACGTGCTAATTTTACAAATTTTTTCATTCCCTTTTATAATAATTTTCAAATACATTTGCGTTGATTTCTAGAATTTTAATAGCCATGCATGATGTTGGTATTTTGGCATGCATTAATATGAATGCCATTATTATTTTATAGTATTTTCAGCGAATATACATGCGAAGCTTCATCAAATTAGTGAGACTGAAGAAGTGGAAGTTGCTTGAATAAGGAGGCTTCCATATCCGGTATTTTTTTTCTTTTGTATTGTGATGGTTCAAAATATTATTGAACATATAATTTCTTATAAATCATTTAAATTCCTCACCATTTGTTCTCTCCAAATAAATTAATTTTGATCCTATGGAGCATTTCGCTTTGAAAGGATTCCATTGATCAGCCATATATAGCTGTATGCAGCTGCCTTTATAATTATAGAGACTAAGACATGCATTTTATTTTTGGCCACAAAGAAGGCATCTTATGTGTTGTGATTGGGGCAAAAATATTCGTGCTTTGCACTGTGCACTTGCATTTGCTATTTGGACAGCACTTCGATCACCTCACCTCATTTTGCTCTTATTGTTAGAATTGTGATTTTTTGGACACTTTCAACAATATAAATACTTCGTTAACATTATTTTTTATCCTTTTCTTTCTTAATACATATTACCTATATTACATTACACTTTTCTCTCTTCTATCTCTTTCTATAGGTGTGTATTAGTATAAGGTGTTAATAAAACATTTTTCTACTAATTATAGCATGTTTGTTTTAATGTTCTGGGCCATCCAAATCCACGTTCAACTAAAAACTACAAATTCTTACATGTTACCTACATCCAACATGTAAACAACCGTACATTTAATTTCATCGTCTTACATTTTTCACAAAACTCTTCTACGAATATTTAATTACTATATATTATTCGGTATTTAGATTTATATAAAAGAAACTTCTTAATTAAAGTATAACAAAAATCCATATATTATATATAGATCAGTTTTGTCTGGATCATAATTTATATCCCGTGTTGGATAACAAATTTCAAAAGTATTTGCATTTTAGTTCATATTTATTCATTTAATTATATATAATGTGTACTATCTTTAATATACCATATTCCATTTCAGAAAGAAAATGGTCACATTAATCATATTTTTTTTAATAAAATCATTTTTTTTGTTATTGAAATATATACCTATATATTATAATTTAGTCTTAAAAATTATATTTTATTAATTTAATAATTTAAATTTCAAATCTAGAAGATATTAATCATTCTATTTTTTTCAATTTACAACCTTGAATAAAAGTAAAAGTCTAATGTAATAATTAGAATATTAAATGTTGATATTTTCATTTTTTTTTTTTGCTTAACAGATGCTATAACATATTTCAATACGGACTTGACATAATTAAATATTATAACTCGTGTAGATATATATGTATATATATAACCTTTTTCTAATAAGTAAAACTATGCATTATTGTAAATTGTAGTCCAGACTGAGAACAAGTAGTGCTATTGTTTGGAAAAAAAAGACATGAAAGATACAAGAGTTCTTGAATGACAGCACAGCCCTCAAAATAGAATCACAAAAGCAATACACCCATAGCCATACAAATACCGGCTAATATACAGTACGCCATTTGAACCAGCTGACTGGTGTTTTGACCCTAAAACAATGGTGCTTTGTTAAATATAACATTCGAAGAACATTGGTACAAGTCAGAAAGTACTGTATTCGAACACGAGGTCGTAAATGTTTCAATACTTGTCATATAAATGTTTGAACATTATAAAATTACACGAGTATCTCATTCTTCTTTTTGGTAAGGCCTACAAAAGACGAATAGACCAAAATGAAAAAAATTAAGGACTATAAATTGATGGGATTTGATCTTTGAAGGATAAGATTCTTAAAATCAATCTTAAGAAACAAAACTGGTTTATCAACTTTTTAGGAGTAAGAAATATTTTATTTTATTTTATTTTGTGAACCTTAGTATACTCCATGGAGAATTAAAGACTAATTTCTTAATCCTTATCATATGTTTAGAGGACAATATTATATATCAATCATATCATACTAGGTTAGTTTTCTCTTATCTTTATAACCTTCTTTACAAATTTTTTTAAATGATATCTTTTAGGGGGTATTTGGTAGGGAGAAATTTTTTTCATGCTTGAAAATTATGGTTAATGTGAATCATGAATCTTGATAATCATATTTTTTGTGAATGAATAAAACTAATTTTCTTGGTCATTAAGATTCTTTTGATAAGTTTTCTATGAACCAAAGAATTATACATATTTATACATATTATTTTAATTATTGATCACATTATATAATTTAGGCTTATATGAAATTTTAGTCTTTTTATTTTGCTCAATCTACAATTTTGATCATTCCATATTAAAATAAAGACATTTGATTCCTCTATTTTTTTAAAAATTCATAATTTTAGTCTTCATATTTCAAGATAATTAAAGATATTTGATCCTTCTATTTTAGAAATTTCAAAATTTTTATTTTCAAATTTTTTTTAAAAATATAAATTTTGGTCAAATATTTAATTTTATCCACATTTTATTTATTTTATTTCTTACATTATAATTAATTAAATTTTTTTTATGATACCTTAAATGAATGTGTTAGGTCTAGGATTCAACTGGATCAAAATAAAAGAAATAAAACATAAACAAAATTGAGAATTTGACTAAAATTAAAAATATTGCAAAATAGAAGGATCAAATATCTCTATTTGAAATATGAACTAAAATTGTAGATTTTTAAAAATAAATTAATCAAATATCTCTATTTTAAAATGAAGAGACCAAAAGTACATATTAAGCAAAATAAGTGGACCAAAATTGTATTTAAGCCTATAATTTAATGAAGAATAACATGATTTTTTTGCTATAATAAAAAAATTAAACTAAAAAAATAAGATTCTCACCTTCCTAATGATAAAGTTTTTATAGGAAAAGGATTAAAAAAATATTACTGAAAAACATCACTTCCCAGTAATATATATTTTTTAAAATACATATCAAAGATGAGAAATTAAATTTTCTAACTTATAATTTTTGAGAAACTAAAAACTTCTTACCTACTAAACACCTCATTAAAATAAACATTCAAAAGTATATCAAAATTTGAAATTAAATACATCCTTAATTAGTGACTGTAAAGATAAATTTGTAAGGATCATCACGAAGATAAATGTCATATTCGAAATCTAATTATTATTCAATAATATGTTCTAGTTTCTTGCAATGAGCAGGTCCCACGTTGGAGGTAACTGCCAATAGGACCTGTTCGTGATCAATCAATCAACTTCTCTAAGCTGTCCACACTCTACACAGATTAACACAAACAATAGTCATAGCTCAAACAATTATGAATTAATGGCTGACTCGCCTCAACTACCAATTTAAGGATGCCAGTGGAGCTCATAAGTAACAACATTGTTAGGCCATTCACCAGTAATACTAATGAACAATTAAATTCGTACCAAACCTGTTTCTCAAACTTATCACCCATAACATCAATAGTTATCTTAATTTAAGAGTCTAACCTTTTTCAACAATTTTTTTTATAAAGGTAAACTTGAAAATCAAATTCTTAATTATATGTTTAAGAAACAATATTATCACTCAGTATACTGCATAATGTTAGAAAACAGGAATAAGAATATTTGTTATGGAATTGGGAGCATTAGGCAAAGTTTTGAACCGTTTTCTCTTTCCATGATAAAGTGTATATTTAGATGTCAGTACCATAAATACGTTTGGATCATATGAACTAGAATTAAAAAATATGTATTCATAAAATAAAAAGTATTGTATATTGAAAAAATGTCAGTACGATAAGTAATTTTCTATTTCAAAAAAAAAATTAATTTTGAAATAATAAATTATTATTTCTTTATTTTATGTCCTAGAATTTAAAAATATGTAATGAAGTTTTTAAAATTAAAGCACATTTTCAGCTTTTATCCCCCATATAGTCTAATAAAACATAAAGGGGAAGTACGAGAAATATTGTAGTGATATTTACGTACAATAAACGTCTGAAGACGTACTGTTGGATCGTATGAACTAATTTCCTAATATTGTAGACCTTTGTTGGACATATATATGCCTAGCCAATTAGTAGGCAAAAAGAGTGTATTTTTTTTAAGTGTATTTAGTTTAAAGGATGAAAATAGAGATGATGAAAATAAAAGAAATTTTTTTTACTTAAAATAGAGTATTAAAAATATGAAATTCACGTGAAAAATATTTTTTTTTCTTATTTCTTTTTTTCCACCCTAAATCAAACAAAACCTAAAAGTGATCCTAAAAAGTGATGTTTGACTTTTTTTTACTCATTTCCCCCCTAATAATATCGTTTGTTTGATTGTGTTTTTGTTTTTTATTTCATGCTAACTTTTTAAGTAATTAAGTATCTTCGTTTTTAAAGTTAGAAAATTGACTATCTGGTTGATTTTCTTCGACGTAAACTCTCAAAGTTCCAGTTTTACTTAAAATATTTATAATTAAATTGTTTTATTTAAAATTTATCAAATAAATATGAAATTTGATGTCATAAAAAACATTAAATTTCACCCAAAATTGAAAAAAACACAACTTCCTATCTTCAAATCCTAATCTCATATCCTATAAAATCTTCAAAATTTTAACAGTTTTCACTAAATTTATCACCTCAAATCTTTTAAATCATTTCATATCTTAATTTCATCATAAAAGTCTAAATATTTAGATAGAAAATAATTTGAGAATTTAAATTAAAAAATCAACAAAGGGACCATTTTTCTTAATTTCAAAATTAAGACAAATCAATTAGTGAAAAAATATTGAGGTACCAAAAATCGCGTACAGTAATAAATAGAGGAATTATAAGTACAAAACGAGAGAGATTGCGATATTTCAATTTACATATTATACGTTTAAAGCGTATGTATAAAAAAATATTATGTGTTTAAAGCGTTTGATTGTGATATAAAATCATTATCAGTAAGAAAATTATAAAGTTGACTTGCTGATTAAAGAAAAAAAAGTTGTGGATTCCAATTTCTCTCACCAATATTCTAATAAAAATTAATAACTAACATTTGCGCTAAAAAAATAGTTATCAAAAAAATATTAAAGTCATTCCATTTAAAATTATGGGTATAGTATTCAGATAAAAAATTATGGATAGTGTATTTAGAATTTCTAATGCATTGAGTTAAATTTTATGAGTAAAAGAGGAGACAAACACTCATTTCCTTAATTTTGAGTTCTTGACAGATAAGTTTTTCACCTTTATAATTTTAAAAGGTTGGATATGTCATGTGTCAGTGTGTCACGAAAGAGCTTTAGATTGAATGAAAATAATCAAATTGAACAAGATATAAACAATAAAGACCATTAAGATTTTAAAAATTAGATGTAACGAATGACGGGCCTACATGGAGAATAATGACGGCAATTACCCTCACAAAGTAAATTTTTTACTTGAATGTATTGAATAAAAAAATTTCTCCATAAAAAAATAGATTTTGTCTCCACAAAATAATTTTTGTAATAAGATGAATGTAAATAGTTATAAAATATAGCAAAAAGAATAAATTAATATTAATTTTATCTATTTTATCTATTTTATTCTTTTAAATTTTAATATTTTTAATTTTTTATCACCATTGTTAATAAAACTTATATAATTTTTTTTTGAGAAAATATTAGACTATTTTTTATCTCCACTGAAAAAAAATTCTAATGTAACTTATTATTGTATGTCTCTCCAATATTTTTAACTCTCTTAACAACCTAGGTAACAAATGTAATTCCAGACTTACTCTCAAATTTGATGATTTTGATTTTCTAATCACATTAGAGGTAATTAATCAGGTTTTTCAGAAAAATTAATAAATACTCCACATTTATAGTTACATGTTAACAAAAATAAAATACAAAACTAAAGGTGTGAGAATAAACTCACTCAGTTGTGAGATATATAGAGACCATACAATGCTTGTTTTAAAGGTTCTCGTCACTTGGATGCAGAATTTTAATTTCTATTTTAAAAAAATAAAGCATACATATTTTTGTAATTTTATGATATTATATATGTGTAAGTCACTTTGTATTTAGCAATCAAAAGAATCTCTATTTATTATATAGAATATAATATATTTGCTGTGTGTTTGGATTTATTTTATGTTTAAAACAAAATTATAATTCTATAATCTAATTTGAAAAAAAAATCCTCCATAATTATCCAAATTAAACATGTTATTAATTTGGTTAAAAAGTTCAAGTGCAAGGATATCAGTAATTAACAAAAATAAATGAAGTAATAGAAATAAATTAAAAACCGTACTTGCATGTGACCATTTTCGTAGTTAAGAGGATTAATTGCAGAAGTTGATATATAGTTGACAGACATCTTAAAATTTCATTGCTCTAATTTTTACACTTCTACAAAAATATCAGCAAGGTACTATTCGAATATAGCTATATTTTTTTAAGTATGTAATTAAAAATTTGACGTTTATGTATATAGAATTATGTATTAAGAGAGATTAATCCTTTAAATTAATTTTAATATTTTAAAAAAGAATGATAGTGACATTTCATTTGACACTTTTTTCAACACTGTATGTAATTGATCTCATATCTAAATACTTTCCTAATGATCAGTTTCCAATGCTTAATAAAAAATACTTCCCTTTAAGTAAAAAATACTTTTGTATTTTTTTTAAAATTAATATGTTCTATCAACTAACATTTTCCTAAAGCTCTTAATATTTATTCTTTTTACTTCCTTAATTAAATTATATCTCTTTATAATCCATAGGATTGGAATAATGGTGTAAGGTATCATTGTATTTACATGTAGATGAATGATTTATTTAGTGAGATAATTTGTATTTAATTTTATCTATGTGTAAAATTTCCTTAAACCAGCAACAAGCACACATCGCAAACAAGATTAGTTTCTAACTCATTAGATTGGGAGAGACCCAAAACTAAAAAAGAAAACTATCTCTTTATGCTTAAACTAGTATTTTTTTTGCAATGTATATAGACAGCATTATCTTAATCTTATTTAGGAACAATCTAAAAATACTTCTTTTTAATTTCTATATTTTAGAGAATTAGAAACAAATCCTTGTGTTTAGTTGGATGTAATTTTTAAAATAGTCTTAAATATATTTTTTGTTTTTTAAATTTAATTGGTTTTGGTCTCTAAATTTAAAATTATTTGTTTTGTCCCTTTTTCTAAACATTGCTAAATACTCCATTTATGTCACTAACAAATTACAAGTTTTTACATGATAACTCGCTTTAGTTTTGCGTTTTTATTATCAAACATACTACTACATGTATGTTTTTCTTTCAAGACTATTTGGAAAATAACATTTGGATAAAGGACTTAAACTTTTTTCTCATATTACATGCACTACAAAGATCAATTTTAAATTTGAAAAATCATAAACAAACTTATCCCAAATTATGTGACTGAAAACATATTTAGCTCTTTAAAATATCTCCATGCTTCATTTCTAGTTTCTAATATCCTTCAAATCGGGAAGTTTGGAGGTGAAGTTTTTCAAAACCTTAAATCCAAACCAAGATAACCTCAAAGCTCGGGTAAGTACATGAAGATAGAAAACAATTGAATGCGTTTAGCAATTTTTACCATCCACACATAAATGGTGTTCTTTATTCTATTTATCACATACACAACTATATAGGATGCACACGTTGAGAAAGTGATTTAGGCAGCAGAGGATTAAAGGCGCCAAACAAGAATACAAACTGTTGGGTAGGCCCTAATGACGGCAATCCATTAGCTGTATGGAAAGCTAAGGCCCGTTTTGATTTGACACAATATTTCAATTCAATGCCACTCTCAAAACACAAACAACAACAACAACAACTCTTGTTAATTTCCCTTCCCTTCTTTTTCCTTTGTTTTCCCCATATAAATAAGACTCTCCCCTAAGCTTCCATGTCACAACAAAAATTTTCTTCAGTTCACTATATCCATGGCAATATCTTACCAATTTAGAAATTCTGGTGTCTTCTTTTTCCTTTGTGTTCTTCTCTTATCTGGTGTGTGTGTTTTGGGTCGACCAGCCACTTTTCTGCAAGACTTTCATGTCACGTGGTCTGACTCCCACATCAGACAACTTGATCAAGGCAGGGCAATCCAACTCAGACTTGACCAAAGCTCCGGTAACAATTAACAACATTAACATGTCCAAAACTACTCCTATGTTTTTTTAGATTCCTTAATATTATAATATATATTGAAAAACTTATATACATGGTCACATGGTCCAAAAGAAACATCATTTTGAATCGATATTGCTCCGTAGAAACAATGTCGACTTTACAAGTAAAATGAAGATTTACCTCTGAACACTTGTGTTACAGGATGTGGGTTTGCTTCCAAGGTGAAGTACATGTTCGGGCGTGTTAGCATGAAGATCAAACTCGTCCCCGGAGACTCTGCTGGCACGGTCACTGCATTTTATGTAAGTTTAAATTTTCTTAACCACATTCATTAAATTTGTTTGGAAATTTCTCAGAGTGGAAGACTTATATGTAATAATATATGTTGGTTTTGTGGTAGTTGAACTCTGACACGAACTACGTTCGCGACGAGCTTGATTTCGAGTTCTTGGGCAACCGTACTGGGCAACCTTACACAGTTCAAACAAACATCTACGCTCATGGAAAGGGTGACAGAGAACAGAGGGTTAACCTCTGGTTTGATCCTGCTGCAGACTTCCACACCTATTCAATTCTCTGGAACCATCACCATATTGTGTAAGTAATTAAACACACATACACTTATGGATAAATCATAAACAATTTTATTTACATTTAAATATGTTTTTTTTATCTCTGATAAAAATTTGATTTTTGCTTTTACTTTTTAATAAACTTTTATTTTGAGTTGAGTTTTTAATAAAATAATAATTTTATTTTTAATCATATTATATTTTAGTGCCTGAAAAGTTAACAAATTTTGTGTTTGTTTTCAATAAATTAGTGAATTTTGTTTTAGTTTCGATTAATAATAAATGAAATTTTTTTACGAGAGAATAAATACAAAAATGGTTAATTTATTATGAATTAAAAAAAGTTTTAAGGACAAAAAATAAATTTGTTATTTTACTAGAAACTTAATACAAAAATAAATGATCAAAGAATAATCACAAAATTTTGAATATTTATTAAGATTGAAAATATATTATATTATAGTGTTTTATCAAATATTTATTCAATACAAATAAGTATTTATATGTTTGAATGTAAAATTTAGTGTAAATTTAAATTCGGTCAACCAATCAAATATCACTGACATCAAATTTAAATTAATTAGTCAAAAGTAACAAACTTTGCATATACAATCATTAGGATGGAATGATAGTATAAAATTTATTTATACTATATACTCTTAAAACGTGTGATTGAGTATAACTCAATTTTATAAAATCAAGTAAGGTGATTCTTATTTATTTATTCTATCTTAAAGTATTATCGGTGGCTTATGAGAGACTTGAATTTTTCCTAATTGTTTTGCAGATTCTACGTGGATGATTTTCCAATATACAAAAACAACGAGGCTCGGGGGATTCCATACCCAAAGATGCAGGCAATGGGAGTGTATTCCACATTGTGGGAAGCAGATAACTGGGCGACAAGGGGTGGATTGGAGAAAATAGATTGGAGCAAAGCACCATTCTACGCTTACTACAAGGAGTTCGACATTGAAGGATGTGTAGTGCCAGGACCTGCAAACTGTGCCTCCAACCCAAGTAACTGGTGGGAAGGGGCAGCATACCAAGCCCTTAATTCCATTGAAGCAAGAAGGTACAGGTGGGTTCGTGTGAACCATGTTATCTATGACTATTGTAAGGATAAGTCAAGGTTCCCAGTGACCCCACCAGAGTGCCTTGCTGGCATTTAATTTAATTAAATTTTCAGTGGTTCACAATATTCATGCATGCCTCACTAATACGTTGTACATGTTTGTTATTTTGTTCCTTACACTGTTTGTTTTTGTTGTGTTTTGTACACATTGTGCATATAACAAATTATTCCATGGGTCCGAGCTCGTACGTTGGATTAAGCCTGTGTTTGAATCAGACGGGGGAATAGGTTGTTTGAGTTAAAATAAACCTCTTGTGGCCCTCTTTCTTTGTATTTTAGTGCTCGTATATTGGTTGTGATATAAGAAAGCTTTGTAATTGTACCCATTATTGTGATGAAATGAAATGAAATTTATAGCTATTTTTGATGTACTATACGGCGAACCTCAATTTATGTGGAATAAAGTCTTCCTCTGTTTCTGGATAAGAAAAATGACAAGGAAAATTGGTGGTTCTAGAAGATTACATTAACATGCTCCAAGCTGGTCTTAGCTCTTTGATTTGTCGTCTTTTTTTCTAATTTATTGATGTCATGTCAATAGATCGGAGTCACATGATCTGTTCAAACAAAGGCTGGTACCAACACTAGTTAACATCAATAATAATAGTTTATATCTTTTAAACAGGTGATTTAGAGTTTATATTTTTATATTAGGTATGAAATAAATAATATTAAAAAAGAATATTCACATTACCTTATGTACATTTACATTCTTCAATAAATGAATATTAATCATTACTTTTAGCAAACAATGCTCCTTCTTAGTAACATATATTTTCCTTAAAAAACAGCTAATAATAAAGGTTTTGGAGGATTGAGTTATTTTGAGAATTGCATTTGAAGTATTTTTAATGTCCTTCTCTTTTAGTAACTTTTTGGATGTTTCTTTTGCTGTACTTTTGGCACTTCTGGTGACTTTTATTTTTAATTAATATTTATTTATTTGGCCGATAATATAAAATAAAATAAAAAAGAGTTCTTGCTCCCATCATTCATCTCGGTGTGCCTGAATAGAAGATATTTTTCAATTTAAAACTTTAAGAATTAATTCTCTGATAAAATATTATAAGGCTAAAAGAAGTAATGATGAAGAAGTTGGATTAGCTGAAGTGGGTTTATACCTTGATGTAAGCATGAAGAACTTACAATAAATTTGTAAGCACACGTCCGACCAGGTCCAGGGTTAATATAGGTCTCATTCACCTAATGTTCAATAGAATTAATACGTACGGACGTGCAAGAGCACTGCAATAACACTTCTGATCTTTGACAAGATGAAAAACAACTATATCCGCTAGGGTAGTTAATCTAGCGGTTTTACAATATTAGTAATATGCGTGCATATGTGCCTACACAAGATTCTAAGTTCTAGCATTTACGCAAAAAAAAAAAAAAAAACAAATGAAAAGCTACTATTACAGGATTAGGAGAAATTAAAATCATAAAAAAGCCACGTAATAATGTCTAGAAATCATAAACTTAAAATAATATTTAATTAAAATGTATTGAATATATATATATATATATATATATATATAATAGTAAATATATTTTTAAAAATCATTATTCATAAAACATTATACTATTCATATGACAAAAAGAAAAATAAACCATAAATATATATATTCATAGTTCCCTTAATAAAACAATGTATTACCTTAAAATAAATAGAAAAAGATAAACCTTTAAATAATGGATTACTTTAAGTTAGTTAAACAATATATTATCTTATGAATAAGATGTATTTAATTTAAGATTTTTATATTACTAATTTAATTATATGTGGGTTGGGTTGGATTTGGTAAGATTCAAAACTCTAAATTTATCATTCAATCTAATTTTAATTGAATTTATTAAATTTAAATTAATCCAATCCAATGACTCAATTTAATCTATAAAAATATAATTAGATTGGAATTAAATTGGATAGGTTTACATATTGAATTGGATCCGCTTACGCCCTATGAAACTAAAGAGAGGAAAACACTTTATGGGAGGAGTTTGAAAACCATTAACCTTAGGGCATCATTGTGAAAATTCGTTCACAATCCTTAGGGCATCACTGTGCCTATAATTTAGACAATAAGAAGTAAAAAAGAGGTTTTTTTTTTACCGAAAAGGGGTAAAAAGAAATTTAAATTATCATTTAAGGGTAAAATTTAAATAAATTATGAAATAAGGATAAATTATAATAAATGTTACGATTTTTAATTTAAAAATCGTAATTCTTATTACGACTTCTATTATTTTTTAATTTTTTAATTGAAGTTCAGAGTAATTTTTTTAAAATTTACAACTTTAAAATAATAACATAACTTCAATTTTTATATAATTTTAATAAAAGTTGTAAAATTATTTATGACTTTAAAGTTGTATATTTTTTTTTTTACGATTTTAAAGTTGTAAAATCATTTTTTTTATTTTTTTAAGATATGACCCTTTTATTTTTTTTAAATTATGTAATTAGTCCCATTTGGTCAGCAACGTGTCACCCTGCTATTGTTTTTGTTGAATTGTGAATGAAATGAAATGAATGGTCGGGTTCCTACGTTCAATTTGGGCCCTTCCTTTTTGGAATATTCTTTTTATTTTTTTTATTTTTAGATCTTGATATTATTTTACTATGTACTTCGTTGCTGCTTTTTTATTGGCCAAAGTGGCACTTGCCTTTGAAGAATGCATTTTGTTAAATTTTTTTTTCCAAAAGCGTAAAAGTGCAGCATTCTTAAACAAATAATAAATATAAATTTAAAAAAAAATAAAAAAAGGTCAAACAACTTTAAAGTCTAAAGCCCAAAAAAAATAAAAATAAATGGTTTTAAAAAAAAAGCCTGTGTCATAAATAATTTTACAACTTCCATTAAAATTGTAAAAAAATGAAATCATATTATAACTTTAAAGTCGTAAATTAAAAAAAATATACTAACGTTATAAATTTTTTTGTAATTTCAATTAAAAAAAAATAAAAAATAATAAAAGTCATAACAAAGATTACGACTTTTAAATCAGAAGTTGTAACATCTGTTACGACTTATCCCCATTTAATAATTTATTTAAATTCTACTCTAAATGTTAATTAAATTTTTTTACTCATTTTCGGTAAAAAAAAAGCATAAAAATGGGTTAGGAATTAAAAAATAAAAATAAAAAACAGAGAGAACTAAGGACTAAGGAGTGAATCACTGTGCAATAATGAGACAACTTCTAAGGGGCTTCGAGTCCCTTTATCTATTGAGTGATTATATTTTGACAAATCAAAATTTGAAACACTACACAACAAAAAATAGAAAATTATTTACTTTATTAAAATAAGTATTTTTTAAACTGATAAATTTAAACAAACTAGTTCAGAATCGATATAAGCAATAAAATTCTTCTTAAACATGCATTTAGTTTCACTTTAAATAAGACATCCACAATGATTACATAATTTACAAATTAACAATACTATTTAATGATAAATTTTAATTAGTGTTTTATATTTTAAATTCCTTCAATTACATGCTATTTATAATAAGATGATAAAATTATATTTAAATTATTATATTTTGAAAGTACACTATTTCATTAGTAAAATCTTGATGAAAAAACTTTAAAATAATGTAACTGCAGCGTCATTTTAACATTATCAAAATTTTTAAAGAAGTATTAATTAAAAATTTAATAAAACAAATTAAATGAAACAAGTAATTGAATTGAATGATTAGTGTCATGTGTTAATTAAGAAAGAACTTTCATCAACTCACATTATTGAAGTGTGTTCCCAAAACATCTAAAAATCAAAAGGATGACATATTCTATCAAACTCTTTTTATTAATAATTTCACTTCAGTATAATGTTATTAATGTTTTTTTATTTATTATTTTTTGCATTATTTTTTTATTCCAAGATTTCCATCACAATCATGTGTTCAACCCAAATATTAATGATAGCATAAAAACAAAAAGGATCCAATGCTTCAAAAGGAGTAGTTCATGACAATATACAAATTGGGCCCAGCCCATAAATAATAAAACACACGAAACCATAAAAAGAATAGAGAGAGAATAAGAACAAGGCCTTTGCTTCATGCATTCCAATATTTTTAATATCTCCAACTTACCCTTCTACTCTTTCCCCTTGCTCACTCTTCTCTCACCAACCTCCATCGCTCCAACCATGTTAACTCAAGTAGTGACAACCAACACATGTAATCCAGATTGGCTAATCCATAAGTTACACTTTCTTTGGCTTTTAGATTTGATACTCTAAAATTACGGTTTCATAGTTTTGGATTGAGTAATCTAGAATTCAAATGGATTTTGGATTACTCAATCTAGGACATTGTTGATTGACTTCCAAATTCAAGATTATAATATAAAATTATGATTTCATAATTCTGGATCGAGTAATCAATAATACAAATATATTCTTGAATACTCAATCAAAACATTGTTGGTCAACTTTCAAATTCAGGATTATGGAATTATGGCTTCATATTTCCATATTGAGTAATATGAAATTCAATGTATTTTGGATTATTCAATAAACTGGATAAAGCCCAGTTGTAATGATAGTCAATTAATCATGTCAAAAAGAGGGATCTAACCTCAAAGTTTCACATAACAATAATTAAAAAAAATTAAAAATAATATGAGAGCAAATAGAAAAGAATAATATTTTTTCTATAACTTTGAGTTATCTACAACTTGCGAAAGAAAGATAAGTGATTAATTCAATTGATGAAAGAAAAATAGAGATAGAGAGAGAAAAAAATTATTGATTATAAGTTTTGTTACAGTTTGAATACCTCGAAATAATGAACTTAAAACAATAAATTTTAGAAATTAGAGTCATTACCAAAGTTTTTTATGTGATAAAATGCTGGAAATATTTTTAAAATAAAAAATCATCTTTGAAACTAAATTAGGTTGGAAAGTTAATTACGCATAGAAAAAAATATTAACACCTTATAGCGTCGTTGGTTAAAAATAGTTACTTCTAATAAATTAAGAAAATTATTAATGAGTATTAAAATATTTATCTCATCCTTAAATAATTGAGAGTTAATCTTTACAAAATAAATATTTTTTTATTTATTCAACTATACATCTATTTATATTATTTTGGTAATGATTAATTCTTTTTGTGCTCAACAAAAGAAGTCGCATAGTGTTACGTATTTCTTAGTAAAGTTAGGTAATTATTGTGAAATTTGTGTGCTGATTAATTGTTTTTCTTAATTTTAGAATTTTCAAGTTATCACAACTCACAAGTTATTAAAAAAAATAGTAATAGTACTACAAAGTTTTTATTTATTATTAAGGTAGTACTACATAGTTGCATGAATGCACCAGATGGAAGTCGCGTAAATGTACCACTCACACGAGAAAACTTTATAAGGACTACAATGATAAAGTTGTATATTTAGAGGAACAAAAATGTATTTAATTATAGATAAATTATCAATTAATTTTCTTAAGTTTGAAAAATATAAGCACTAAGGACGAAGAAAATGAACTCTCATTGTTTTGTTTTGTGTGGTTGGATATAAGCACTAAGGATATAATGATATTTTTATAACTTAAGAAATCTATTTCTCTTAAATAAAAAATAAAACATATCACTTTATTTCTATTCTATTTCTCCTCTTTTTTTTATCTATATTATTTCTCTACTCTAAATCAAACACAATCTTAATCAAATTTTAGACAAAGTTTAACCTTTTTCTTACTGCAAGCAAAGTTTTGTGTTATTTTATGTGATACTCTATGATGGCCTTGGAAATTATTTAGAGTAGCATGGATCACTTTCATCCGCTTTTCCCTTTGGTTAATGCGATTAGGAAGCTACTGAAATTATCTTTAATTTGATTGTCAACTTGCAGCATACATTACGTGAAGTTAATTCATGTGTTGATTGACTTGCTAAATATGGTGTCAGTCATGATGTTTCTTTTCAAGATTGGACACAATGTCCCCCTCAGTTGGCTTCTTTAATGTTATCTGATGTCATGGGAGTGTTGCATTTGAAGCTGTAATTTTGTTTTGCGTTTCTTCTTTTTTTTTTTTTTCTCATTCATAAAAAATAATGCTTATTAATTTATTTTGGGTCCACCAATGCTTGTTAGGTTTACCATTATCCAAATTATATTTAGTTTTGGGCCAACCGCATAGAATCATTTGTGGGTTTAGGCAGTGTCGTGAGTCAGGTTAGAATAGAAATAAATGAAGAATAATACATGTGCCTATAGTCATCGGTCCTCGTCACCTAAACACAATAGAGCTAGGGTTGAAGATAAGTGGAGTTCATTTAAATTCGGCTCAACTTATTAATATTTAATTTAGTTTGAAACTTGACTTTGAATTCGATATAAATTCTTTTTTTAAGCTCGAATTTGATTCGATTCAAGTTCACAAACAATTCAATTCAATTCATTAACTCGAATTGCTTGAACCAAGAGTCGAATTTTTTAAATCTTATACATTTTAAATTTTCAACTTATTAATAAATTCTAGAACTAATTGTTTAATTATTTTTAAAAGGCAAAACTGAATTTATTCTATTATTTTTTAGAGCCACAATGTATGCCAAAAAAATATAATTATAATAAAAGTTTAAATAAATAAAAACTACTTCATCCTATATATATAAAATAATAAAAAATTAAATCAATTGATTCAAAAATCAGTTATATATATATATATAACTGATTTTTGAATCAAATGAGTTAAATTATACGCAATTCAAGTTTAACTTATTTATTTAATAAACTATTTTTGAATTGATTGAGTTTATTATCACCCCTGAATACAACATCACATATGCGCTGTCCTCTGAGCTCCGTGAAACATGTTGATCTGTTTCAATCTTTTTTTTAGGGTAAATACGTGGAATTCATTGAACAAAAGAAACATGGTCCAAATAACTTACATCATCATCCACAAAAGCATGCAACTGAGGTGGGACTTCCTCAATCCACAAAAACACGTTGATCAATCCAATAGCATTTATGCCTCAATTTCAACTTTTCCTACAACTTACAATCAACTAACATGGTCGAGGAAAGGGTAAAAGATGCTGATACTCATATGTAGTTATACTGTTTAATTTGTTAACCCGGCATGTGGTTAAGGAACAAATAATGTAGTACTCTCTCGTTCCCTTTTAATTGTCAGATTTCTCAATTTTATTTTAATTTATTTATCATTTACAAAATTTAAAATCAAATTAACTATTATTATATCAATTATATTTTTATTTTATCTTTTAATCTTTAATTAATTTACACATGTATTTATTGAGAAGTAAGAAAAAAGGAAATAAATAGGAATTCACACAACTATTTAATAGAATAAAAAAAATTATTGTATTTCTTATTTTTATAAAATTATGTTAAATAATAAATAAAAAGGAACGGAGATTAGTAGTATATAATTTTTATTAAAAATCACATTGAAAATATATTAAAAATTACGATGTTGTGTATTAATAATGTTTTCTATTAAATACTTTCCTCTTTTTACAGGCTTTTTTAATGAGTGTCAAAAACACTGATTAGCATTTATTATATTTTTACAGGCTTTGTTAATAATAACAGCTTTTAGAACGGTTTTTATTAATTCAAAAAATTGTTAATAGATATTTACCAAAGTTTTAAAAAATTTAATATGATAAAATTTGTTTTTATTATTATAGTAATGATAATGATCACTATTCACGACGACCACGGCAGTATTGGGCCACAGAAGCTGCGAGAAAGATATACGGCAGTTTGCTTAAAAATCATAGCAGATATATCATACTGTGATGAAAAGAGAGGGACGTTTTAGTCATAATTAAGATTAACGATACTGATACGCTAAAAATTATTATTATTCTTATCTGGAGCATAACACATGAGTCGTGACTGCTAACATTTCCTCAAATGTTTTTGAAATATCCGAGAGACATGCATGAGAGAGTCCTGCGTGTCCGTTTTGCGGAGAAATTATTACTACTACGTGTTTATATATATAATTTTCAACTGATTTTTATATGATATGTATTTAAATTTTTAATTTAGATGAAAAAAATAAATAACACTTAATGTTATATAACATTTTTATATAATTTGTAATTAAATTAAATAATTGAACACAAATGATTAATGTGCTGAAAGTTAAAACATTCGAATAGTATATAAATTCACTATCTTTGTCATAAATAATTTTTTATTCAAATTAGTCGGAATCCATTTTTCTTTGATGAACAAGAGATTAAGAAAAAAATATAAAAATATGATACTCTTTAATTACTTAATCATTTCTCCTTGTTGTTACTTGCGGCATGAAAGAGCATCGCTTTCGATTCTAAGCTGAAATAGCAGGCAACGATGTTATAGTTGCCATCTGGACATGTGAATTTGATCGTGGCCCGTTTATTTATTCTTTGTTTCAATGTTTATATGCCATCAGGTCACACCCAGTTTACTTTCTTAGGACACTTGGAGGTTGAGCTATTAGTCCAACAACACTACCCCTAACCCTGTAGAACCATCTTAGTCACATGCTCATGCTTTCCGTCACTATATTGCTTGAAAAGGAAACTATGCAATAATCATAATATCATATTGTTTAATTCCTTTCATGAATTTAATTACTTTGAGCCATACGGCCAATTCCTTCCTTTACTACCTTTCAATATCCTCTCTCCTCTATTTTAGTGATTAACAAATTTTAATTACACGAACTAGACAATTCCTTGATATTTAGGATTTAAGATGCTTTGGATATATGTTGGGAAAGAGTACCAGCACAACATAAGTGATTTCTGGATATATATATATATATATCTTTGTAATAATTGTTTGATGACCGATTGATGCAGAGAATAGAGATTTTTGGTGATACAGCAAAATTTTCTCTGGTGCCATTTGTGTTGTGCATTATTTGTTTTTCCTGCTTGCAATAAAATAAAATCAAAAGGACATAATCATGATCTTTTTATCTTTGGTGCCAGGTACAAAAATTCATCGCATTGTTTAGAGAGTAAAATAATTCATACTTCAATACTATTCTTTAAGTTGTTTTTGTCCAGAACTTGGATTTTTTTTAAATAAAAATAAAATACATGTTTTTGTGCTAACCTATTTTTAACTTTTAACTTTTGTGGGAGTTATAAGATTGATTTGGTGGTTAAGAATAAGAGTTTAAGAGTTAAAAACATTTCACTAACATTCTAACAAAAGACTAGCAACTAACATTGGTCGATAAAAAACAAACACACACATACAAAGGTTTTCGATTTGATGTGTATTGTACAAGTCATAAGCTCAATGTGTACTCAAACATATGTCTTATGCTTGAACTCAGGCATGCGTCCTATACTCAGGCATGATCAGACAAACGATCTCCACTAAGGAGATAGGAGAGAAATCGTAAGGAACATTTATTGATAGATAACCTCCCATCTCACTTTGTATATATTTAGCTAAACCAGAAGATAAAGGTACATTATATTCATTCTCATACACATAAATACCTATGACTTAACTGACTTGATTATCTGAGTTCCTTTTGTAGGTAACCCCACCGCACATTTAAGAAGAAGATCAGAGATCATATCAACACTAGACAAAGGAGAAAATCAGATTACTAGGCTAGTAGACTTGGTAAGAACATTTGCCATCCACCGTGGGGTCTAGGAAAATTTTTCCTTCAGCCACAGTAATCAGATGGTAGCTACAAGGAAAGACAATCATAGTTCATCTGTGAGATCAACAATGGTAGAAACCTCAATGATGCAAGAAGTTCGAGCACAAATGAAACAGTTACGTGAGAAAAATAAAGCCAATCTAGAAACGTTGAGACAGAGACATAAGGCAAAACTACAACAGTTATAAGCGAAAAGTGAAACTTTCTAGAAGCATCCACCACCACCACCATCACCACCAACACCCCCACATTCCCCATCCTATCAAACACCTACTCATGCTAAAACTAAACACAACCATGATCACACCCAATACCCATCCCACAATACTCAAGAAGAAACACCAGTCCATTCCAAACTCCAATCTCTCACCCTAAACAACGATGCAAATAAACTACACCTATTCATCGATGGAATTATGGATATACCTCTGTCCATAACATGGAAAATGTTGAAAATTGAAAGATATGATGACACATCAAATCGAAATGAATACCTTGATGCATTCACAACTCAGGTAAATCTATACTCTAATGATGATGTTGTGTTATGCAAGGTTTTCTCCACTTCTCTTAAAGGACGAGGATTGACATGGTACAAACGCCTTCCACTGAGATCCATCAATTCATTTACAACATTGGCACAACATTTTGGAGCATAATATGCTACTAGTCATCCTCATCATACAACACTTGTGGCACTAGTCAATTTACACCAATCCAACAATGAACTGTGTTGTCATCCATGGAGATATATGTGCCCATCTCGGTTAAAATTAGACATTGATCTTGGTGTTTCTCTACATCCAATGATCACTGCTTTGAAACCTCTGTAAAATGAAGCCTAAAGACTTAGACAAGTTAAGAGCACAAGCAGCAAAGTACATTTAAATGGAAAAATTATTAGAATTTCGAAACAAAATCTGGTATGTAGAACAAATGTGATTCCAGCGCAAAAGGAAAGTTCAAGCCTGTCCAAGACAAGTCTCTCAAAAGATCTACCAACAAATTACCGAAATAAACCACTATACGCCATTAAACGTCAGTAGAGTACGTTTACTAGAAGAAGCATTCAATGTAGAAAATCTTATCTCTACCTCCTCTAGACAGGTTAGTTAACTTTGCAAACCGATCAAATCAACGTTGTTACCATCAGAACTATGGTCACACCATTGAGGAGTGTGTTTCCCTTAAAGATAGAATTGAAGAATTAATACAAGAAGGAGCCCTCAAAACTATATCTACAACCCTAACAACAACAAGGGTGGTTATAGAGATTAAGGGAGGGGTTGAGGAGGCAACAAAGGCGGTTAGGGATGAAACAATCAAGAGAAGGACAGAAGCAAGGAGAAGTCAAACTAGGGTAGAGCAATCAAACAACAAGAGGAGATGGAGCCAGACGTGGTGTTATCAATACCATTGCTAGTACATTTGCATGTTGAAGAAGTTAAAAATTAGCCCATAAAAAAACACCTACGAGCTATCTAGAATGTGAACCATGTTAAGGAGTACCACACATCAAAAAATCACTTCCTCCAATAACATTCATAGATGAATACTTTGCAAGAGTTAACCCAAAGTAGGATGATCCAATGGTTATCCCAATTAGAATTGCAAACTGGGATGTGAAAAATGTATTGATAGATCAATGGGCTTAGTCGACATGTCTTTCTTGTCCACTTTCAAAAGGTTAGACATCTCCCCAAAACTAATTAAACCTCATTTGGAGCCTTTACTCGATTTTGCAGGAAGACAAGTTCACACTCACGGTGCTATAAAGCTCGAAACCACCTTTGGAGTGGGGAAATTGTTTAAGAAAGTACTCATCCAATATGTCTTTATTGATGCAGACACATCCTACAACATACTTATTGGACGACCTTTACTAAATGCTCTAGGAGCCATTGTTTCCACCCCACATCTCGCCATGAAATTTCCCAATTCCAAAGGTAATATTATCACTGTCAAAGCATATAAAAAAGAAGCTCAGGAATGCCATGCCCAAAGTTTCCTAGTCCAACCTTACAACCTCTTTTTTGACAAGCAAGTCAGAATTGCAAACATCAATAATGTGGATGAATTGAATTCGATTAATTGAGTTGATTTTGACCCAAGGTCAGATGAAGAAGACAGGAGGCCGACACCAATTGAAGAATTAAGCTATTTGCAACTCGAAAAAGAATCTCACTAGTGCATGAAGATCGAGAAGAAATTGATGAAGATATTCAAAGAAGAATTAAAGAAGTGTTGAAATAAAATGTTGATTTGTTAGCATGGAGTGTAACTGACATGCCAGACATCAACCCTAATTTCATCGGCCATAGACTTTCCATCTTCTCTAAAGCCAAGCCTATAGCTTAGAGAATGAGGAAACTTGGAGAAGAAAGGAAACGAGATATTTAATAAGAAACTGAGAAACTAATCAAAGCCGATTTCATTAGAAAATTTGAATACTCCACATGGCTTTCTAACATAGTGAGGGTGAAGAAGTCCAATAGTAAATGGAGAATTTGCATTGATTCACAAATTTAAACAAAGTTTGTCCAAAGGATGCATATACATTACTCAACATTGACAAACTTGTTGATAATGGTTATGGATATCAAATGTTGAGTTTCCTTGATGCTTACTCAGGCTATAACCAAATCAAAATGTACCCACTTAATTAGGACAAACACAACATTAATCACTAAGAATGTAAATTTCTATTACAAATTCATGCCATTTAGAGTGAAGAACGTTGGAGTAACATATCAAAGGTTAATTGATAAAGTTTTGAAAAACTTATTGGGAAAAAATATCAAACTATATGTTGATGATATGGTAATTAAATCATCAGACCCATTTATTTATTTTTACCGAAAATGGTAGAAAAAGCAAAACCCTTATTAAAGTTACTAAAACAGCCAAAAGATTTTTAATGGAGTGAGTAGTGCAAAAAGATATTTTCCAAGTTTAATACATTTCTTGCAACTCCACCAATTCTCACTCGACCAACCATTGGTGTTGAGTTGCCATTATGCTTATCTATGTTAGACTTAGCAATAAGCCCAACTCTATTACAAAAGGAAGGTTAAAAGTAAAAGTTGATCTACTACACCAACAAAGTTCTCCAGGGAGCAGAAAAAAGGTACCAGATGATTGAAAAGCTTGCCTTAGCCAAGTTAGCAGGTAGAATGGTAGAATGGTTAATCGAACTTTCTAAGTTCAGCTTGAAGTTTGAAACAAGGGGTCCCATTAAAGGATGGTGCTTGGTCAACTTCATGGTTGATCTATGTCCCCATGAATGCAACAATAAAGGTCGGTGGATGTGTTGATGGAGCTTCAAAAAACAAAGGTAGTAGTGGTGCTGGAGTTACTCTTGAAGGACCAAATGACATCTCAATAGAATAATCATTGTAGTTTGATTGGAAAGCATCGAACAATCAAGCCAATAAAGAAGCCCTTATTGAAAGTCTGAAGTTAGCTATTAGGTCGGGATGACCATGCATCTCATCCATCTTAGATTTTGATGTATAACAATAAGTATAACTTACTGATATTCTAATGGGTTTTGACAAGTGGACATGATTATTGTGTTAAAGGAATTTACAACATTAAATATTGTCCACAACTATAAAGAGTATGCTCTATTTTAACCTAGCGTCTGACATATTGTGCATATTAGTGTAACACATCTGTCATAAGGTAAACTCATGCGTTCAAAGGCTGAGTATCATAAAAAAAAAAAAGAAGTGCCTACTATTTTACTCAAATTTTATTTGTTTCTTTTATATTTGAATAGCTCACATTTGAATTTTAAAAAAGGATAGTATAGAAAAGAATAGAAGGCTTCCACAAAATATTCCCTTGAAGGTCGCTTTCTAAGCAGACAAAAAACAAATGGCATTGTTTGTACTTTGGATAAAATCCTTGCCATTCAGAGCTTGACATGTCACCTTATTCTTCTATGTGAGACAACTGTCCTTTCAAGATAATGATGCAAATACCATAACAAATACTTCGCTAAAGTGTATAAAATGATACCTCCCTCAATGAAGCAACTGGCAAAAAAACAAGAAAAGATAGAAAAAGAGTGAAAGAAAAATACTTGAAGTGAAACTTTGCTAAATATACTAGACGATATACATTTTTTGCTCTTTGGGAAGGAAAGTAATTCTATTTTTGTGTTTATCTGTATATTCACTCTTTGAGCATTAAGAATACTTGCGTTCATTCAAGCATTGTGAAAGCCAGCATTGACTTAGTGTTAAAAAATACTTGAATTCTTAGATTCAAGAGGAGTCTAAGAAGATACCAGAATGGTGTTAAGAATACTTGTAAAGCCAAGAGTGACAAGTTAGAATACTTATTTTATAATCAGTTTTGATTAGTATAATCATTTACTAGTGAGTAAAAGAGAACTAGATGTAGCTTAGGTTGAGCGAACCAATATAAACCAAGTATTTCTACTTCTCTCCATAATAGGTTTATTGAGTATTCTTATTGTATCTTCCATCCCTATTTTACATCAAGTGTTTATTTGAAAAACTGTTTTAAGAACCTCTTATTTGTCTCTAGACGACCATATTTCTCTTCACTACATATTCATTTTATCCTCAGTGGACGGCCAATGTTTAACACAGTATTATCCATATTATTCCTATTATCTTGAAAGTTTTTTATCTTTGATATACACATTTATTCAACCACCCTTTTAGTGTATTTCTCGCAGTTTCATTAGCAAGAGAGGTCGATGTCAAAAAATTAAAGTGCAAAAGCAACTCAAAGCTTGTCACTAAGCAGGTCAACAAACTTTTCCAAGCCAAAAAAACACAAATGCAAAAATATTATCATCTGGTCAAAAGGCTAATGGAACACTTCAAAAAATATGAACTTGTACATGTTGCTAGAGAGAAGAATGATCAAGTTAATGCCTTAACTCGACTTTCCAGCACCAATAAGTCAAGTCAACACGAAACCTTCATTCAGAAGACTTTAAAAGCACTAAGCATAGACATTGTTGAAATCATGTTTGATCAAGTTGTTCGAAGCGGTTGGATGTCTCTAATATGGACCTACCTCATCGACAATATCTTACCTTCAGGACAAATGGAAGCTAGGAAGGTAAAAATCAAGCATTTCATTATGTTATCATAAACAATGAGATGTTTAGAAAAGGAATGTCAAGGCCCTTGTTGAAGTGTATCAATGAAGATTAGACACAATATGTGATGGATGAGGTTCATAGAGGAATATGTGGAATGCACATAGGAGGCAGGAGCATGTCAACATGAGTTATACGTGCTAGGTACTATTGGCCAACAATCTGAGCAAACTATGTTGAGTACATCAAGAAATATAAAGAATGTCAAGAGTTCAACTATTTCAACATGCACCCCCTGATATCATCAAATCTCCTTGGCCTTTCGCCATTTCGGAAATGGACATACTCAGTTCATTTCTAGTGGCTAAAGGTCAAATCAAATTCCTCCTTATTGTTATAGACTTCTTCACCAAATGGATAAAAATAGAACATATAGTGACATTCATGGCCCGGAAAGTACAAAAATTCACATGGAAAAGCATAATTTGTAGACATGGCTTACCTCAAGCCATAGTAATTGACAACAAGAGACAATTCACTTACAATGGATATGAAGAATTCCTCAAACAACTCAAAGTAAAACATATCGCATCATCTATTGAACACCCTCAAACGAATGGGCAGGCTAAAGCGATTAACAAAGTCATTCTTATATAGTAAAAGTCATTATCAAAAACACCAAAAAAACATTGGGTTAAAGAACTTCTAAGCATACTTTGGGGCTATCACTTTACTCCACAGTCAACCACTGAGGAAATGCCTTTTTATGTTGACCTATGGCACTAATGCCATGATTCCAGTGGAGGTGGGTGAACCCTCACACAAAAGAATGATGTATGATACATTACAAAATGTCAAAGCTCTAGTAATGGATTTGGACTTGTTAGAAGAAGTTAGAGATGAACCAAGAATTCAAGAAGAAACATGCAAAAGGAGAGTGACCAGGAAATACAAGTCAAAGCTATGAAGAAGGAATTTTGTAGCATGTGATCTAGTTTGAAGAATAAGAGAGGAAACCCAAAAAGACCACAAAGAAGTCAAACTTGCACCAAACTGGGAAGGTTTGTTCACAGTAGTTGAATCAGTACAAAATAGGGCACATAGACTCAAATTTTAGCAAGAAAGGTCATCCCTAGGACCTGGAATGCAACTCATTTGAAGCCCTACTACAGTTAAAATCCTGATGGTGTGCTATTTTTCATACTTCAATTTTTTTTCTCAAATGTAAAAAAATAAGTGTTTTGGCTGAAGAGGTTTTAAAGAGGCACGTCTAGGTATCAATGTAAAAGATAATCTTGCATTACATTTTGGTCGAGATCCAAATTATCAATGAAATCCTTTTACTATCCAGTTTCTCATATTTTGGAGTTATGATCATGTTATACATTTGTTTTGGTAGTTATTCTATAATACATCTAATTTATTGTATTTTCGAGTTAAGATGTGTTATCCTGTACATTTTTTATAAGCTTCTTCAAGCAATTTACCAAAGATTGTATCTGAACCTTAGGCTTTTTCAAGCAATTTACCAAAGGTTGTATCCATACCCTAAGCTTTTTAAATAAATTTAAGTAAAAGGTCATGTAACACCCTTAAAATAGTCTTTCAAAACAACCCATTTATTTAATTAACAAAAATATAGTCCTTAGTTCTCATTAATGTTAACTCAAAAGATTAAAAAATATAGTGGAAATTTTAAACAAAAAGAAAAACTTTATATTCCAATTTCGTAAACCATCACTTGATATTCAAAATGCACTTAATAAAATGTAATAACCTCTTAACATGTTAAAACATCGAGTTAGCAAGTAAACTATAGACATAAATAACCATACATGCTCAAATAATGGATAATGATAAGTAGGTGAACCTCCATGGTCACCAAATATAGATAAATAAATGTCATGTGCCATAAATAGTAGCAAAACATGTGTGTCTCAGTGAACTAGTGAATAACATATATAGCCCCAAATAAGTAAAGTAATGTAAAATAGTAATGACTAATTAAGTACAAAAGATCTGAGCCTAGATCTACCCATTCCAAATGATCCACATGGAGCGTATCATTGTGTTCCCATTGTGTCTCGATAGCATCAATGAAGAATTCGGGATTCCACGACGTGCTCGACATCAAATCTTGAAAATGGTAATAAGAGAGTGAGTACCCCATCCTTTTTCAAACCACTCACAAGGAAATCAAGTCCTAGACATGACCTAGACATCTGCCATTATGGTATTCTAACATACATCGCTCACAACACCCTAATATGCAATTCTGTACTCATACAATCCTTATTATTGGGTCCCAACACTGCGATTATGCATCTCAGGCCTTCATGGTCTTACGCAACCTATGGATGACTATTGGGAGGACATGTCACATGTCGGTACTAACGTTATTTTGCCTTATTCTATTTTTGAAATGTTTAATTGGTACGTTATTATTTTTATATGAAGTAGACTCTTATGAGTTGGGTCTATAGAGCTCCCATATGTTTACGTAGACTCTCAAGTTTGATAACCTTGGTCACAACTGAATATACTTCATTCTTCTCTTCCTATTTTTCTTCTTCTTCAAAATAGAGTTGAGATTCCTTGACAATCTCTTCATCAACCACATCACAATTCACATCAAGTTTCTTATAATCAAAATTCAGAAGTAGCACAATGACTTGATGTTGAGCTTTCTTAAAACCTTCTTAGTGATTGGCGGCAATCAATTTTTTTACCTTCTCTAACTTAGTAGCCAAATCATACTTGGCCTTGTCTTTGTTCTGCAACTCGCTCTCCAATTTTGCAATTGTTTGTTTCAAGTAAGCAAGTTCCTCATTGGTAGATGTCAAGTTATCTTCAGCAATTTTCTTTCCCTCCTCTGCAATCTTACTTTTGGTTTGTTTGACAACAAGTGCTGAAGATAGGTTCTCAAGTTTAGCTTTAACAACCATAACACTGTTCTCCAATGCAGTAACTCGGATACTCAAAGCTTCATTTTCCTTAGTCTTAGTAGATAATGAAGAAGCATGCTTATCTATATCTATTTTTCACTTAGTCGCTAATTCTCTACTTTTAGTTAGACCCGCTCCAAGTTTTTTAGTCTTACTAACCTCAACTTTCATGTTCTTCAACTGCTCATTGCTTTAATTTTTTTCATCAGCAATAACAATTGTTTCTTTCCAATGTTGAACTTCAAAAAGAGCCCCCTGTAGAGGAAAATCTCAGTTGCATCTAAACTATCCACTGGTCCAACATAATTCATCATATCTCAATCATTTTGACTCAAAAAAGCATAAGATTGGACAAATAGTGGAACAATTAACTTATCATTCCAAAGCAAAATATCATTTGGGTCAACTGAAACATGATCTAAGTAGTGCAACTCTCTTTGTTGATAACGAAGAATGCCTTCATTAGTGTGATCTTGATGCAGAGTAACCAGAGTCGTGCCACTTTGACTGCTTCCTTGAACAACAAAAGTCACTTTTTTTCTGACCTCTTTCTCCTTGTCCTTCGCTTGCCTTTTTTTTATTTGATCTTTTATCTTGTTCTTTTTTCCTTCTTCTATTCTTTCTCTAACTCTTTTTTCTTTCCCTTTCTCCATTTTAGGTTGCACAATTGGACGGTCCAATCAATAATTTGATCATGTTGAACAAGTTTGCCACCAACAACTACATCACCTCCAACAAAATCACTACCTCCAAAAGGCTCTAACACTCCTTTCAAATCGGTTTTGGAGGAATCTTTAACCTTCTTTCTTTCCTTCAGCTTACCAAGATAGTTGCCAATAGTATGGAAATTTAGGAGTATTTCCATCTTTCTTAAAAAATAACTCTTTCGAGTCTTTGTACTCAAGATTAGGTTGAACTCAAAAGAAGCTTGACTTAAAATTTTCCTAAGATTGATTATAAGTCAAAAACAATTTCCTAAATTTATAAGCATTCAAGGAAGCCCAACCAACTTTAGCCCCCCATTTTCAACTGATTAAAATACATAAACTTATTTAAAGTGGGGAAGATTTTTAGGCTTGTACAGAGGATCTAGAAAGATCGAAGAAAAGCCCAAATGTTGGGATCGAGTTTAACAGGAGAAACATTAATAGTGCTTAACATTTTAGATCAAAATTCCTAAAAGGAAGTTGAGCGTGCAACTCTTTAAAAACATCTTCATAGAAATATATAAAGTCAGACTAATTTTTAGAAGCTTTCAGAAACACCCAATCATCCGGAGTACAAGGTTTTATCACTAACAACTCAAAATCATTAGAAATAGTTATATTGACTTTTTTTTAAAAGGTAGCTATTGATTCAAGAGTTTGAAAATGAGTAAAGTAACAATTGACCTCTCTAGGCACCTACTCATACCCAAGAAAGGTAACAAAAGGAAACTTATCTTTTATTATTTGCCTAACTTTTTTTATTTTTTTCAACATTTTTGTACTGTTTTCACTTTTTCCTTTTTCTCCTAAAATTTCTCAGAAACCTTTTTTTTCTCTTTTTACTTAATCGCTCAACAACTTTATCATCATCCCTATCCTTAGCATCCCCAACATCAAGTTCATCGTTCTGGACATCACTATTATTTTTCCCTTAACATGAATAACCTCAACATTCGCCACTAATTCATTCATTCTATCAGAAGGAGAAGAAGTAGAAGAAAATGAAACATCACCCTCACTATTAGACTCGCCAATACTTTTAAACTTTTTCCTAAAATACTTTTTCTACGAATACTAGGAGATTCATCCTTGAACTAGAAGGAGAAGACATATTGATGAAGAAAAAAAAATTCAGAAGTAAAAGAAAAAGAAACTAATAGGGTATACCTATACTAGGACGATGAGCAAACTAACAGTGAAAAAGACACCAACAACACTCTTGAACAAGGACGCAAGGAAGATAACTCAACAACAAAAATAGTTTGAAAGAAAGGATTGAAAAAGGTAACCCCACAACACTCCCATTTATAAGGATCATGGAGACTCTTGAAAAGATCATTACCCTTCAGAAGAAACTCTTCATCTACTGGTGTCCCTTAACTTTCTAGAAACAACTCCTCATTAATGGCGTCATTTCATTCTCCAAGAGGCACTTCAATAGTCATCATCAATAAGGGCGCGTCAAATGAGGCAACACCCATAAACGTCATTTCAATAATAAGAAGCTGCCCTCGGGTTTGCAGCACAATCTAGGGTTGCGATATATATCAAATGACAAGACACCAAAAACCACATATATTATGACACGTGTCATGACTATTTAAAATATCTCCACGCTATCAAAGGACATAATGTCTCTAAATAGTACGACTTACGACAAATTCTAACATCATAACTCATATAATTTTGTGTGGCAATTCGGTCAAACAAACATAAAACACATCATGGAGACACATTTAATTTCTCACATTACACTTAACCTCTATCCTTAATATTGAACTTGAGCTTGGGGGGGGGGGGGGGGGGCTTGTGTATTATCCAAGTCATAAGCTTGAAATGTACTTAAACATATGTCCTATGCTTGAACTCGGACATACGTCATATACTCAGGGCGTGATCAAACATGTGATCTCTGCTAAGGGGATAGGAGACAAACCATAAGGAGAAGTTATTGATAGGTAACCTTCTCTCTCATTTCTTATATATTTAGCCACATCAGAAGACAAAGGTACATTTTACTCATTCTCATACACATAAACACCTCATACTTAATTGTCTTGATCATCAGAATCCCTTTTACAGGTACCTCCACTGCACATTGAAGAAGAAGATCAGAGATCATATCAACAATAGACAAAAGAGAAGATCGGATTACTCGACTAGTGGACTTGGTAAGAACAATCTTTTCATGCTATTTTAATGTTTTAATTAATGATTAAATTGAAGTAAACCAATGAGAATTAACAAAAAAATTGAGATAACTAAAATGGTTGAATGTAAGGTAATCCTAATTTCAAGAGCTGGAGTACATGTTTGCAATGTGTTTAGTGAGATTCATTATTTTTATAGTATATTATTAAAGTGAGATTCATTATTATTTGTGTAGGGCACATTAACTTGACATTATCATATTATTCAGTAATAGTAGTATGATCCTAAATATATAACTTTTTTTTACACTAGAAAAATTCTAGCAAAGTAGTTTTATTTTATCTATACAATGTGTAAAACAAATCAAGAGAAAATAATGTAACTATCTCATGCAATTGAGTTTGTTACATCATCAATTTAACATAATTAAAGTACTAGTTGTGATGGTTGAATTCAGGAAAACATTCATGATATAATGGATGATGTTTATAAGTTATAGGTAAGGTGACAATTACTCCACGTTTGAGATCGCAATTTAATTTGTATTTAAGAATTAGCTGAACTTGCATTTGGGAAGCACGTAATATAATATTATAGCCTCGTAATTAATCTAATGATTGAGTTGAGTGATTGAATTTTTTTTTTTTATTATATTAGGAACTGATGTTAGAGTTTAGATGATTAGACCACATCCATATTGCTTTCCACCAATGATGACAAAATAATAAAACCATGTATTATGGTTGAAATGAGTACCATTTAAAGGCCGACAAAGTAGCCAGCAAAGGACATATGTCTTTGGCTTATCTAAGACTGGGTAAGTACTATTACGTGTGCGCACACGTATTATACAAAACAGAAAATAATCATCCCATCACAATAAGGTGAACTATAACTTCCAAGACTTTTTCACAAAGGTGTTTTGATTCTCCATCTACGCATGCATGAACCAGATATATCCCTCTTTATTACTCTTTTTAAGTTTTAAAATATGGATGGACTTGGTTTGCTGTATACATGTTTCGCTTTCGCTTGTCCTTTTTTTCTTTTTTAACTGAGATAAAATTGCTAGGTTTTTCTTTTTTACCAGGCCAGGTTTAGTAAGGATTTTGTCAAAGAGCGTGAATCAACTGATATAAAAATGTTATAATCTAATCAATAATATTGAATTTGAATCTGGAGTATGTAATGATATTAAATATTTAAAAAACATTTATAACCCATAGTAATCATATACAACTAGAAAACACAGTTTTTTCTCTAATAAAAAAAAAATACATATGATATATATATATATATATATATATATGTGTGTATGTATAATTTAACCAAGGCTAGAATTTATGATCACAAGTGTCCAAGAAAAAGGTGGTTCAGCAAATTTTGGAACATGTTTAATTATTTTCCATCAAATAGTATAAATTTATAACATGCTGAACCAGATAATTTTATTTTATTTAATTTTCATGGTCGGGTTGATTATGAAACGAACAAAGTGACTTGAGATTGGTTCAATTCTTAATTTTTGTTTGACAAGCTACAACCACAAGGGAAATACTCAACTGGAAAAATGTATATTTTTACATATAGCTTTCACACACTATTTTGGTCTTCGCGTGATCAGCGTAATTTATAAAAAAAATTATAGTCGTGTGGAGTTGTTGTACAAGGAGGGATGTGATGACGATGGCGATGGTTAAAAATGGCGTATGAAAGTGATGAGGAGGAGGACTCTGATTAGTAGTTTCCAGGAACTTGTCTCCTTTTCCGGGAAAGTCTCTGATGATATTTATTGGTCCACCCCATTATGAATGATGTGTGGCATTTGAATACTAAAGATGAATAATTCAATATAATTTGTATACGCTTTTAACTCTTATTGGTTTTACAGATCATTTCACACTCACATTTGTGATTTTTTTTTCTATTTCAATTCTTATTCTCTTTTCACTTTCAAAGTACATACACTCCAAGAATTGCCAAAAAGAAAAATACTTTTAGAAGTTTTTTTTTTTGTTACGAATTATCATTATTTGTTATTGTTGGTTTTATTGAAAAACTTAGTGAAAAAAATTTAAATCAGGATCTTTCTTTCTTGTCTTCTCTCTGCACCCTTTAGATCTCTTTTCTCATGTGTAACCTTATATATCCTTAGGAATCATTGTGAAATATATAGTCTTGTCCCGTCTCTTTTTTGCAATGTTCAAGTGTCCAATTCCAATCATGATAGCGTGGGTAGAACGTATATAGCAGTGGAGACGTGATCGTCACCGTTCATTTTGAGCAGTTGGGAACCTCAAACCTGATATGAATTGTGAGGTAGAATTCGCGAGGAGGGTTTATAAAATGCCAAATTTAAAATAAAATAAAAAGGAAAAACGGTAAAAGAAAAAGAGTCGGCATGAACTAGAAAATAATAGGAAAATAGAAAACTAGATTTGATTGTTTATTTAATTAAATAATTAAATAATCACAACAACTTTGACACAGGTTTGGGGCAATTTAATGAAAAAGGAGTGTGAGAAAAGAAAGATGGAAGGCTGACCTTGAAAGAAAATCTCATGTCGAGATTTGAGAGAGACCAGCCCATTGGGTCATCACGTGGGGGTGTGGCCCACCAGTCCCCTTAAAGGGAAAGCGTCTCACGAGAGGACATCATGTTAATATAGTATACAAAAGCTCCCATGTGAGTGTTTATACGAGTTTTTTTAAGTCTCTTATTTATCTTTTTTCCCCACATTGTCATGATGCTTGTAAGAAACTTTTACAAAATTTTGTTTTAATATAAAAAATTCCAAAAATTCCAAAAATTTATGGTTAGTGATGTTCGAAAGGAACTATAGAATGAATTTTTTATATTAGATATCCAATTTTTTTAAAAAAGAACTTTCATGTTATATAGATACTTTCCAATAAATAATTTCTTCTAATAAACAGTTTCTTATCTTTAGAAATCCAGAAAGTACCTCCTATTAGATATGCCCTTTCTCTATCCAAAAAATTATTAGTTGATGCAAAACTATTATAATCTTCATTAATATAAATTATTTTTTAATATATTAAATATTTTTAATTTTTTATTATAAATTAAAAAACTCAAATTTTCCATAAACACATAATAGTCTCATATTATATAATCATTTTTCATTTCTCTATCTCAAAAAATTCTGTTATTTGATCCTTTGATTGTGTGTATAAAAAATTCTGATGAAAGAAGCAAAACTCCTTCTTCAATAAATTGTTGGTTGATGGTTTGGTTAACTTTGGTCTATCTCTGAGTGATGATTTACAGCCTTTTGAAAATTTCCCTTCCTTCATTTTCAACGCCGTCATGGGTGATGTAAACTCTACTGTGATTCCTCACGGTGTGAAGTGCTTTCTTTGGGGCTTTTTAGCCCTTTTTATTAAAAAAAAATGAATTGTGATCTCTACGTTTTGTTAAACATTTAATATTAATAATAATTCATTATTTTGATTAATAATTTCTTCGAACATAATAATATTATATAAATAATTATTCAAATTTTTACTTATTAGATTTTAGATGTGTAGAGATTAATAGTATTTTTTACAATGAAATTTGATGGAATTAATTTCATGACTTCTAATTATGAGAATTTTTTTTTAGAAAAAATAAATAAATAAATCTCAATATTTTTTAATAGTCAATCATGCACTCCTTTCTTTCCATTCTTTCTACACATGCTTAATCACACCTCCTTGGCGACTCTCGCTCTCTCATCCAGTTTCTCTTTAAGCAACTGATTTGCAGACAAAAACACGTGAGCTAACTTCCCCTCTCCGCACCTTGAACCTTCGCTAAATCAATGATAGCCCACAGGCATTAAAAATATTAGGTAGGAGCTATTTACATGATTGCAATGAATTGTTTTTCCCTTTCGGGTAGTAGATTAATGTTCAATTTTCCGCTTCCATTTAAGAAGGCTAAAATATTTATATTATTACAGTCAACATACGAATAGAAAATAAATAATGATAAATTAATTTTTATGAGATAGAGCTTAATTAACCTTTTAGTCTTAGCTAGAGATATCATTTTCTATGAACCAAATAGACGCGGCTAGATCTCTACATCTCAATTAAATTAACCGCGTCCAAATTCATTTTTGTTATACAATTGTATGAGCCTTTCACTAATTCACAAATATGACCAAGTTCTTTTCTTTGGGGCATTATATTTTAGTAGCATTTTAGTCAAAGGCATATAATTCGGATTTGGACTTATAATCTAAATGCTTTCACATACACTCACGCGCACAAACATCACACACATGTATATACCATTACAAAAATGGACTACAAAAAAAATAGTCATTAATTCCTTCATAGATGGATGTCTTCTATAACGATTTATAAACATACATTAATAAAGGAAGAGTAAAAAGTAATTCTAATTAGAAGTTACAAATTTCTACAGTATATTAGTTAATTACACCTTTAACCTTTTTTTCACTAGCTGATGTAGTTCACAAGACGTATCCCTCAACCAAAAAAATACAAAGGTTGTGGGGCAACTCTTCTTTGGTTGTCTTTTCTTTTTTTCTTTTTTTTAATGAAAACTAAAAGCCTAATTATAATAACAATATCAATCAACATGCTGCAGAAGGATTGGCGAAGGGGTTGAAGAAGTGAGGCTTAGGAGCCATAGAGAATGGTGTCTTAGGGGAACCGCCACCACTGTTGACGCCACCGCCGCCCCTCTCGCAAGAGGGGCACATGGTGAGTGTTGCCGCAGGCATAGGCATGTACAACGGCTGAGCTAGTTTCAGTGCCTTCAGCTCTTGAAGCTCCTTATGTAACCGTCTGTTTTCATCTGTTAATGTTTCACAACATTTCTTTAGGAACTCGCAGTCCACCTCTGTCTGCTTCAGCTTTGTTCTGCATCACAAATAACAAACAAACAAAAAAAAAAGTATTAATCAGAAAATTCAATAACTTTGACATATATATAAACACTTTTATCATGGGATATGATATATATAAACACCACATATATTTACCTGGCTCTCCTGTTCTGGAACCACACCTCAACTTGTCGTGGCCTTAGATTTAACTGCTTTGACAAAGCTTGCTTCTGTTTCTGTAAAGCCAATACAACACAACAATATTAATCATGATATTCAAAGAAAGTGTCATTACATCAATAGAAAAGTTATGTAAATTAAAAAACTTAGATATATAGTTTCTTAGGCAAAGTTTAATTTGATACTATTATCAGAATTGAAGTTTTACTTCTATAATTTATGTTAGTCTGTTATGAATATGAAACTTTGTTCTAATTGGAACAATTAAGAAATTATTACATGTAATTTTTATCTAAAAAATTTATATGTATCATGTATGTATGAAAATAATTTATTTTATTTTATTTGATCAAGGAAATTGTTAATTTTTATTAGCATATATGAAAATAATAATAGAGAAAGAGAGATTGTGATTACAGGATTGAGGGTGCTATGTTGTTTGAAGCTTTCTTCTAGCAAAGCAGATTGTTCTTTGGTGAGCCTAAGTTTCTTTCTGGCGGCGGCGCCGTCTTCTTCTTCTTCGGTGGCTTTTATTATTCCTTCACAGCTAAAATCCCTCTGATCAATCTCTGTTGCATCCACAACTTCTTCACAGCTGAGATCCCTCTCCCTCTTGACCCTGCCACTGGAGAAGGAGGAAACAGCACTGTGATGAGGTGAATTAGTCTGTGTGGACAAGTCAAGAGGGTCATCAGAGGATGCGAATTTGTTGTTGTTGTTGTGTCCTATGATGTTTTTGGGGACTTTGAGGTAACTCTCACGGGAAAGACCCAAGGTTAATGATGGTTCAGTCTCAGCAGAATTATAGGATGACTTTGTTGTTGGTCTAAGAGTTATAAGATGGTGGTGATGATCAACATGATCAAGCTTGTTGGAAATGGATGGTGGTGATGATGGAGTGGTGGTGGTGGCGGCAGTCAAAGCTAGCCCTAGAATAAGCTGAAGGCCAGAGTTGCTGTTAGCATCTTGATCAAGACCCATCATAAGAGGAGTTTGTGTGAAAGGAAAAGAGAAAGAGAGAGGGAGAATGAAGAGAGAGTGGTTTAGTTTAGATGATGGTGTGGTTTATAAAGTGAGCACAAGGGGTGTTAAGGGGAAAGAGAATGAATGTGACATTTTGTGGGGGCAAAGGGTGGGTGGGTGGGTGTGGCTATGATTATTATTAATCAAAGGGTGGAATGAGTAGGGAAACGAATATGGGTGTTGGAAATTATGACCCTCTCCTCCTCTCTATATATCTTCATAGGTTGACCATTTTGGGTCCCACTACTGTTACCCTCCATTATGATGATAACAGACAAACTTGGATAATCTTTCTCTCTCGGATGCTATAATATTGCTACACAATCCTAACATTTTCACATGGCAATGCCCAAACACATCAGGAGGGTGGGTGATTCTCTTGCCTTCGCCACCCACACACGTACCTATTTTACAATACATCATTATTGCCACACTTTAAATTCTTTTTCCTATATATGCTTCCCTGCGTATGTAGCAGCTTCACTTTACATTGTCCCAATTATTGGCCACCTTTCCTCCTACTTTACTCGTGTCCCTCCAGTCTTTATAATTTCCTTTATTTATTTTTTCATTCATGTGTTTACTATCATAAAAATATTAGCGACACTCTATCTACATTATCTCTGTAATAATATTTTTTTTCATTCATATGTTTATTATTATAAAAATGTTAATAACACTTTATCTAATACTATTTTTGTAATAATTCTCAGAGAAAATATTGGTACCATTTCTCTTATTATTATAAGTTACATGAATATATGTATTGTAGACCGTTGATATGCACCCTTTGGCATTACTCATCCAAAGATCACCCCATATTTAATTTCCGAAATAAAACACAACAAAAAAGAATACATGATTATTGGAATAGTGTGTTTTCTATAACTACAATAGACCCGCATGAACTGTCTCCCACTCCTTACTTGGCTTAACTAGTTAGAGATAAGAGATGGGTGCCATGACCATGTCATGCACCTTGCTTACCAAAATAGCATACTTCTCAATGAACGAGGAATAATGTGAGGGGGGATGGTTGGACGGTTTGGTCTTGCTTAATTATTATGAATTTGGGAGAGTAGAAAGGGATGTGCACGATTTGTTAATTTTCTTTCAAAAAAGAAAAGTAGGTACAAGACACAAATATTGGAGTTTCAAAGAGTTATAATGGCGCCAGAATATGATTCATCAACAAGAATCCGGATCCTTGCTTAACTAGAAACTTGATGTGGAGTGTTCCGGACCTACTTCTCTGTATTAGTACTATAAGCACTTCCAATAATGCATTGTCGGCGATGATGATGCGGTGCAGGAGTGTTGGGTCACCCATTATTCATGTTTCATGATCAACCTAGCATAAATTTTCCCTCCAAATATTACCTCTAATCCTGTATATAATAAATAATTACCTAATATTGATCAAGACCAATAAAAATATTTAAATTAATTAATTTATCATAAATTTTATTTTATTCTAAGATTATTCATGACATCAAATGATTTAACATATAATTATTTTTCAAAAGACAATTTTTCAATCAATGAGTACATCTTGTTTTGTTGATAGCTCAATAAATGCATTCACTTTCATGAAATAAAAAAAAGTAATTAGGATTAAAAAGAAAATTTAAAAATAAAATAGTCCTATGTTTCTTCTAATTAAGAAAAATAATGTGTTATCTTTTGTTTTGTATATATAGGACCAAAGGTAATATTTAACACAACTACAAACTCAAGATTTTAAATTAAAATAATTCATGACAATTGATCCATGTATTTGGTGGTAATGTATATTTATGGGTTAATTAAATTTTTAGTCTCTCAATTTTTTCATATTATAATTTTTGGTCCCTCAAAATATTTTTGGCAATTTTTAATCATTCATTAATTTCTTGTTATCAGTTTTTGTCCCTCTAGATTTTTTTGTCCATTTTTAGTCCTTCATTTATTTTTATTGCTCAAAAGTAATCTCAAATATAAAATAAATAAGAGACTAAAAATTGATAAAATATGAAATAATTTTGAGTAGTAAAAATAAAAAGTGACTAAAAATAGACATTTTTTTAAAAAAAAAACTAAAATTACTTACAGAAACTTAACAAAAGAACTAAAAGTTGTATAAAAATTTTTGAAGGGTTAAAAACTTAATTAATTCAGTATTTATCTATACTCATCAATTAATATATACTAGTTTTTAATTATTATTCATTCAGGTTATTGAGGTATATATAATTAATTTATTCATCTAATTTTAAATTTGTCATGAATATGTATGTGCATTGATGCATGGCTGCTGCTCAGCTAGCGGCTCTCTTTAATTTTAAACCAATTGAAAAAATGGTTTGTGAATATGAGGGAAGAAAAAAAACCTCAAATTAATCTTTTAAAGATTATTAAGTTGTTGATTTGGTTTCCCAAAGATTGTAAACATTAATTGTATTTCTCAATTTTCAAAATAGATATCAATTCAATCTTTTAATATATTTTTAAATACTTATTTATAGCCCCTAAATTAATAGATTTTTCGTAATACAGAGGACTAAAATAACATTTAAAATATTTGGAAATATATTTAATATCACGAGTTTGTAGATTATATATATATATATATATATATATATATATATATATATATATATATTCAATAATTTTTCATGAAAATCAAATAAATATTTTTGAAAAGAAGAGAAACTGTAAACTAATCAAATTTATTTATTTACTTTTGTTTATATCATCATATTCTTATTCAAGTTGATTTCAAAGAAAATTTTGTATGAAACATAGTAGAATTAGTTTATTTCATTATAAGAGATTAATAATTTGTTTGATAGGAGAGAATGTGAAATAAAAGAAAATAAAAAAAAAAATATGACTTACGAAATATTTTGGTAAGATTTATTGGATAAAAAATGAAAGAAAAAGTTGATTTCTAGAATAAAATTTTATATTTTTCATTTTTTTAATTCAAAATTTAAACTTTTCTTTCCTTTTTTATTTTTCTTCCATCCAATCAAACGGACCGTAAATGTAAATGTATGTTTGTAAAATAGTTGAATCTAACATCAACAAATTTGTCAAATGAAAATTACAAAATAGTTGCTTTGAAATTTTTATTTTAAATAAATAATTTTTCAGTTTAATGTGGATTCGACACATATTCAAACCCTAACTGCTTCAGTTTAATTCAACTTCCGTTCTGAAGGCAATGGGGCGGGGTGAGTATTACATTTCTCGTCCTCTCCCCTGACAAAAAACTTGTTCCCCGACCTAGCTCTCATTCTCCGTCGGATTTTAAAATTCATCCCCATCTCCGTCTCCCGCTAGGGATCGAGTTTTCCTCGTCCCGCTCCCGCTATTTGATTAAAATTAAAATAAATTAAAAAATAATATAAGTTTTTTATTGAAAAAATCAAACGAAAATATTAATTACGTAACAAAAAAATAATAACAAACCCACATTTAAAATATGAGATCATAATTTAAAAATTACAAAACAAAATTAATCAATTCAATTAAAAAAACTACAAAATAATATTTCTTTTTTTCTTTTTTTAATATTATTTATTACGGGGCGGGGGCGAGACGGGTATCTATAATCCATACCCGCTTCTGCTCCTGCCCCTGCTTTTGGCTTTCGAGGAAAACCTAAACCCGAATCTGATAAACTCAATTTTTTCCTATTAAAATCAAGACAAATTCGAACGAGTACCTACGTATTTGAGTCCCAGTTGACATGCCTAGTTTAAACAATATTATTATTACTATTATATATTCATTCATACCGACAAAAAATCTGAGTCAGCTTACATCAACGGATCGAATAAGAATGTATAAAGTATTAACTAAGCAGTATGTACACGAAGGGACATCAGCCATCAGGCCACGCATCTTTTGTCTAACTTTAATGGGATGCATCGTTGATTATTTATACCTGAATTAAATTTCAATCTCATCATGGATCATAAGGTCAAAAAGAAAGAGAAATACGATCTTTAAAATAATAATAACCATTTCCTTTTTTGTTGGGCTGAAACAAAATTGTACCTTACGCGTGCTTAGGTGATTTTTGAATATGAACTCATTTATCACGACAAAGGCAGGTACTTATGACACAAGATACTTTTAAATTTTTGTTTTAAAAAATGCAGACTTTTTTTCTAGGTACAAAAAACTTTAAGGAAAAATAATTCCGATCTAAAAGTTATGTCACCCCTAATTTATATTTTAAAATAAAATAGGAAAAATATTAAATATATAAATTAGCTGAAAATGAATAAATGTTTTAAGACTATAAAAAATTTATTCTTAAAAGATATTCTAAATTGTGAAAATCCTCATAAAAATACAGTTATCTCACCCAAAAAGATAAATACAAACGTCTTTTATTAAAATACTACTAACGTCATGAATTACAATATATATAATGATTGAGCAAATAAGATCAGATGTCATGTACCGAATACTTTAGAAGAGGATTATCCAGGGATTTTGTCAGTGAGTGGCTGAATACCAAAAAGAAAAACACACCATCAACCGTTGTTTTGTTTTGTTTTGCGACTCCAACCCACCCAAAGTGAATGGAATTTGACGTTGACACGGTGAATGAATTAATAATTAAGGCCTAAAACCCGGAATTAAGCATGATATCATCAAGATTAGTATTATTATTATTATTATTATTATTATTATAAGATTATATGTCTACATGAGGTATTTATTCTCCCAATTTTCACTTTATGAGATGATTGGCTATAATCATAATATTCATGCGAAATATACTAATGATCGAAGTGTTGGCTTTAATCAAATCAGTAAACAATCTGATTCCACGTCACATCCCCACAACAGAGTGACATGAAACCCAACAAAATCAGTGGCGGTGGTTATCATGTCATCTTCACTAAACAAATTAGTTTTGTTTACATATAAAAAGTTTAAAATGATCGACTAATATATATATAATTTTAAATTATCTATATTATTTATTTTATAACTATATTATGTTATATTTTTCATTAAAATATTATATTAACAAATTTTATATTAATATAAATTTATTTAATTATTATTAATATGCATAAAAAATTAGTTTATTATATATTTTAAAATATATAAGTAAAATATGTCATTATATTTTTATTCGTTAAAAAACATATACGTGTGCAAATAGTGTTAACACTTGAGCACGTCATTAGAAAATAATAATTCAGATTTTTTCTTATTTAAACTTTGGTCAATATATCTCAGCAATAGGTTTAAGAGGTGTTTCAAGATAGTCCAAAGTATTTACTTTGATTATGTGAGGTAGACTTAGTGACTCATTAGGATGATGACTTTCATAGGTGAGATCTGTACTTGGATCATTAAAGGGGTATTTAGGGGAAGAAATATGGGTAGGATTTGTGTTTGTGGGGTATTTTGGAATACCTTTTATACTTCTTTGTGACTTCAAATATAGGGTATGGTAGAAGAGGAAAAAAAAAGCATACGGTACCTTTTGGCCAATTCACATATGTTACATTGAAATTCAGTATTATTCAAAGCATCAATATGCATATTGAAGAAGGGAATTAGGGATTCGAGGGAAATAAAAGTGGAATAGAGGTACGACAAGAGAAAATGAGACGTAAGTTTGGGAATGTGAAGAAGAAAGAGAATTGGAATACAGGAAGAGATTTAGGGATTTAAGAGAAATAAATGTGGAATACATGTACGGGAAAAAAATTGAGATGTACTTATGAGAATGTGAAGAAGAAAAAGACTCTTGTGGCAACGATAATTTTATTCAGGGAGAATGTAATGATTCTCATACCATGTTAAAAGATGCACATAAATTTGAATAATATTTTTTTATTCATTCATAATTCCACCTCTCTTAAATGAGATATATTTATACCTACTCTTCCCAACCTTTTATCTGTAAGTTCTACTATATATTTCATTAGTATATGTAATTTAGCCTCCGACAACAATTAAATCTAAGCATTCATGCCTTGGTAATCATCATGTGGTAATCAGAGCTAAAATCCAGAGAGCAATTTGAAAAGATTTCTATCAATTTATGTGCAATTTTTGTTCTCTTTATTTAAATTTTTTTCCCAAAAAAAAATTCAAATTTGAATATCCTATATCTAATCTTTTTGTTGAATTATCCTATTTTTTATTTTCAATTATCCAATCTTTTCTTGAATTATCTTATTTTTCATCTTAGATTATCTTATCTTGTTGTTGAATTATCTTATCTTTTTGTTTTCAAAAGATATTCAAATATCCAAAAGATATTCAAAAGTTTCTAAGTAATGTTAAGAACATGAGCATAATAATAGGAAACAATAATTCAAATTTCTTCTTTATCTAGGATGTTTTAACATGTTACTATATAATAGAACAATAATTCAAATTCAAATTCTATTTTTAACATTATTGTTATTTAGTTTATAACATCTAACACAAATAATTATTTATTATAATTTAATATTTAAATTGATAAAAACATATTTTTAGGATTCTTAAATACCACTCTATCCGTTTCAGACTATATGACATTTTAGAGAGAGAAAAAAAAAATCTAAAATAGATATCATTTTATAAAATTAATTTTTCATATTAAATACTTTTTTCAAGACTATCATTAATCAATATTTAGTAAGAGTAATGTATATTAAGAGTAAACGAGTCAATAATTAGATAAATATATTATAAAGATATCTAATGTTTTATTAAAAATTAAAAAAACTAGTATGTAGATCGTGCATTTCACGGAAATTAACTTTTATTATTATTTGTATTAATATGTAATATTAACATTTTTTAAGGTAAATATATATTTTATTAATATGTTTATTTTTAAATGTATACATTTCAATACTTATTATAAAAAAATTATAAGTTTTGATAATATTAGTAGAATTAAGTATGATGATTGTTATTTAAAAAAAAAAGAATTACGACTCTTTAATTTTATGTTAATATTGTAGTAATATTTGTTTTCTTTAACGTATGTAACAATATTTAAACCCTAGATATTTGAACCAAAATGGGAATTTAAGATAAAAAAAAATATTTAGAAGTGTTTACGGATTAGATTATATTATGGTTGATTAAATATGTTATCAACTCAATAAAAAATTTTATAGGTTGGATTGAGTTGAATTTGTACAATTTCATTTTCAAATCCAACTCAAATGAACTCGTTAAAAAATGGATTAGACCGAGTTGATTAATTGGTTACAATTTTTTAGAACAATTTATTTTTACCTAAAATTTTGTAAATATATAATGACTAAATGTCCTCTTAAGAGATAAAATGTGATAATATTTGATTAGTAAAATGAGTGATTTCAAAGTTAGTATAATATTTTATTTTAGATAACTAGTATATTAGCATAAAAAAACATTAAAAAAAATAAGACAAAAATAAAAATAAAAATTTAAAAATAGAGAAAAAAATAAATGTGTGGTTAAAAATTAGCAAAAATATAGTGTTTTTGTATTTCTTAATTTAATAATAATAATAATAATAATAATAATAATAATAATAATAATAATAATGAAAAAAATAATTACATGCCATGGGTCGTATAAGGGTTCAAAAACACAAAACTCATTACCAGACATTAACATCAACGAATTTGAATAAATTGGGTCGGATTTAATCTAAACCCTCAAAAAATTCAAAGCAAAGTAATTAGATCAATTTGGGTTAAGTTGATTAGGTTCACAAATTACCTGTGAGTTCGTGAACACTCCTACTTATAATGATAATTATTATTAATATATTGAACACTCCTACTTATAATGATAATCATTATTAATATATTATATGAACACTTCATTTTAGGTTTACAATTTAATAAAAGAATCTTGTTATATTTTGCTTTTAGTAGTACTGGTGCAAATCTAATAAACTTTAACTATTGGTACTAAAGAATTTTTTTCTGACTGATAATGGTAATAAAGAGATAAAAAAATAAAGAAAAATCCTACTATAAATCTCACAGTAAATAAGATTAATGTATTCATTTTTTCTATAAATTTTACTTTTTAACATACGATCATATTGTTTTGTTAAATAATTATCATACAATTATAACAGAAAAAGTAAAATAATATCTTACAATTGATGTAATTATTTTTTCCAATAATTTAATATAACTATTGAGCAATAACGTTTATTTATACCTAATAATACGCAATTAATTTAATGATGTAATTAGAAAGCATAGAAATAACATACTCCAAATGAAATAAGGTTAAATCTTCTCATTCAATAAAATTAAATATGTTAAAATTAATTTTTCTTAAATTTTAATTATCAATACAATTCTAGTACATGTAAATTTAGGTAATAAATTTTAAGTTTAAAAATAATTAAATTTTATTTTAAATTGATAAAAAGTAAAAGTAAAATTATTTAAAATAACAATTATTACTAAGTGGAATTTTAATTTAATATAGATATAAGAATTATTAATGCTTTGATAGGAAAATGATAAATTATATCGCCAGTACATTACCTAATGAGTCCATGAAAATCACACTTAAACCAATTTAGAGAGCATGTGTAACGCCCCGTATGCATCCGGTGCATTAACATTGATTTATGGTCGTTAAGCGCAGCAATTATCACAGATAATTAATTCGGAAGCGATAAACAAAATGACGTCATCAATCGTCATTAACAACAACTGTACATCATATATGGTGAATTCTCATAATATACAATGTATATCTCAAAACTATACAAAATCCCTATCAGGGTACAAAATAATAGGCATACAACAAAATGTAGAGCTAACATGCTCTCAATCCTATGCCTAAGGTTCTCACAGAACCTATCCCTGCTCGAGCCTCTTGCCCTGAGATCTCTCAGCAGCTCTCTGAGTATCACCTGCAAAACATAACCCCCAACAGGGGTGAGATAACAATCTCAGTAAACTCAGGGTCCTTGGAGGTCTTTCCTCCCCCTGGTTCACTTCCATGCATATAATATCAAAATTTGCATTACAAACTAGTCATCACAGCTCTCAAGCCATATCAACACATATACATATGACTCAAGGGTTTAACAGCACCTTTTTATAAAACGCATCAATATCATTTATCCATCACGACCCTCAGCAGTTTCACAACATATCACATGTATAGTTCAACTCAGATACAACATATACAAAGATAGATATATTATATTCCTTGAGAAATATCATCTGCAATAGGTATAATCTCCAAGGATTTACTCACATATATAAATATATCTATACTGTATTGCCTGGGAAAAGATCATATGCGACATGTATCTTATTCCAGGACGCACTCATACATATATAGCACTTCCGAGAGAAGCTCATCTGCAACAGGTGCTTTCTCTTAGGTTAGGACACACTTGGACATATATAGTACTTCCAAGAGAAGCTCATCTGCAACAGGTGCATTCTCTCAAGTTTTATCACATACACAATATTGATCACTTAGAGTTGTTCCACGTAACTCTGGCTCTAAGGGAAGTCCATATTTAATCCATTCTACTGGTCAGAGAATCTCAATAACCCACAACACACATAGCCTCAATTCATGTATATCAAGTACATGTTTTCAATCAAAACAGGAATACACAATTTCAATATACATGCATAACTTCATACAATAACCATCCCTCCCTCTGGAGTATGGTGGAACACAATCAAGGGAAACACTCCCAAGAACAAAGAGCTTACCTGCTCTCAGCACTACACCGGTTCTCCCGGCTTCGTGGTCACAACCACCAGCAATTTCTGTATCACGCCCTACACAAGGCATACAAACAATCAATCAATAACGGTCCTTAACCGTTAGAATGAAAGGAAACGTTATTCCTTTCCATTACAACCTCTCTGTTCTCTATCTTAGGGTTATCAGAGCTAATCACCTTATAGGCGATTCACAGACCCTCAACAGGATCTAACTCGGCCTAACCAAGGCACTAGAGTCTTCCAAAGACTCTGCATAAGTCAATCCAATCAGTTCAATTGCCTTTACCCAGGCCAAACATCAATGATTATCCAACTTGGCTAAAACAGTCATTCTAACACGTTTTCACCGTTTATTTAGCCTCCTAAACATCTTTTATAAAAACACCTAGGCCCATATATATCATAATACCTTTCATTTAATCATCATTCTTCCTACTCATACATATATCAGAGTCAAAATCAAACTTCATCAATAGTCATGATTCAAAGCTTATTATTCATCAGAACAACCTCCTGAGCATACTTTTCTAAAGAACCTAAGCCTAATTCCAGCCCTATCACAAATGGGTCACTATTCATCCCAAGAACAAATTCACAAATCAATCGGTAAACTTGAGTTTCTTACCTCTAAACAGTCGAGGAAGGCTGGAGGATCACTTCTCCAAGCTTTAGCGTCCTTGAATCGCTTTCTTTCCCTCTCAAACTCAGTTTTACAAAGTTCCCTAGAAAATGTGATCTCTCCGATTGATGATTCTCTCGAGAAATTGAAGTTGGAATCTAGCTCATGGAGGAGTTCTAATCAAGTTTCTAGTTGGGTAGGAAGTGTTTAGATGAATAATGGAGAAGATATGAAGCTTCCCAAGCTTGTCAATGGCAGAAAGGCTTAAGGAAGAAGAAGAAACTGATTTTTGGCCTAAATTTCGTAAAAATGGCCTTTTATAGGCCCCCAGCCCGTGCTCCCACGCTACCAGCGTGAAGCCCACGCTATCAGCGTGACATACCAGTGAAAAAATGGCTTTCTGTTGGAATCTCATGCTATCAGCGCCACTCCCACGCTACTAGCGTGGCATACCAGTGAAAAAAATGGCTTTCTGGTGAAATCTCACGCTACCAACGTGAGTCTCCAGCCGTCGCTAAATCCGTCACTAATTCCGTCACTAATGCTTTTGCAACAGAAATTTAATAAATTTAAACTTTTCTTTGTTTTTTTTTTATTTATTTAACCTTGGTTATGATAGCATGCAAATGTCATTAGTAGAAAAAATGGAATAGTTTTCCAAGAGATTTAAGAAAAAGTTAGGAACTTACCTTAAAGTTAATTAGGAACAAATAAATTCAATAACAATAAAAAAAATATTCGGTGAGAAGATTACGCGTGTAAAATGAAAAAAAAAAAAGTTGAAAGATCTAAAGTTTTAAAGATTACATACATGAATGATCCTCAACATTATGCAATGAAGTTAAAATGGAAGACACGTTGCAACAAAAATTAAAGGGCTACTTGTAAGTATAGTGGATTTCCAGTTGAATTTGACAGAAATTGTTGGCTTCTGCACAAAACGAAGATAAGAAATGATATAAAAGCAAGACTAAATTTAGTGTTAGAAGGCAGAAGCAAGAACTTTCTTGGATGCTCTATGATAAGTAGCACATAGTGTTCATGGAAATTGTGAACATTGAGGTTTACGCCGAGGAGAGAGAGTTTGTGGAATTATTATATAAAATAATTGATCGAAAATTTCGAACTGATTTACTTATGGTTGATTTAATTTTAATTTCGAAATTAATTGAAATCAATTATAATTTTTGTTGCAAATATATCATTTAATGAGACATAAATATATTGATTTTTTAAATTTGAATTTAGTTTATATTTGAACCAAACTATTCCAAAGCATGAAAGAATGCCATGTTTTATGCAAATCTGATTTTAGATTCTCAAATTTTATATTATAGATTAATTACATTTTTAATATATGTATTATACCCTTAAAACATCATACAATATAGAGCCAATTATATTCACATTTTTTATGTTTTTTTAATTACATTTAATAACACTTCATTTTTGTATCATAGAAAAATCATTTAATTGTTTAATTCACATTAAACCTAAATCCATCCCTCTTAAATACGGTTTAATAATTTAATAAAAAATATGCATATGCTGATCACACGACTTTTAATGAAAATTTATATAAAAAATATCCTCATTTTCTTCCTCAAAATTACATATTAAATTTTACAAACTCTCTTCTTATTCAACAACACCTATTCACTTATCACCACCACCACCTTCTTCTCCTTCTCCTCTCTCCCACGACAGCATTATCTCTTTCTTCTTATCGTCGTTTTCACCCACGAACACAGCGTTTGGATGCATCCACTCCCACTGAAGCAACCATTATCATTGTAGTCACTACATCCATCGTAACCTACGCTATCACAGCCATATCCACCTCCACCACCTCCTCGTCTCTTACCGTAGCTTCAGCTACCATCATCGTTACGTCTGGTTCTTTGGACAATGACGTCATCAAGTAAAACTAATGTATAAAAAGAAAAAAATATCGGGTGTAATTTAGAACAAAATACAGGAAATATGAGTGTAATTTATTCTAATATAATTTTGTCTACTCAGATATTTCAGTTGACGTTACCTAACAATGTTGATAGAAAAAGATAAAAATAATGTATAAAAAAAGTATCAAATATAATTTTAAAAAAATATAAAAGTACAAGTATAATTTACTCTATAATATATAAAATTTTGAGAAAATATAACACATTATATCTGTGTATTATTTTATGTGTGTATTGTTTTAGAAAAAAAAATTAAAAACGCAATAGGTGGGAATGTAGACACGTGGGGAGATGAGAGCATGGACAGACATATGGCCCCAACAATGATTTGGTATTGATGGCATTTGATTCCGTGAGAAATAGATGATTATCATGGAGGAGCGTATAAGTTGAGAGAAAATATAGGAATGATAATTTGAGATAAGATTTCGGTGATGTTTGTCTGTTCCTCCCTTGATGGTGTGTCACCCGACCATGCTGTTTTACACGTGTTCGCCTCTTTCTTTTCTCACTCATTTCACTCTTCATTTTTATCTGAGATTAATTAATTGTCATGTAATATGATCATTTTTATACTATTGACTAGTTTATTAAAAATATTTTAATCTTATTTTTAAAATAATTAATCTAAAAGTTTGTATTTTTATTATATAATTATTTATTTTAAAAGATGATACTAAAGATGGTGATGATATAATTGATTAAAATAATAATCATTAACAAAATTACCTCAAAACAAGGAAATATGTGAGAGAGAGAGAAAAAAACAATAATTTTAACCACCATATTTTAATCAATTACATCGTGGATAGACTAATATCATACGTACTATGTAATAATTTTAAATATATAATTAATTAATTATTGTACGAACAATTATTTCTCGTGAAAAGTGTGTTTATTTATATGCAGTATTGCAACACTCCATTGTGTATTGCTTATAAAAATATTCTTGATGAATAGTCAAATTTCATGTTGATTAAAATTTGGTTGGTAGTTGTGTATGTAAAAAATATATTAAAAAATCACAAACAACAGAGCACAGATGACCACTCACCCTGAAAAATCTCACAATGAGCAAAGTTTCTCATCTCCAAATAAATAATATCGTTGTTGTACATCAGCCAAAGAAGGAAAAAAACACACACGCACACACTTTCACAGGTGACATTACGTAACTTTTTCTGTTTTTCATTTATTTTAATTTAATTTAAGGCAAGACCTACTGAGCTAACACTTGAGTAGAAAAAAAGAAGTTCCAGAATTTTTTTTCTTAGGCTTTATTTTAATTTAAATACTAAATTTTATCTTCTATTTTTTATATTATTTCATTTCATTTTTATCTTTAGAATATTTATTTAATTTTCTTATTACATTTTTAAATATGTCATTTTATATTTTTAATTACTTCAACATCTAATTTTATCTAATACTTATAATTCAATAAAATAGTTTAAAAGCTTTTAGCTAGCTTCTTAATTAGTTTTATTGAACATAATCTTAGACTCGAGTGAAGACAAAAACCAATTGTGCAATTAAGGACTCAAACTCTATATGGAATTTTTGATAGAAGATATTTTCAAAATAGAAGAAAAATCTTATCAAAGTTAAACAACTTTTGTTAATGTCAACCTTTAACAATTGATTTAACATTGCATCGTGAAATTAAAAGTCAACAATCTTCATCTTGTGAACCCATGTGAGAGCTGCATTGTGTGGGATAGTCATTATTAGAGTAGTTTTCGAAAGCTTAAGAATAGGTTTAACATTAGCATGTATGTTAATCTTGCCTGATCCGGGTAAGCCCTTTGTAGTGTCTTGTGAAGTGTCTAAGATGGTTTTAGGAAGAGTGTTTATGCAAAAAGGTCAGGTAATAGCCTATGCATTTTGACGACTTAAGACACATGAGAGGAATTGTCCCACTCATGATTAGAGTTGTTAGCCATAATATTTTCCCTCAAGCTTTGGAGGTATTATTTGTGCGATTTTAGGTTTGAGGTCATTGGTGATCATAAGAGTATTGAGTACTTATTCTACCAAAAAACGTTGAACATATAATAAGAATAATTTTTTGTTAATTGAAAAAAAAAGAAAATATATATATATAGATAAATGAAAGAAGGACACAAGGGATGTCCTAAACCTTTACTGTTACACTATAGTTCCTATAACTATAAGAAAGGCAAAGTGGCTATAATATATTAATATGAGGCCACATAAATATGAGATAACCACCTACCTTTCTAGAATACCATATGTAAGCCATTCCAAAAAAATCATATAACCAAATGCCCCAATCTTTAACGACACAGCCCCACCAACCTTCCTCTGTACGTGGACATTAGAGCTTTCCCACATAAATGCATTTATATCCCTAATACCGAAAGCCACTGACCTGAAATCAAAGTATCTAAACAAAAGTCTCGAAACCAAGATAGCTAGCATTAATGACATCAAGAGATGTTCCCTGCATGCAGACCATGCTAAATAGTCATGCGTATTTCCTTCCACATGTGTGGGTCTCTACATTACCTTTCCAACATAGCTGCTAGGCTTACTTTAGGATTAATCTGCCATTGAGCAAATGTACCAATATCATACCCCGATAGGTTCTTAAGCCAAAACCAAGTAAAATAGCTAATTTCTTGGATTGTATTCCACAAATCAAATTGGCCTTCTCTGGACAAACATTTGTTTCGAAGTTTCCAGAAATTCCAAGTGATAGATGCCCACAATGTCATTCTTATGACGCTTCCCTTTTTTAGATGACAGAGCACCTCTGTGTTGCTGAAAGTGCATATGAGTTGTGTCTGGTAGGCCAGTGCTCTCATTCGGCCACTCCCCCAAGAACTCCAGATTTGATGGCTGTAGGAACAGTTAGAAATAACATGGTCGTTTGATTCTTCAACCAAATTACACCAGGGACATAGATTTGATGACAGTAAAACTCCCCTCTTAGATGGAAGTCCCTTGTGCAAGGCTTTCCATATGAAACACTAAACCTTTGAAGGGACTTTTAATTCCCATATATCCGAGAATTCCGATGTTCACAATCCTCCCTAAGAACCACTGTACTCAGATAAGCTGAGTTGACTGAGCATTGTTCAATTTGATCATCTAGCCAAATCAACTCATCTTGCATACTTCTATTTAGGCATATTACAACTAGTTTTTGTTGCAAATCTTCTTTCAGTGCCTCCTCCCACACACGAAACTGGGCCTCCTCCATTGTAGATTCCATGATCAACTATTTTTTTTTTTTTTGTGAAATATCTACATCTACAAGTCCCTTCCACCCCTTATATTTTGATTCTAATATCTTAACCCATAGAGAATCCTCTTGTTTAAATAAATACCATATACATTTCTCCAAAAGTGCTTCATTAAAAAAACTCAAGTTCTTAACGCCTAATCTAACCCAATTAATTTTAGTCCCCCATGAGTTTTTGGCTAATAAAATTTTCCCCATCTAACCCAACTAATTTTAGTCCCCCATGTGTTTTTGGCTAATAAACTTTTCCCCACCTAATGAACCCAACTAATTTTAACAAAGCCTTCCCACAAGAAAGAGAGAGTTCTATGATTCCAAGAGTTCAACCATCTAGCTACTTTATCCACAATTGGTTCCAAGTCTCTTCCAACCTTGGGTTAACACCAATTGGGATCCCAAGGTATAGGAATGAAAACTTGGTTATTTTATAATTTAATAATTTAGTGAATCTTTACAAGGTATGACCATCCACCTCCACGACACCAAGGTAGCTTTTATCAAAGTTCACTTTGAGGCCCAATATAAGCTCAAAACATTGCAACATACTCTTTATGGTAACTTCAACCTTTTGTTCCCCCACCAAGAAGCTTCAGAAGATGTTTCTCTCAATTGTTTTCCTCATCGTTCCACTTAGCCCTTCTCAACCACATTGAACAAGAAAGGACCGAGTAAGTCCTCTTGTCGGAGACCTCTTTGAGCTGTGAATTCTGAAGTCGAACTCCTGTTCACCAACACCGAAATTGAGTTAACATTAGACATGCTTTAATCCATTTCACCAATCTTTGACCAAAGCCCAAACTCCTAAACATATAAAGGAGGAATTCCCAACTGATGGAATCATAGGCTTTTTCATAATCAACTTTGAAAAAAAGGCATTTCTTATTCTCCTTTTTTGCTTCCTCGATGATTTTATTTGCAATCAAAGTGCTATGTAATATATATATATATATATATATATATATATATATATATATATATATATATATATATATATATATATATTACCCAAGAAGGCACTTTGATTTTGGTCAATTACTCCATGCAACATTTTTTTAAAACTATTTACAAGCAATTTGGATAGGATATTGTACATTGCATTCCCCCAACGAGAGTTCTAAACTCTACAAGTGATTGTGGCTTATCTACTTTAAGTACTAAGGTAATAAATGAAGCATTACTACTCTTGGAAGCATTCCATATGAATGGAATTATGAATGGAATTCAACCACAAATCTCACTACATCTTGTTTCATGGTTTCCCAAAAAGTTTTCAAGAAATTGAAATGAAGGTTGTCTGGTCTGAGCCTTTTTTGGCTATCACAATCCCAAATTGCATCTTTGATATCGTGCTCTTCAAAATTTTCCACAAGCATTCAATTATCTTCTAAAGAAATTTGCTTGGATGAAGCACCATTTAATAAAGTTTGAGGACAAGGGTCTTCATGAAACTTTTGTTTGAAGAAATTCCTCATCTCCTCTTTCACAACCATAGGGTTCTCTTCTCATCTACCCTATATGTTTAGTCCCTTCAACATATTTTTTTTCTCCTCCATTTCACTAAAGAGTGAAAATATTGAGTTAAAAGCGCATTTCTTCATGCATTTACACCTAGATTTTTTACTAAATAAGGACACACTATGCATGGCCACCCTCAAAAACTCCTCTTGTAACTCTTTTTTTTTTTGTTGAAGAATCTCCTCCTTTGATAGAATCTCTTCTTCTTCCTACAAGTCAAGCTCCCTCAAACTTTTTTACCTTTTTTTGACCAAACACATTTTTATTCCACCCCTTCATCTTTTTTTAACACACTTTATTTTTTCTTTAATCACAAAAGCTTCCCACCCATGAATCTCTATTCTTTTCCATTCCATCTCCACCATATTAGTAAATTCTTTTTCTTTCAACCAACAATCAAGGACCTTAAATGGTTTGGGCCCCCGATCAATGAAAGAGTTTTTTAGTAAAGAGGGAAATGATCAAATATATCTTTATCAAGAGCATAAAGAGAACATTCGGACCATATGTTAAGACAATCTCTTGAAGCCAAAACCTATCAATTCTATTCCTCACTAATCCATTCGCTCTATACCAAGTAAACTTTCTACCAAGTAGAGGTATCTCCTCAAGCTCCATGCACTCAAAGAAACAATTGAGGTCCTCTCACTCCCTCTCCCTCCTACCATATTCTATGCCCCCTACACCCTCCCTATCATTCATCCTTCTTACACAATTAAAATCCCCCAAAAGACACCAAGTTTTTATATCACTACCCGCCGTTTTTAACTTTAACTCCTCCCACCCTCTTAACCCACTACCTCTCTTACAAGAAGAGTACATATTAACAATTTTCACTTCAAAATTTTTCTCTTTCCAAAATCCCTCCATCTCCACAAAACCTTCTCTATAAAAAGAAAATGTCAAAGAGAAGTTTTGTTGGTCCTAAATACACAACAACAACCCCCCCGGATGCCCCATTAGATTGTGCATACAACCATTGAATATCATGCACACCCCATAATGCAAAACAAAGGTATTTAGTGATCACCTCCTTTTGTTGCTTGTATATAAAACATTGGAGCTCGCTTCATTACTACAATCTTCCTAATGGATTTCCACTTGATAAGATTTCCAATCCTCGAGCATTAAATGTTATGATCTTCATAAGCCACCTCCTTGTACCCCTCCATTCATCTCCCTCCTAAGTTCTTTTATCGCCTTTTGATCCTTTTCTCCCTCTCCTCCATCATATTTACCATTACTTCCTCATTTCCATCATAAGTCGCACCCATATTTTGAGCACGGTCCCACGCCTTCTTGGCCCCCTCATAATCATTCTTCAACCAAAACTTATGATTACATGTCCTAACATTGGTATCACTAATAGTGTTACTAAGGGATACATTGCACTTCTATATTTTCCCCCTTGTTGTTATTATTCTTGAGAATCTTTCCCAACGAGGATTGATTTATCTTACTTGGCCTTGCTGGGATTTGTGAACTCATTTACCCTACATTGTTCCCAATATGCCCCCTTATAGCTTCTTCTTCTTCATCCAAACTATTTGGTATCCTTTCCTCCTTTTGATCATTTTCCCCTTTAGAAATTGTATATTGACAAGTTCCCTATTTCTATGCACCATTCTCTAGAGCAATCATTTTTTTTTCTTTTCTTCCCTGCACTCCCACGCGACTATTAGCTTCCTCTTGAGTATCTTTAGCTTCAACGTGTTTAGATTCAACAAATGAGCATATTTTACTTTGACCTTCTTCGGATCTTATTAAATCTACTTTAGTCTCACCCACTTCTTTAGGTAGTATAGGTTGGGCCTATAAAGTTTTTTCCAAAAATTCTAGCTTCTCCCCTTTCAGAATACACACCTTGAATTCTGATTTTTCCACTTCTGTCCCTCTTTGTTTGATTGTCTCTTTACACTAGCCAGTTGTCCCCTTTTCAATGAATCCCTCTTTGTTTTGTTGATCAATCCCTAAAATTCCATCTTTCTCGTTGAACTTTTTAGAATTTTCTAGACCCACTTCTGACTTTTGTGCCTGATTCTTTGGTAGAAAGTGACTTGATCCAATGATCCTAAAAATGGTTACTTCTCTACCTTTTCAGCATAATCCTTTGTGTAATGTGATTTACTACCTCCAAATAATACCCATGCCTTACCACCGTGTCTTCCTTCCTCCTTGGGCCAATGTGGCCAATAAGGGTGGGCATGTATTGCGTTTTTAAGAATCCAATTCATATATACATAAATGGATTGGATCTTAAATCTATATCCATATTTTCTTAAAAACAATTTAGATTCAAGATCCAATCCATTTAAGTGGATATGGATTTGGTCATATCCAATTTATATCCACTTAAATGTCATAAGGATTTTTTTTTACGAATTTTAGTAACTAAATGTTAAAAAGTAAAAACTTAGTACCTATTCATTTAAGGGCTATTTTCAACCGACCTTGGTCAAGACTATTTTCGATCGATCTTGATTAGGGTATTTTAAGCCTACGTCAACTAGGAATATTTCAATGGATATCGGTCTAGACATTTTTAGACCGACATTAACTAGAACTATTTTTGGGTTGACATTAGTCATTGCAATTTCAGTCGACACTGGTCAAGGATGTTTTTGGTCAATCTTAGGTAGGGTTATTTTTTGGTTGAGGTCGGCTAAGATTTTTAGTCAATGTCGGTCGGTGATATTTTTTAGCTGACATGAACTAGGGGTTTTTTTTATCAGCATTGACTGTGTCTAGTTTTTTGTCAACGTTGGTTAGGGTTTTTGTGGTGAACATCGGTAATGTTTTGTTTTGCGGATGTCATTCGTTGATATTTTTTGCCAACATCAGTCAGGACTACTTTTTGGTCGACGTTGGCTTGGTTTTTTGTTGACGTTGGATGAAACTATTTTTTTGTTGGTGTCAGCTAAGGTTTGTTGGCCAACATTAACCATGACTATTTCTTTTGGCTGGCGTTGGCTAGGGATATTTTTTGTTGACATCAACTAGAGGTTTTTCGATTAACGTCAATTGGGGGAATATTGTGGGCAACGTCAACTATGTTTTTTTGGTCGATTTCGGCCAAAAAAAATCCTAACTGATGTTGGCAAAAAAATAGTCTCGTTTGATGTTGGCCAAAGAATAGTTCTGACCAATGTTAGCTAAAAAACCCTTAACAACATTAACCGAAAAATAGTCTCAACCAATGACGATTTAAAAATATCATCAATTGTCGTCGACTAAAATAACTCTAGACAACATCAAAAAAAAAATAGTTCTTACCGAAGTTAGCTAAAAAAGCGTAGTCGTCATTGTCTAAAAAATTGTATTGGATTTAAAAATCCAAACAAATATCCAATCCATATCCAATTAATTAGATTGGATTTAAAATCCAAAAATTGGATTTGAATATGAAACCAATCCATTTAAATGGATTTAAAGTGGATTACATTGGATAAGGTATAGATTAATTTTAAATATTTGAATTTTTTTGCATAGTCCTAGTGGCCAGTGCCACCTTCCTTATAGCCTTTATAGGAGCACTCCAACGAGGATGAGATCCTATCTACCCCGAACACACTATGATAAGAGTTGTCTTCACTATTTTTCTCTTGATTTCTCTAGCGCCAACACATGCACTGGTTCACCTGGGTCTTCACCTCCTCAACCATCCTTACATGATGTAGATTTCCATTTATTTTAACATTGTAACAACTTGTAATAGGTAAGGAGAATGGGACTTTCACGAGGATTCAGGCTCTATCTAGTCTCTCCATCTTCTTTGTCTCTTCATCCATGGCAATATGTTCCAAAGAGGCTAATCACCGCTCTCCCCCATACTTGAATGGGTATCCCTTCACACTCCACCTAACACAGTCTATAACTAGAGAAAATATCTAGTTTCTTTAGTTAGATTGAGCTGAGATAAGACATAATTCCATCTTCCTAAGCCTCACCAAGATAAACCTCTAATGAGAACAAGATCATCACCAAGATAGTTTAGCATTATATCACCCCATCCTCCAATAGCCTAATGTTAAAAATTTTGTCAAATTTAGTTAAATCTTTTAAGGTTCCAACGAGGCTTGTTTGTAGTCATTCTTTTTTCTCCACAAGTGCATTGACTTCCTTTATCTTTCCTCCAGTTGATCTCCTTCCCTTTTCTGCCTCTAGTGTTTGAATTGTGGGTTGTTGATATGTCCCTTTTATCACCATAGCATAAGGTCTTCTCACATCCATACTACTCCCTATCCTCCTTGCATCTTCCATTTTCATGTTGTTATTTCACGTGGTGCATGTATCATCCTTGCTGAAATGTGGAATATTGACTCGTATTTTGTTGTTCCCTATAGTAATCTGGTCTAATTTCTTAATGAACTCTAGATCATTGTGGATGTCTTTAAACTTACAAAACAAAACCTAACCCCTTGCTTATCTCGCTTCCTTGCAATGAACAAATCACAAACTTTCCCCCACCATTTGAACATTATCCACATATTCGATTGTAAGAAATCATCAGGGAAATGTGAAAAGAAGAAGGTTGAAAGTCTCTCAATCCATACCACGTTTCTCTTTGTTGTTCTATCCATTTTCCTCTGTCTCTGTCTCTCCACTCACCTTTCTCTCTATTTCTCTCTCTCTCCTTTCATTCTAAAATGGCTTGTTTTTATTAGATAGAGGAAGTGGTTAAAATACCTTTAAGGACTATGATTTTGAGCTTAGTGAACAGGCTGTAAAACCAATGTAGTGATTGATGTCTTGAGTAGAAAATCTTTGCATATGTCTACATTGATGGTTAGGGAGATGGACCTTATATAGAGTAGTTTAGAGACATGAGCTTGGTGTGGTAGGTTACCCTAGAAGTGTAAGGTTAGTTATATTGAAGGTGACTATAGTTTGATAGAGAAGATTAGAGAAGGTCAAAAGTCAAACCTATTCATGTTAGCTCAGTTAGAGACTGAGTCTTTAGCCCAAGGGAAAGAGAATACATTTACGTTGGAGTTTTGAGATTCCAAGATAAAATTTGTGTACCTAGTATTCATGAGCTTATAAGGTTGATCCTTGGGACAGGCCATCGGAGTAATTTGAGTATTCCTGAGGTCCAAATTTGGAGTTTTAAAACATAAATGACTAAAATGGAAAAAAGGAAAAAATGTAACAAACCAAAATCATATTATAGCTTATTATTATTATTATTATTATTATTATTATTATTATTATTATTATTTGCTGGCAATGTTAGGATTCCCATATCTAAGGTATTATCCGCTTAAGTGTTTAGTCAATCATTACTGTTTTATCCTTAGTAAAATGTGCTCAGTAAGTTGAGAGGATATTATAAACAACCTTTGATCTTGACTCCTAAGTGATGTGAGACTTACTTTATGGCTATTGAATCATTATTGTTATTCTTTTTCTTCTTCCTATTATTGTTATTATTATTTTCTATAACAACATTATTGTAATGAGAATTTTTGTATAACTTCGTTTGTATATTTTTAAATAATAAATAAAATAAATATTATCATTTTTCTTACAAATTTAATCTTTAGTTTTTTTAATGAAAATTAAACCAATATATCTGGTCTTGCTTTTCGTCTCAAAATTATGATAAAAAGAAAACTTCTTAAAATATTTGCAATGAGCAAAATTGTGGTAAAAAAATTGTTACAAATTTGCTGTATAATAAACTTTGGGACCATTTTTTTTAATTAACGTGCGAAGAGAATTTTCATACCAAATGATTTTTTTCTTGTAATATTAATATCTAAACGGGGGATCGTCACTACACTAATAGAAAAATAACATTCAACATCGGTTTTTAACTAATGTTGAGACTACCGACGATGAAAGTATGAACGTTAATATCGATTTTTTTACAAAAGTATACAACATCGGTTTTTTAGAAAAATCGATGTCGCCAAATAAGAAATAAAAGAAAAAAAATGTAAAATCCGATAATTCAACATCGATTTTTGTTAAAAACTTATGTTAATTTATTTAACAACATTTGATTTTTAATAAAAATTGATGTTGCTGTGATGTAACAACATCGGTTTTTACTAAAAACCGATGTTGTTATATGAACAAAAACATCTATTTTCTGTAAAAACAGATGTTGTTACATATACAGGAACATCAATTTTTAATAAAAACCGATGTTGTGCTATAACAACATCGGTTTTTAATGAAAACCAAGGTTTCTGTGTTGTACCAACATCGATTTTCATTAAAAACTGATGTTAAATAAATTAACATCGATTTTTACTAAAAATCGATATTTATTTTTTAATTTTTTTAATATATTGTTCATTTTTTTTACCCAAATGTATCTTGCAAATGAAAAAACAGACATTAAGGCAGTTTCAGTATACAATACAATTAAATAATATATGAATAAAAAGTAAATTCAATAGTGTTAATATACATAAAATGATTTCCTTTAAGCGATTGTAATTTTAAACTATTTATACAATTGTTTAAAAATCCCTTAACCACCTAATGTTTCATTTCTAACTCTAAGATAAAATGTAGCCCACTGAAGCCTTATTGCCTTCAATCTCTCAGGTTGAAGTGGTCTCTGATCAGTAACATACTACATGGTATAATAAAACATAATTTAATAAGTATAAATAAAAACAAGTATAAAAATTACAATTAGTTTTGAATTAGACAATTAACATGTCTCAATTATCCCTGAAGCCTCCTTGGACTATCGTCAACATTCAATGCATGACATAATAGCCACACTCAGTGCTTCTTTTTTGCTTATTACACTAAATTCAATAACATAGTCAAAGTTAAACGGAAATTAGTGTAAATATTAATAAAAGTTACTTCTTAGACAAAAACCATTATTTAAATGATTTACTTTAACCACAATCCATTTAGTAGTAGTCTTGGATTTAGTGACCTGAGCATTGTGGAATCCCTTCAAAGCACTACTTAAAGAGAAACATGCATACATATTGTACAATTAACATATTCATGTCTTAGAAATAATAAAGTAAATGTATTACAAATTACAACCTACCTGTTAATAATTCCTTTCATGTAGTTATCAGGCTTATTGTGCAACAAACAGAATCACACGACAACATTGTCCTTAGGTCATATAACGACTAGTTGCCAATGTGCACTGCATTGGAGAACATTAAGTTATTATACTGCATACATTATTTAAATTCATTTGTACAATTTTACTTACCCATTCAAGTATGTTGCAATGTAGACATCTTTCTGTGAACTCTGCATCCATTTCTTGATATAGTCCTCAAATTCAAATTGCGATTGCCCAGATCTCTGTATGAATCGTGGCTCAATGAATCCATACATAGAGGCATGATCTGATTGTAGACATAAGTCATTCATATGCCTATTGTTTTGAAAATAAAGTCAATTATGCATGAATATAAAACAATTAGTTATGTAATGGTAGCCAATTGAAAGTGACTTACGGAATCCTCAGTTGTAAAACAAAGATGTTCAGACATTGACCACCGTGGATTATTTCAGAAATATCCTCATGCTTTATGTACAACGGGAAGTCATTATTATACAGCCCGAACAAAGTAGCATCCCACGGCACCTGTAGGGTACCGAGGAAAAGATCGGGGATGATCGATGCAATCTGGTTCAGGGGATTGTCATTAGGTTCCGACTTATGTACAGGTTTAGTCGGTCCCTGAGGTCCCTGTTTATCCTACAAAGTTAATAAACATAAGTCAATAATAGTCAACACTTTATATGACAAATCGGTTTTAAATGATAATAAACACAAAAAAAATGAAATACCTTTTTCGAAATAGGCTGTAGAAGATGTGTCGGTCAAGCAAGGAAGATGTTAAGGGCATGCCCCACTAACTGAACCTCTTCAGTGGGTACAGGGACGCGAGCATCAGCATCTCGAACTTCCTCAACACCCACATTGACCTGATCATTGGCCAAAGGGATGTTGTGCACGATTGTCACCCCCTCATAAACTCTTCCAAGGGCAACCAAGCGGGGAGGAATATCAATGACATACAACCCACGTCTGTCTACATGTGTCTGGGTCCTACCCCGAGGGATCGACACAACTTCCCTTCGTGCTAACACGGACACCATAAGGATAAACCTCAACCTTTGGAGGCTGCATGAAAACCAGAGATTGCATCTGAGGCAGCATCTGGGACTGCATGTGGTTGAAGGACAACATCAGTTGTTTAGTCACTTTTTCAGTAATCAAATGCTCTAGCTTTTCCCTGATGTTCTGTTTCAATCGATCCAAGTCTTTAGGGTTCATGGACTTAGACTTGCGAGAAGTTGATGAAGCCGGTCCAAAGTATTGTTTTATGGTCATACCGACTCCAACAGCACAGACACGCCCTGGGTGCTCTGGTCGTCCAATGGCAGCAGTCAATACATTCTGATGTCCACTGGCGACAAAGCTACCCTGTGTGGATTGCTCTTCCAGGGTCTCCTGCAATCAAAATAAATTGTACATGAGTTTTGTAATTTGGTAGGCAAAAATAATTGATGACCAATCAAACCATCCTTTGACTTACAATCATTTCTACAATCTCACGTGCCACCTCAAATGTCATGTTTCCTGTTTTATTTGTACAAGTCATCTTCCACTTCACGTGTCGTCTAACAGGAGACGGAGGATGAACAATTGTTTCGGCATTCCTAGATTGGGCTGCTTCCTCCAATCGTTCTTTGTTTTTCCTCCATGAATTTCAGTTCTAATAAGTCATAACCCCCGCGAGACAACACGTGAGGGGCAGTGTTTAGCTTCTAGATGGCTTGAGCCTTCTTTCTAACATCCTATAAGAATTACACAGATAGTTGTCAACAAAATGCGCTTGCAAATCAAAGTGAATTGTAAAATTCTAAAACAATGCAAGTCAACTAACCTCCCAGGAAGATACTCTATGACTCTCACAGAATTAGTGCCACTTATCTTTGCTGATTCTGTATTTTTCACAGATCGTGTCATCGTCCTCGCCCTTGCCTTGTGCTAGAGCCCATTTAAAGGTCAAATCAAACTTAAATTGCCTTCATCGCTTTTCTACTGTCTAAAGAATTTTCTTCGTCCGTTGGTCGGATGCTTCAGGTATATCAAATTCAGCTTGCGAAACAAAAAACAAGTTTAACAGTTACAATAATATTTTAATCGTATTACTACAAACAATTACATTGACATTGGACATTTAATTGTAATACCTGAATGTCCTCCCAAATCAACTCCTTTTGAGCTGCAAGAACTTCCTTCCAGTTACCAATGATGACATCCACCTTGTCTTAAGCCATGATCCTTGATACGTCCTCAATTTATTTTTATGAGGACCTTCAACCTTCCCAGTTGAAGGATCCACATGAACCACTGGTCTGTCAACACCGACGAGTCTGGTAGCCAAGGACCTCAGCTGTGTTGCTTTCCTAATCTTCTTCGCCGTAGATGCCAAAGGTGCTGACTGTGGAGGAGGAGGAGGGGAGCTCGGTGGTGTAGTCATGTTCCTGTTAAAAACAAAATTAAATAAAGTTAAGTAAGTTATGAAATTGTAAAAGTGGAAACAAGTTAATATAAAATAAAGATTACATTAAATGATGCTAATTAATTATCCTTCATCATAATCATTACGATTTGAATGCACGTTGTCAACTTCTTCTTCTCTGTTAATGTTAGGCATTTGTGTCGAGTAATGAGTGAGACCAGTATAAAGGGTTGAATCATCATCCTCAAGATTAAGACCAATGGTTTTTCCATGCACTGACCACCTTTCATCACAAGGATCTTGAACATAAAACACCTATTTAGCTTGTTCTGTCATGATGAAAGGTTCATTTTGATAAGCTAGCTTCTTAAGATCTACCAAAGTAAATCCCGAATCGTCTGTTCGCACACAACTATTGCTATCAACCCATTTACACTTGAAAACACAGATAGTGAATTTAACATAATTAAGCTCCTAAATGTCATCAATGACTCCAAAGTAAGGCATGAACGCCAAACAAGGATTGTGGTCATGCACGGTAGTGAAGTGTTGGGATTCAGCCCTAAGACTAACCCCATTGTTTTGCATTGTGCTCTTGTCATCTTGTTCTTTGGTATAGAACGAGTATTTGTTGATATCATATCCCTGCCAACTTCTAACATTTCTTTTAGGCCCATCTGCTAACTTCCTCATTGTTTCAGAGGAACACTCATCACTAAATATTGTATCTTTAAACTAATTCAGGAAAGTCTTGTTATGATCTTTCAACAACCTATTCTTTGTCATTTTTGGATTACTATCCTTGGCTAAGGCTTCATGACGAACTATGTATGGCAAGACTTCATTACTTTATTTAGTACATACAAATGTTGTAATTCCTTTAAACCAGGAGTTATAACATGCAGCCCTCGTGAACCCTTACCTCCCACTATGTCATCATGCCGAGACTCGGAAAGCCCAACAGGTTTTGCCTTTTCAAGGTACTCTAAACAAAATTCAATAGCTTCTTCTGCAATGTACCTTTCTATTATAGATGTTTCAAGACGATGTAGATTCTTGTGTACCTTTTTAAGATCTTCATGTATCGCTCGATCGGGTACATCCACCGTAAATAAACTAGACTACACAATTTAATTTCCCTAACCAGATGAACAATTATGTGAACATTGATGTCAAAAAATGAAGGAGGAAAATACATGTCCAACTGACACAAAATAATTGCAGCCTCTTCTTCCAAGTCATCTAACTTTACAAGGTCCACAACTTTGCTATAAATGGCATTAAAGAAAAAGAACATACGAGTTATAGCATGTCTCACTTTGTTAGGCAAAATGTTTCGAATCGCCACAGCTAACAATTGTTGCATCAAGACGTAGCAATCATGAGACTTTAAGCCAACTAGTTTCAGATTTTTCATCTGCACAAGGCTCTTAATATTTGATGAGTATCCCTGTGGCATTTTGGCACAGCGCAAACAGTGACCGAACCTTATCTTCTATTTTCTTGACAAAGTGTGACATGTTAGAGGCAAATATATTTTCTTACCATCAGACCATGGATGTAACTACTCACGTATACCCATCTCAGCAAGATCTTGACGAGTATTCAAACCATCCTTTGTCTTACCTTGAATGTTAAGAAGTGTGCATATGACATTGTCAAACACATTTTTCTCCACATGCATAACATCGATACAATGTCTAACATTTACATTAGACCAGTATGGGAGATCAAACAATATCGACCTCTTCTTTCATATGCAAGTTTTACTTTTCAACTTCTTTTGGGTCTTTCCAAATGTATTATTCATGTTCTCAACCCGGTCAAGAACGTGCTCACCAATTAACGGTATCAACGCACTTTCATGCTCTTGACTTCCATTAAATGCTTTTTCAATCACCGATAAGGGTGAAAAGGTTTCAGAAAACGTCGATGGTGAGTGTAAACTGTTTTTCTTCCATGTTTAAGTTGTCATAGCTCATCTCTTGTTCACAGATAGGGCAAGCATAATGCCCCTTAACATTGTATCCACTCAAATTCCCCTATGCTGGAAAATCATTAATGGTACAAAATAGTATTGCACACAACTTGAATGTCTCATTTCGATACCTATCAAACAGGACAACCCCGTCGTCCCCAAAGTTTTTCAAGTCTTCAATCAAGGGACTAAGATCAACATCAATGTCATTTCCTGGCACTCTTGGGCCATATATCATCATAGACAACATCATGTATTTTCACTTTATGCACAACCAAGGAGGCAAGTTGTAAATTACTAGCAAAACAGGCCACAAACTGTGCTGAGTACTTAAACTACCATAGGGATTCATTCCATCACTGGCAAGTGCAAGCCTAAGATTTCTTGGCTTTTCACCAAATTCTGGATACAAATGATTAATCTTCTTCCACTGGGAGGAATCAGCTGGATGGTGGAGCATTCCATCACAATGACCTTGGAATGATTGGAAGATACCACAACACCTTCGCTGGGGGGCCTTTCTTTGTTCTTTCATCACTGCTACAGTCGTCATTGTCCTTCACTTTGTACCATGAAACCCCACACTTGGGGCATTTATGCATTTCTTTAAATTCATTTCTGTACAACATGCAATCATTAGGGCAATTATGAATTTCTGATACTCCATACCCATCAGACACAGTATCTTCTTCGCCTGATAGTAACTTTTTGGCAACGTGTTTTCATCGGGAAGCATATCCTGAACTACCTGAAGCAGTGAACTGAAGCTTTTGTCACTCCACCCATATCTGGCATTCACATTAACTAGACTTAACACCACTGACAACAACGTCAAAGACTTCTTGCATCCCGAATACAACGGCTTTTTCGAATCACTTTCCAATGTAGCATACATAGGGGCATGTGCTTGCTGCAAAGACAATTGTCTGAGATCACGAATTATATCCTCTAATCGATGTCCCATGTCTACATCAAGCGGTTCAGTTTGGGACCTCCTCTACATCTCTGTCAATTTGCCATGTCATATCCATGTAGTATAATTCTTCTTAATCCCATCACACAGAAGATGTTCACGTATATTGTCTAGTAGTTTTCGTCTCCCATTCAAAAAATTTATACAAGGACGTAAATATCTCCCATCCTCATCTGGTCGACTTCTTTCAGAGGCAAATTCCAAAAACTATTCAACGCCTTCCTCATACTCAGCCATCATACGACTTGCATTCATCCAACTTCGATCCATGTAATTAATAACTCTATGATACTCACAAAGTTATTCCATGCATGAAAACCTCACTTTTTTCATTAAAGGTGTGGCTCTATCCCATTCAAGAAGACATTTTTTTACAGTACATTCATATGTAAAGGTTATGTCTATTTTCTTAAATTTGACAAAATTTTGCCAGCATTTTGCATTGATCTCCAAGTACACGACATGAAAGCGGTGCGATGATTTCCACCACAATCAAGTATGCACCCGGATAACAAAGTGAAATGCATTGCACCGAAATTTCATCAAATTTAACAAAAGAAACTCAACCTATACATATGAATCTACTATAAAAAAATGACTCTTCCCAAATTGTCCAAACGGACAATTCAAGAATCAATACAACGATTAATCCAAACTGTCCGGAAGAATCTTTGTATTAAATTTCAAACGGAAAACTAAGGTTCACTCATAATAAACATGAATTTTATATACAACAATAGGCATTAATCACATAAAACAAGTTACAAAAAGCACGCATTACATATAGAACCTAAATAAATTCTGAAAGACATTCGTAAGTACCTGTGATGATGGTCACTAACAATCTCCAACAATAAATCTCGTGATGGCGATGCAAAGAGGCAAAGGACAGCTGCATATAAATGATGTTGAACATTTAACATGTTATATTCAAAGACGAGACACACACAATTTAAATAAAATATTATTCAGAATGCTCCCTAATTTTGATAATAAAAAATAAAAATATAACTTTTAAAAACCTAAAAAATCAAAATAAAATATTTATAGTTTATTTAGACCAAACACTAAACAAGTCCAATTAACATTGGTTTTTAAGAAAATCGATGTTAACCAGGTCCTATTAATTACGAATTTGCCACCGCATTTTCATTAACATCGATTTCTCAAAAACTAATGTTAACTTAGCGATGTTAAAACCTATTTTTCTAGTAGTGCTAGCTTTCTTTTTAGTTTTTATTCATGGCAAATATGCTTAAAAGTGGAGATATAGAATTTCTCCTATTAGATTGTGTCTTAGAGAGATAATATTTAACTAAAAAACATTTAAGTATGAAAGTGTAATGTATCCTATTTTCTAAGTCTAGTATGAATTATATAATATTGTCATAATTGGATTGGACTGTTTGACATCCAAGTCAAATAGACTTTAGGTTGATCCATTCAATAAGAAGCAGAAGGATATGTAACTTCTCAGTCTTACGTGCGTAAACTCAAGAGACTTAGAATAGTGAAAACGGTTGGTATTCAACAAGAATATTAGCTCCAGTAAAAATAAAAAAGTGCAAAGATTTGCTACCCTTATCTACAAACGGGGTAGATGAAAAGTTCATAGTATGGTCATAAGAGAGTGGCTGGCTCAACTCAGCTCAGCAAGTAGCTAGAAACCATCAAAGTGAGAATCATTCGTACGTGGGGAAATGATAGCAAAAGCCTAGTCAAAATATTACATACTATGAATGTATTTTGCTTGTTTCATATTATTTCAAGCCGTGAGAGAGTGAGGGAGGGAACATCCATCCAACAAATGCACCGAGTAATCTATGAATGAATAAAGCAAAAGCTTTTCACGTGCCCAACTTGAACTCTCTTTTCTAAGACTTACTGGCTGAAGACTTCACACATAACCATCATGCTTGCGTTTAAAAGTAGTGAAAGCAAGGTTATCAAAATCGAGAGTCTACGTAGACTCATGGGAGCTTTGTAAACTCGACTCGTAGACTCGTAAGAGTCTACTTAAAAAAAAATAATAGTAAATTACATATAAATATCATACAAATTCAACAGTTTAACAATAATTCAATAAACTAGCATAGTTTACAGTGCACACTCAATCAAACATAAATTCAAAATGGTCATAATTGGAGGTGAAAGAAAGAAAACTGAATCAGCTACGACACTGAGACAAAAGGAGGTGGAAGAAAGAATATGAAACGACATCGTTTCTCTTTTTGTCCAAACCTGCAAACTCGCTGTAGACTCGCGAGTTTATGCTAACTTGCCTGAGTTTGCGTAAACTTGGCCGATTCCACTTAAAAATGATTATGCTATTGTTTTAACTCGTGGAAGCTCCGTGGACTCGTAGAATCGTATGATTCTACGAGTTAAATTGCAAATTTGACAACCATGAGTGAAAGAACGGAACAACAATGTCACCCCACTAATATGTGACTTTTCACAAAGTAGTGAGTGTCAAAAACTCAATACCACAGGGTACCAGGTCCCACATATATATTAATACTAACTACTATGGGAAACTTGTAAATAGAGAAGAGATGTTCCTTGTAACGACCCCATATGCATCCGGTTCATTAACATTATAATATGGTCTTAAGCGCAGCAATACTTAACGTAAATTAAGTAAACACGGAAGCATAAAAATAATACAAGACGTCATCTTTTGTCATACAATACAACTAAAACATTATGTACGGAATTATGATATACATCCCGACACCCGGGTTCTGCTCCACAAGATACATCAAAGTACAACCCATACCGGGTTACAAAATGTACAACAAAATTGAGCCAACAAGCTCACTCAAAATCGCCTTCTGATTTTCGCTCTTTTGAACCCAGCCTCAACCTCTTGTCTGGGATCCTCAATTAGTGGCCAACCCGGCCTCAGCCAACACGACCTCTTAATTGAGATCCACCGAACAACCCCTACTCGAGTCTCTTATCCCGGACTTTGTCCTTCGCTCTTTGGCTATCACCTGCAATAAAATATAATCCTCAACCGGGATGAGATACAATCTCAGTAAACTCAGGGTTCTGGGAGTTACACCTCCCCCTGGTTCACTTCTACAGTACATAGTATTTATATTGGCATTTCAAATAATATGGCCAACCCGGCCTTTCAATAAAATAATACATGTACATAACCACACCCACGTTCCATTCCAGCATCAATATGCAATTTATCCAACCAGTGCAGATATCATACACAATTGCATATAAGATATACAAGTTAGACAGCCAGTACACATATTGTGCACTCTTGTATACCTTCTAGTGTACTCCACGTACACATCACGTATCCCGGCCTGAGGTCCCAGACCTCCGACTCCACGTGATAATCCCACCAAGGTGCCCTTCCAGCATAGACATGCACAAATGTATATCAAGATATACAACTTAGCCAACCAGTGCACTCCACGTACACAATTGTATATCTAATTATACAAATTAGACAACAAGTACACATTTCCATTACATGTATGTTTTCAATCACAAGCAATAACACACAATGTAAATACACAAACCATGTCATCCAACAACCATCACTCCCTAGGAGTATGGTGGAACACAATCAAGGGAACCAACTCCCAAGAATGGAGAGCTTACCTTTTCTGATCACCGCATCGACTACCTCAGCCTCGTGTTTCCGATCACCGATATCTTCTTTATCAAGCCCTACACCAGGCAAGAAAGATATCAAGAACGATTCTCAACCGTTTCATGCAAAGTACCCAATTCTTTTCCAGATCTCAGACATAAACCACCAACAAGTGACTTGTAAACCCCACAAAAGTCTATCTGGGCATAACAAAATACCCAAAACCCATAAAAGTTATCTTTCAAGGTTGAACCTTCATCACAACAACCTCCTAAGCATATTTTTCCAAAGAAACACCACCCAAAACCAACCTTAACTCATATGGGTCATTTTTCCTCTTAAAACCAAACTCAAAAGAAATGGTAAAACTCACTTGTCTTACCTTAAAAACGTCAAGGAAGGCTTGTGGACAACTCCTAAAAGCTTGAATGTCCTTAAAGTTCCTTATAACAATTAAAGGTTTAAACTTTGCACTTTCTTTGAAGAAATGATATCCTCGCCTGATGGTTTTCACAACTAACAAAGGGTGGAAACTAGTTTATAAGGTGATTCCCTTCAATCCTCACGTTGGATGTGAAGGTGTTTAGGTCAAGAAAAGGTTATCTAAGAAGTTTTTCTCACTCTAACAATGGAGGAAAATATGGAATAAGAGAGAGAAGGTGTTTTAGCAAAGACGGTGGAAATAAGGTTACTACAAAAATATCTCACTTGTGCATATCTTATGTAGCCTGTAAGTTACACGCGTCCTAAAAATAACATGAGAGCCTTCCCACGTCAAAACAACCAGCAGATAGTCAACACGTGTCACTTGTGTAAAGTGAACATGTAGGGCCAACACGTGTAAAAAGGATAAGTCTAATGTTCCCTCCTCCTCCGACCTCATCCGACCTAATCCAACCTATTCTGACCTCATATGACCTAATCGGAGTTACTACCTTGGTACTTCACAAGTCCAAGGTTCCTCCCAACCTCGTCCGGGTTCCTAATCCAGTAACCTTATAAAAATGGTTACGAGCTCTTCTGGTCTCTCTACCCGGTAGCTCTTACAAATGAACTAAATTGGAGCTCCTCTGAGCTCAACCGAGATCACTACCCGGTTGTTCATCCGAACTCATCCGAGATCATAACTCGGACCTTGAATAAAAGAAGAACACTAACTCAGCCGAGATAGCTACCCGGTCGCTCTTCCCTTCCTTGTCTGAGTTCCTTCTATACAGCAGGATCCTGGATTTGAAAAGGTTCTATGTACACCTCTTTCATATCCGAGTTCCAACACACACCCCCCTTTTTTTTGACAACCTGGTTATACGAACCTGAATTAAACACATGGTTATTATATTCACCCCCTTTAAAGAATTTTGACCTCAAAATTATATCCATATCTGCCAAATAACTCGGGGTATAGCTCCATAAGTTCCTGCTCCCGCTCCCATGTTGCTTCCTCCGGGGTCCTCCCTTCCCATAATACCTTGACTGTGGGGATAGTCTTACTCCGAATCTTCTTTTCCATCCTGTCGAGAATCTGGAATGGTCGGGTAGGACAGGTCAGATTTTCTTTAATCTGAACAGAGTCAGGTTCTACCACATGCGAAGGATCAGACACGTATTTCCTCAACTGAGACACGTGAAAGAGATCATGCAGCCCGGACAATTGGGGAGGCAAAGCTAGCCTGTAAGCCACTAGTCATATTCTCTGAAGAATTTGGTAAGGACCAATAAATCTAGGACTCAGCTTTCTCACACCCAATACCCGTCCAACCCCGATTATTGGAGATAACCTCAAAAACACATGATCACCCTCATCAAACTGCAATGGGCGATGTTTGCTATCGTAATAGCTCTTATGTCGATTTTGAGCCCGTAATAACTTGTCTCTGATCATGCGGATCTGCTCAGATGTATCCTGAACCATCTCAGGTCCAAGAAGCTGTCTCTCTCCCACTTCGGTCCAGCTAGTAGGAGTCCGACACCTTTGACCATACAACGCTTCATAGGGTTCCATACCCAAGCTAGCGTGGAAGCTGTTGTTATACGAGAACTCTACTAGAGGTAGGTATTTATCCCAGCACATTCCCTACTCCAGGTGCACAAGCCCTTAGCATGTCCTCTAGTGTTTGGATAGTTCTCTCGGTTTACCCATCCGTTTGTGAATGATAAGTTGTGCTGAGTCGCAATTGGGTCCCAAAAGCCTCTTGAAGAGTACCCCAAAATCTTGAAGTGAACTTCGGATCTCTATCACTGACAATGCTTTCTGGGACACCATGAAGTCAGACAATCTCTTTAATATATAATTGAGCCAACCTTTCCGCAGTGTAGTCAGTCCGAATAGGTAAGAAATGAGCCGATTTGGTCAATCTATCAACAACCACCCAAATGGAATCATATCCAGGTTGGGTTCTCGGAAATCCAACCACAAAATCCATGGAAATACTATCCCATTTCCATTTTGGAATTTGCAAAGGTTGTAATAGGCCTGACGGTCTTTGATGCTCAATCTTAACCTTCTGACATACCAAACATTTTGTCACATGCTCGGCTATATCCCTTTTCATCCCGGGCCACCTAAAACTTTTCTTCAAATCTTGATACATCTTGGTGGAACCCAGATGAATGCTAAATTGTCCCTTATGAGCCTCAGACAGCACCACATCTACTAACTCACCCTTAGGCATAACAATCCTACCTCGGTATAACACCAAACCCGAGTTGTCCGGGTTCTCCCAAGACACGTCCTTCTGCCTGGACAAGGACTTCACATCTTCATCCTGGTTCTGGGCATCCCGGATTCTCATAATCAACTTGTTATCCAACTTGGTCTCTCAACTCAAGACCTTGGTCACCCTCAAGAATGGTCAGATGCATATCCCGGAAATCCTCTATCAACTTGCACTCCTCAATCATCATGTAAGCTATGCTCATGTGCTTCCTGCTCAGAGCATCCGCCACTACATTGGCCTTTCCAGGATGGTACCTCAGCTCCAAATCATAATCCGTGATAAACTCCATCCATCTCCTTTGTCTCATATTTAACTCCTTCTGATCAAAAGGATACTGAAGACTTTTGTGGTCGCTGAACACCACAAACTTGGCACCATACAAGTAGTGCCTCCATATCTTTAAAGCAAAGACCACGGCTGCCAGCTCTAATTCATGCGTAGGATAATTCTCCTCATTTGGCTTCAGTTGTCGAGAAGCATAAGCAACTGTTCTCCTCTCCTGCATCAAAACACATCCCAAACCCTGCTTGGAAGCATTACAATAAACTTCAAAATTTCCCTCAGGGTCAGGAAGAACCAACACTGGAGCTGTGGTCAACCTCTCTTTTAACTTCAGAAAACATTCCTTGCATTCATGAATCCATGCGAACGGAGTACCCTTTCTGATAAGCCGGGTTAAGGGTAATACCATCTGTGAAAACCCTTGAATGAACCTGCGGTAGTACCCGGCCAATCCAAGGAAACTTTGGATGTCGAAAACATTCCTGGGTCTTTCCCAATCCATCACGGCTTCTATCTTACCGGGATCAACCGCTATCTCGGCTGTCGAGATCACATGACCAAGAAACTTCACCTTGGTCAGCCAAAATTCACACTTCGACAACTTGGCATAAAGTTGGTCATTCCTCAAAGTCTGAAGAACAACCCGGAGATGCTCAGCATACTCTTCCTTACTCTTAGAATAAATCAGTATGTCATCAATAAACACCTCCACAAACTTATCTAAGTAAGGTCTGAAAATATGGTTCATATAATCCATGAACATAGCCGGAGCATTCGTGAGACCAAACGGGATCACCTGATATTCATAATGACCATACCGAGACCAGAATGCAATCTTAGGTATGTCCTCAGGCTTAATCCGGATTTGATGATACCCGAATAGCAAATCAATCTTAGAAAATACACAAGCTCCCTTCAACTGATCTAACAAATCATCAATTCGAGGCAAGGGATATTTGTTCTTTATCGTAACCTTATTCAATTGCCTATAATCCACACATAGCCTCATACTCCCATCCTTCTTCTTAACAAAAATAACCGGCACTCCCCATGGCGACACACTTGGTCGGATAAATTCCTTAGACAATAAGTCCTCAAGCTGCACCTTTAGCTCCAAAGGAGCCATACGGTAAGGAGCTACAGAAATGGGTCCTACACCCGGAATCAAATCAATTCCCCTCTCGGGTGGAAGTCGTGTGATTTCCTCAGGAAACACATCCATGAACTCATTCACAATCGGGATCTTTGCCAGACCCCATCCCGGCCTCTCTTCTACTGAACTCAATAAGAGATAACCCCGGGCTCCTCTCTTCATCTCCTTGCCGACTTGCAAGGTTGTGATAAGCGAAGTGGACCTCGACCTGATTCCATATGAAGATACCACTATCTTCTTATTGCAACATTCCAACATGACACCATACTTAGCCAACCAATCCATGCCCAAGATAATCTCAAGATTAGGCATCGTAAGATAATATAGATTGACATTGTATTCCCGACCCTAACTAAACCGTACATCCTGGCAGTAAGTATCAGCTCGACACTACTCCTTAGAAGCAGTGGTAACAACCATAAGAGGAAATAAACTGAAAATCTGTAAGTTCAGACCTAGGGCAACATGATTCCAATGAAGGAGTGAGTAGCTCCAGAATCAAACAATACTCTCACATCACAATTATCAATAAGAATCGTACCTCGAATCAAGTCGAGAGTTCGGGCGGCCTCTTTAGCATCTATTGTATAAATCCATCCTGAAGGTGGTGCTACTGAAATCACGGGAGCAGCTACAACCCGGTCATCTCTTTGAGGACACTCTCTAGCAAAATGACCACGCTGTCCACATTTGAAACAAGTAAATTGACCAGTGGGACATCTCCCCCAATGATTCCTCCCACATGTAGCACACTTCTGAGGTATGTTCTGTCTTGATACAGCTCCTTTATAACTCGGCCCCTTCTTAAAACAATCATCTGGGGACGACACACCCAATCCTATGCCCTTGACCTTACCCGTTCTGGCTTAGCCTGAACCACCCATTTTCCTCCCCTCCTGCCTAAAAGATGGCGTAGGATTACTACTGCTACGCCTCTTAATCATGTCCTCCACCTGACGACATTGCCTTACCAGGCTACCTATATCCCGGGATCCACTCCCGACAATCTTATCTTCTATATTCTCTCTAAGTCCCCTCTGAAACGTAGCAGCAAGCACCTCGGCATCGGGCATCGCCCTTCGGAAATGCGCATACTTAGCCAATTCATTAAACTTGGCTAAGTACTCATCAACAAACATTCTTCCCTGGACCAGGCCCTCGAACTCAGCTTGTTTCTGCTCTCTTGCATCTCGTGGAAAATACCGGTCCAGGAACTGAGCCTCAAACATCTGCCAGGTGAGAACCTCACCCTGGCCCCACAAAAGCTGCGAAGTGGTAATCCACCACTCATGCGCATCTCCCTGCAGCAGATAGGTTGCATAAAGAAGTCGTTGATGATCCAAGCACTCCATCACAGAGAAGATATTCTCTAAAGTTTACAACCACTTGGCGGCAACAATCGGGTTATATCCCCCATGAAAAACTGGAGGGTTATGCTTTCAAAAAGCAATAAGCATCCTCCCTCTTACTGCTGCATCCTCTTCAACACTAACTTGAGATGACCCGTCCCCTTGTTGGTGGCTGGGTCCATCATCACGATGACTACCCCCACCCTGATCACAACTGCCTTTGCCTACGAAGGTAGGTGGTGGAGAAGGTACTCGATCCTCTCGTTGTAGAGTTCTCATTAGCCTTCAACAAGGCCTCGTTCGCCTGCCGGCTTACAGCCATCTCTTGTTGCATAGCTGCCAAGGCGACCACTACAGGGTACGGTTGTACCTCATCATCCCCTTTCATAGCGTCGTTTCTGGTTCTCACCATGATACTGTACATGTCATACCAAGAGTGAGTTGATCAGGCCCACACTTATTAACCACACATGCAATAATCATACTGAACCCTGCGACCTTAAAAGGATGATCTCACAACAAACTATCATACATAATGCTTCCCTAGGATAAATTGCTATGATACCATAAAATGTAACGACCCCGTATGCATCTGGTTCATTAACATTATAATATGGTCTTAAGCGCAACAATACTTAACGTAAATTAAGTAAATACAGAAGCATAAAAATAATACAAGACGTCATCTTTCGTCATACAATACAACTAAAACATTATGTATGGATTTATGATATACATCCCGGCACCCGGGTTCTGTTCCACAAGATACATCAAAGTACAACCCATACCGGGTTACAAAATGTACAACAAAATTGAGCCAATAGGCTCACTCAAAACCGCCTTCCGATTTCTGCTCCTTTCTTTGAACTTGGCCTTGACTTCGTGTCCAGGATCCTCAATTAGTGGTCAACCCGGCCTCGGCAAACATGACCTCTTAATTGAGATCCATCGAACAACCCCTACTTGGGTCTCTTACCTTAGACTTCGTCCTCCGCCCTTTGGCTATCACCTGCAATAAAATATAATCCCCAACCGGGGTGAGATACAATCTCAGTAAACTCAGGATTCTGGGAGTTACACCTCCCCCTGGTGTGATTCCACAGTACATAGTATTTATATTGGCATTACAAATAATATTACCAACCCGACCTTTCAATAAAATAATACATGTACATAACCACACCCACATTCCATTCCAGCACCAATATTCAATTTAGCCAACCAATGCAAATATCATACACAATTGCATATAAGATATACAAGTTAGACAGCCAGTACACATATTGTGCACTCTTGTATACCTTCTAGTTTACTCCGCGTACACATCACGTATCTCAGCCTGAGGTCCCAGACCTCTGACTTCACGTGATAATTCCACCAAGGTGCCCTTCCAGCACAAACATGCACAAATGTATATCCAAATATACAACTTAGCCAACCAGTGCACTCCGCGTACACAATTGCATATCCAATTATACAAATTAGACAACCAGTGCACATCTCCATTACATGTATGTTTTCAATCAAAAGCAATAACACACAATGTAAATACACGAACCATGTCATCCAACAACCATCACTCCCCAGGAGTATGGTGGAACACAATCAAGGGAACCAACTCTCAAGAATGGAGAGCTTACCTTTTCTGATCACCGCATCGACTACCTCAGCCTCGTGTTTCCGACCACCGATATCTTCTTTATCAAGCCCTACAGCAGGCAAGAAAGATATCAAGAACGGTTCTCAACCGTTTCATGCAAGGTACCCAGTTCTTTTCCAGATCTCAGACATAAACCACCAACAAGTGACTTGTAAACCCCACAAAAGTTTATCTAGGCATAACAAAATACCCAAAACCCAGAAAAGTTAGCTTTCAAGGTTGAACCTTTATTACAACAACCTCCTAAGCATATTTTTCCAAAGAAACACCACCCAAAACCAACCTTAACTCATATGGGTCATTTTTCCTCTTAAAACCAAACTCAAAAGAAATAGTAAAACTCACGTGTCTTAACTTAAAAACGTCAAGGAAGGCTTGTGGACAACTCCTAAAAGCTTGAATGCCCTTAAAGTTCCTTATAACTCTTAAAGGTTTAAACTTTGCACTTTCTTTGAAGAAATGATCTTCTTGCCTGATGGTTTTCACAACTAACAAAGGGTGAAAACTAGTTTATAAGGTAATTCCCTTCAATCCTCACGTAGGATGTGAAGGTGTTTAGGTCAAGAAAAAGTTATCTAAGAAGCTTTTCTCACTCTAACAATAGAGGAAAATATGGAATAAGAGAGAGAAGGTGTTTTAGCAAAGACGGTGGAAATAAGGTTACTACAAAAATATCTCACTTGTGCATATCTTATGTAGCCTGTAAGTTACACGCGTCCTAAAAATAACATGAGAGTCTTCCCGCGTCAAATCAACCAGCAGAGAGTCAACACGTGTCACTTGTGTAAAGTGAACATGTAGGGCCAACACGTGTAAAAAGGATAAGTCTAATGTTCCCTCCTCCTCCGACCTCATCTGTCCTAATCCAACCTATTCCGACCTCATCCGACCTAATCGGAGTTACTACCTTGGTACTTCACAAGTCCAAGGTTCCTCCCAACCTTGTCCGGGTTCCTAATCCGGTAACCTTATAAAAAGGGGTTACAAGCTCTTCCGGTCTCTCTACCTGGTAGCTCTTACAAGTCAACTAAATTGGAGCTCCTCCGAGCTCAACCGAGATCACTACCCGGTTGTTCATTCGAACTCATCCGAGATCATAACTTGGACCTCGAATAAAAGAAGAACACTAGCTCAACTGAGATAGCTACCTAGTCGCTCTTCCCTTTCTTGTCTGAGTTCCTTCTATACAGCACGATCCTGGATTTGAAAAGATGCTATCTACACCCCCTTCATATCCTAGTTCCAACATACACCCCCCTTTTTGTGACAACTTGGTTATACGAACCCGAATTAAACACAAGGTTATTATATTCTTACATAAAAAAACATTATCTCAACACCTTTAGAGTTGAAAGTAAAGTAAATAATCTCAATATTTAATAAAATCAAAATCAACATTATATGTTTTTTATTATAATATTATTGATACAAAATATTCATCAATTTAATCATTGATTAATCATATGTTGAGAAACTTTGTTGGGCTTCTTTGATGGGAATGAAATATTTTCTGGCAATTTTATTTTTTTTATCCGTAAGGGTTAAATTTAAGGCTTCACATAAAATCGATCGAACACGGTAACTTTCTAATATATCCAAATTGATCAAATATATAAACATAACCCACAAAGAGATTGACTTCTTAATGATATTAGATATATGGTGATGAGGGGCAAATCAAATAAGCATATAATCTATTTCAGAAAAAAAAACATATAACCTAAAAAGAGATTGACTTCTTAATGATACTAGATACGGTGGTAAGGGGTAGAAAGTAGAAACAGTACTTGGAAGGGCTTTGGCTCTTACGTTGTGGCACAAAGTTAAGGCAAAAATTAAGGACCCACTGAGCGTAAACCATGCTTATAATAGGAGGCACTTACGCAGATGAAAAGGAGACATATCCTCTTGGGTACAAATGGATTGTTGTCAGTGGAGGAGATAGCATAGTTCGTGGATGAGTGTGAACATCATAGGACCTAGGCACATGCGTAGCCTCTCCATGATCATGAGCCTATATATATGGGTCTGGGGTACCCCATAGTATTAATAATATTAATAAATACATTGCATGCATTAATTCTATATATTGATCATCAATCATAACGAGGGATTTGCTCCATGCGTACGTTGCCCAGCACAAGTGGATCACGATGATGAATTGGTGGATGTATATATTTGGGACAAGATAAATCTTTCATCATTCAGGAGCAGACCGCCAGACCCCATGTCAAGCCATGAAATTATTGCCACCTAATTTCTAAAATTAGCGACCATAATTCCTCCTCTTTTAATCTAGCTAGTTTCCATTAACATATACTGTATTGATCATTTTCTGATGTGGACTTTAATATATTGGATCCAAGGGTGCAATATGCACACTAAAAATTTTCATAGTAAAATACCTCTCCTAACCATAATTCCATAACTACGCAAATTGCAAAGGTTCATAGGCTATGATAACAGGTTCGACTCTACAAGTACTCAAGTATATATAAATTAATCAGCTTACAATGTTGAAGTCAAGCCTAATAAAAGAGTCTACGTGTGTATTTGGAAACTCGTTAAGAAGAAAGAAATCACATTTAGATGTGAAAAGTATAAAGATTAATTTCTCCAAATCACATCCCAAATATTAAAATCGCATTCGAAACGTAAAACCAAATTCGCTATTTGGTTGGCTATACATAGTCCTGCAACCAAAATTTTTAAAATTAGGGACCATAATTCCTCCTATTTTACTCTAGCTAGTTTCATCGACATATTGATCATTTTCTAAGGTGGAGTTTAAGATATGATTTCTAATTTAAGAATTTTCCAAATGCTTGTATCACATAATAGTGATAATACCACATAGGCCATAATCAATTAGTCATGATGAGGTAAATTATCAACCAATTCCATGCGGAAAAAAAGCTGTCTTGTCTTGATATATTGAGGGTCGATGAAAGGGTCAATCACGCGGGAGGTGGAAACGTTGAAACTATGGTTTCTGAGATGGACTCATTCAAAAAAAGTCAGAGCTAGATGATGTAGCTGAAGACCCTGGGTCTGTGTTTGTTCATGAGCCAAATCAATGGACAGGAACTAGTGAGAACACAGCCTAAAATTAGACTAGACAGTTTGAGAAACATTGCCTTTGGTAGTTGAATATTGGTATTCAGGCTGAGAAAATAACATGCCGCCAGGGAGCAATTTCAATAATTAATGACCCCTCTATTAATTTCTATTCTGCCGTCACGCTATGAACTCCATGGAATTTCTAAATTCCAAGTCATGACTATACTATTTTTTTTTCTGGTCATATTTTTTTTAATTATTATGTTATTAATATAAAGTATTTATTTGTTTTATCAATGATTAATTTTTATCAAAAAATATAACTGATCAGTGATTACCTTTAATCGAGTCTTTTTTCTAATTATATTTTTTTATTCATATGGTTTAAATTTGAAATTTGAATACCACTTGAAAAAATGACATGTTGTTGCTAACCATGAATTGATCGCGCATGTTTTGAATGATTAGCAAAGTTTGTGCAGCACCTCAAGGTTAGTTGGCAGTTAGCACCTAGAAACCGTGAATGTAGAGCAAATTATGTTGAAAACCTGATGATAAGTGACGACCCTATAAATTGAAAGCTGCACGGAATTAACATCAAGATTCTTTGTGGTTGACACTTACCGTATTAGGATTTTATAAATGGACATGCCAGTGTCTTAAAAGTATTATTTAAAAATTAAGACGTAAATTCTTGAAAGATCTCATCATTATCATCTTTATTCGGAGGTTACTCATGTTTACACACATAGTGTGAACTACACAAGGAATTCCAATGCATGTTTGAAAAACAATAATAGGACAAATTTAATCAATATATAGTTGTATTAGGTAGTTTTGTTTTGATGACTCAACATGCTTTAGTCTGAAACATCGTTTTCCAAATGATTTTATCGAACGCAGAATCTCAACGCCTTTTGTAAATTAAATTGTCTTATATAGGTATAAATTGAACTTATTCGCAATATGAAAAGAATATTATCCCTCGATAATCTTCTCAATTTTAAAAGTTGAGCTTTCAGAATTTATTCTATTTTATTTTGTTTTTTTCTAAGAAAAACTAATACATACTTGCGCTTACCATGCACATGTAGAATCAAGGCATATAATTGCTCCATTTATTTAATATGTTGAGATTTTCCCTTTACATTTGAGTATTTGACATTGCATCGTGGGATCGTGTTAGTAAAGTATGGGTTGTTAGGGCTTATAGGGCACATAGAACCGTGTTTAGATGATCCAAAGGGTGATTGTGTGCCCCTAATGGAGTGCAAAAAGTAATAAAGAATATAATTCCAATTCTTATAAAATCCAGCTGTCGTGGATTTCATTATTATAAGAATTATTTTTTGAAAGCCAGTAATTTCATATGTCAAACGGCATAAGCATCTTTAATATCGTATAATCCTGATTCTGATTCTGAAGAAGGTAATGCAAATATGAAAACTTCAGGTTGACCCATGATTATTCTTGCGTCCTACACTGAGCAAAGAATATATGTAAATTCTGAATTAGAAGGTTCTAATTAACTACTAGAGCATATATTCCAAGCATAAACCGATTTTTAGGAGAGACTTTAACAATAGTGCATGCGCAGTGGTCACCACCAGTTTCTCATTCTCACAAATAATATATCGCAGCTGGTCCCTTCAAAACACACGTACGTACGAGTTGATTCTTCTAGTCAGTCCTCTAGATTAAGGTAAAATTTTGTTGGCAAAGCGTTATGTAAATGCTTCAAATCTGCCGAGTTGCTGAAATTGTCTAGGACAAAAAATTGGGCAAACTAATTTCCAAATTTGTGGGAGAGAAAAATAGGATTTTTGCTGAGTAAGTGACAGATATATTGAAGAAATGAAATTATTTATTTATTTATGTAGTAATAAACTAATAATGCGTGGAAGATAAAAAGAAATTAACGAGAATTACAAAAGTGTTAATGATACACTAAAACAAAGTCATTACTACGATTACGCATTAAGTTTTCTTCCCAACGATATCATATTTGATGATGAAAATTTAATTGTTAATATAAATATTTTGTCTTTATAAAACAAAATATTCATATAAGAAATTTCATGAAATCATATATTATACGGATCCTACGTGTAGTCGGTTTCAGTCAATCGATTATCTCCCATGTCTTTATTGGACAACGTTGGCGCAATTAGCAACTCGATAATCATCGTCACCATAAATACCTCATACTGACTTTATCGTTGAAGTCCCTTTTCAGATACACACTTCTCACCGAAGAGACAGAGCTCGAACTAAGGGAAATATATCATTTGACAGATCAGAGGGAGGAGAACTGGTAATAACACAAGTTAATTTGTTTTTGACAGAAGAACACAAGTTAGTTACGGAACAACTGCCACACTGCCACAATTTAAGTGGCTTATACCCTGAAT
>CM023947.1:20357627-20405404 GCA_013407115.1 Glycine latifolia | reverse complement strand
ATTTGGCCTCGTGAAACGTTCAATGGAGCATACTTGTCAAATTTCCATTCGAACTTTTTGGGCCTGAAGTTCGGGTCTTGGAAGTTTCTTGGAGGTCGGTTAGCGAGATGATTCGATGGTTGTCGATTGGATTGTGCGTTCTCATGACGTCGGTTCCTTGGTGATGTCGGTTTCTTATTCTCCCTCGGGGCCGAGTTAGCGATCTCCATCTGTTCCAACTCCAAATATTTCTTAGATCGGATCATAAACTCATTTAAAGTTTTTACAGGATCTTTGTAGATGGATTTGGCAAGACGGGATGACCCATTGAGCCCGGCCGAGATGAGATGCACATGGACCTTTTCCTCCAAACCCTGTACTTGCAAGGCGGCTTCTTTGAATCGGTCCAGATAATTCTGTAATGTTTCTCCGGGCTTCTGGCGTATTTTCCCTAGGATGAACTCGGATTTGGGTTGTTTCTTGCTTGTTGCAAAATTCAACAAGAACTTTTGTCCAAAATCTTCGAAGTTTCGGATAGACTGTGGCGGCAACGTATGAAACCAGGCTTGAGCAACTCCAGTCAAAGTAGTAGCAAAAATCCAAGAGATTATAGGCTCGTCGATACCTCGGACACACATTTGCATATCGAATTCGTCTACATGCTCCCGGGGATCTTGACTTTCATCGTATTTGGATAAAAAAGAACTGTCAAAATCCTCCAAGAATTGGGCTTCTACTATCTTGTCAATGAATGGGCTATTATTCTGATGACCTCGATGGTATTTCCTCTGATATGTCTCGTCTTCTTGTCTGGGCCGGCGTATTGCTGTCCTGTCGACAACGGTGTGCTCTGGGATTCGGGCGGACAGAGCGAGCCGAGGTCCTTCCTTGCGTGACTGAGGTCTGACCCGTTCAAGTTAACTGGCTGTTTCCCTGTTACCAGCCTCAGCTGTGGGTGCCGAGTTATTAGTTTCATGCCTTCTTTGTACCGAATTCGGTTGCTTGTTGTGCGCTATTGTTGGTTGCTCAATGTTAGAGCCCGGCTGTTTTGACAAGTTCTGAACATCCTCCTTTCGTTGAAGCTCGTAACGTTTCTCCAAATTCTCTAATCGAGATAGAATAGCATTCAGAGCGTTGTGGATAAAACGCTGGTTGGTGTCTCGTTCTACCTCGGCCATTGGTGGTGGAGTCCGAGCTGGTGGCATTGCTGGAGAGGACGCGGTGTGGGATGCCGCATCTTCTGCTACCACGTTCTCCAGATTCGCATTTCGGGGTGGTGGTGCATCATGCCCAGCGATCTGATGGCTTCTGGTGTTGACCATTGTGAATTGGTGGGATTCAAAATTTATCGTTCCCACAGACGGCGCCACTGTTCCGTTTACGAGAAACAGAATGTACCCAGCAAGGTTTACTGGGATTTGCTATGGGATCGAACTCTCCCTCTCTGAAGATGCCTATGGAGATGAAGCACCCTCAGGAAGATGATCACTGCCGGAAACAACACAAGTGGTGTGCTGTGTGTGCAGTGTGAATGGAAAAGAGAGAACTAGAATTGTTGTGTACCTTTCACCATGAATGAAGCTGTATTTATAGGATGATACCTGGACCCTGGGAAGATATTGTTGAGGCCCATTATCTTTAGTTAAGATATTTGGATAGATAAATGGCAGAGGTTATGATCATATCTTCTGTTATATCTTCTATCTATTAGTGGTTGCAGAGTTTAATTATTTGAATGGGCCTATCCGTAACATTATACTAGCGGGTTTACTCTATTGTTTATCCATACTCCATAGCGTGAATGTTTCACTTGCTTTGACTATATAAAACAGCATGGAATGAGATGGCATCTAAAGGCCAAGCAAATAACGGGCTTGAGCTTCTGACCAAAACTTTCAACTTATGTCAGTAAGGCATTTAGAAATATGTGCCTGTTTCTGTGTCACATGATCGTGAATGGTGATATTCATGTTTTGTTATTTCTCTTGTGCTGATTTACTTAAATTAATTGAAGGAAATTGAAGAGGAATAAAGATCTGTATGACTGGGTGGAGGCTGCGTATAGTTATTTGGCGATGGTGAACTGCCCATATCCTGCTGAATTCATGAAGACTCTGCCTGAACATCCAATCAGGGAGGTTAGTATGGTTTCGAATTCGTAGTATATGATGATGGAATATCTTATTATTTTTACACACTTGTATATAAAGTGTTTTTGTTTTCCCAATTTAGTCCAGCTGTCTTTCATATGTTCAAACGTTCCTTGACTGATTTTTTTGTGATGCAACCTGGAAATTGAGTTAACTTCTAGTTGTTTCCAGGAACATGTTTGATCTTGTAGCTTGGGCTAAAGGAATTAGTTTGTTTCCTATTCTAAGCCCATGAAGGTCTTGTTTGTCTTTGCCAACACACACACACATATATATAACTATATAACTAAGGGAAAGAACAGTAGGTTCTAAGAAGGGCAATATCTAGAGGAGTAAGCTCATAACAAAAATCTTTGGCATATATAACATAATAGTTTTGAAATTCAAAAATAAGACAAACATGAATATGATCTGGTCTATAAATATATCAGAAATAAGAGTTAATCATTTCATAGAAAACTTAAATATTCTTGAAGGAGTACAAGTAGGCAAATAAGGAAAATTAGCACATGTTGGAGAATTTTGAGAGTTTGAGAGATTTAGGAGATTTAGGCTGTAGTAAATGGCTAATGCCTTCTTTTCTTATTACATGGCTATTTATAACCTTACAAGCACACCGGATTCTATCCCGGACTTAACTCTAATTTACAAACAGTTTATAGATAACACTTCGTACACTCAACAGTTAAAAGATAAAAAGAAAACAATACAAAAGGAGATAAAGACACAAACACATGCTTATATACAGAACACTGATATTTGTCAACAAAGCAACAATAATTTATCTCTTGCTGACACTTTTATTGGTTATTTTCTTCTGCCGACACCAATTATTGATTTGTTCTGAAAATTCTTCTTTGGTAAAATAGTCTAGCATATCCCTGTTCTTTTGATAGGGATTTGTACTACTAGATTTACTTCTTTCATCTTTTATTAATTTCTGCCGTAGACAATTCTGCCATTATTTGGCTCTTTTGTGCTAAAAACAATGTCTCTTTATCTGCTTCTTTATCTACGTGGCTTCTTGGAGTTCTAGTTGTATTTGTCCATTGAACTAATTTATCTTTGCTAATTAATTTCACATCAAAATTCTTCCACCATTTTATCTTTACTTGTCTGGCTAAAGAATAAATATCTGTAACATTATCAGCTCTTGAGTATACATAAGTCCAACACATGATCCATGTTATTCCTTGAGATGTTATGAAAGATATAAATTTATACCCTTCCACAAAGGTAGTCTGTTCTTTAAAGAATTGATATAACTGTTCTACCTCTGGCGGAAACAAGGATCTTATTGGTCCAAATTCAAAGAACCATCTGATAAACCATTTAGGGAATTTTAATGATATACCCTTTTTAAACCAAATAAACCAGGAATGTTTGTCTGGCCTAAGGTATAGGATATTGGTCCAGGCGGTGATATAATCAAAATAATTATATTCTTGTGGGGTAAAAGTTATGGAAAAGGTCTTGGTATTATGCATGGGTTGTCTCCAATCTATATCTGACAAAACCTGCAGTATCTTGATCTTGGAGAATTGTATGATCCCCATCTTTATCTTTATTATGAGACAATTCTATTGAATCGATGTCTACTAATATAAACTCATAAAAGGTTCTATTTTTACGGATATCACAGATAGGGTATGGAGAGTCTGAAGGGAAAACATGAGAGGTATTGGGTTTTGAAGTATTGATTCTTTCAAAGTCTCTTGGTCCAACTAAAGTATTGATATATTAAAGGGGGGTATATTTATTTTTCTGAGTCGGAGTAGTTCCTCTTACTACATGTGATAGGATATTGGGTCTAATATTGGGATTTGTTAGAAATCTGGAAGTTCCAATTCGCCAAAGGCTGTATTGCTTTATTAGAATCTTTATTTGCACCAAGTGGTGGTCCATATTGATCTTTTGTAGAGGCTTTGTTATTAGAATTTTTGCTCAGAACCCTATAAAAATTATCGTTAAGAAATCTGGAAGAAAATTCTTATCTACTTTAATATGCTCAATTTCAAATTCAAAGCAAGAAAGTAAAGATTGCCATCGGGCAAAAATATGTTTTGAGATCAAATTTTTAACATCTTTTCGCAAAACGAAATGAGTTGTTTTACAATCAGTCCTTACCAAAAACTTTTTATTAAATAAATCATCTTGAAATTTATGTAAACATAAAATTATTGAAAGTATTTCTTGTTTAACAGTAGAGTATTTTTTCTGAGAAGGATGTCATATACCCAAATGATATCTGACAACTTGCTCTTTTGAGATAGGAGATAGTTTTTGATTAAGAATGTCACCATATCCTAGTTCAGACGCATCAGTTTCTACAATTAGAAAAGCTAAAGGATCTGGGATACCTAGGCATGAAAGTTTCTTAGTGATTTGTTTAATTTCTTTAATAGCTCTAGTCATCTCTTCATACCACTCTGGGGGGTTTTCCTAAGTCTTTCATATAACAAGGCACACTTGATCCTAATATTGGGTATAAAGTTTGCTATGTAATTTATACAACCTAAAAATCTTTGTAATTGTCTTTTATCTTTTATTTCATCAGAAATTTTTTTTGTAAATTCTATAGATCTCTCAATAGGTGTAATGGTTCCTTGGTATATCTCATATCCTAAGAATCTAATCTTGGTTTCAAAACTTTTATTTTTCTTTCTGGAACTACTAATCTATTTTCTTTTATTATTTCTACAAATTTATCTAAGTGTTCAAAATGTTGATTAATAATTTTTGAATAGACTAATATACCATCTAAATATACTATTGTGAATTCTGAATATTTATAAAATATATCATTTATAATATTCTGGTATTCACTTGGAGCATTCTTTAAACCTTGAGGCATTACATTCCATTCATAATGATCAAAAGTTACAACAAAAGCAGTTTTATATTTATCTTCCTCCTTCACCAAAATTTGATAGTAACCTGATTTCATATCAAATTTGGAGAAAATAGAATAACTATTAAGTCTTTTAATTAGATATGCTTTATTAGGTAAAGAATAACAAATCTATCTTAATACTTTATTAAGAGGTTTATAATTTATAACTAATCTAGGTGCTCTATGATGCTTTCATTACATAAAAGTCAGAACAACTCCAAGGAAACTTAGAAGGTCTAATTAATCCTTTATTAAGATATTCATTAATCTCTTTTGTACAGTACTCTAGATATTGTTTATTCATTTGAATGGGTCTAGCTTTAGTGGGTATATCTTTTTCATTAAAATTATCAATATATGGCAGAGTTATTTCATATTTCTCTATGTGCCAAAAAGCTATTGGATTAGTTTCACAAATTTCCCTTTTTATTTTCTCAATTATTTTATTTTTCTTATCTAGAATATTCTTATTAATTAATTGTTCCTCTATCCTCTTAAATTGAATTTCTCTATTTAATAAATTTATATGTTTGACCTTATTTTCAATAATACTTATTGATGATGATTTTAACATATTTAATTCTCTAACTCCGGAGGGTCTTATAAAATCAAAAATTATTGTTCTTCCCATTACTTCTGTTACCAATCTTTGTTCTGTTAGTTGAAAATGATATAATAACGCTAAGAATGGTGTTTCTAATATTAATCCACAGTTCATATTTTTAACTAATACAAAAGTGATACTATTACATATATCACGTTTACATATTTTTGCATATGATAATTTATATCTAATATTCATCTTAGATCCATTTGCACTAGATATATTTTCTAAAGATTTTTCATAATATTTAGTGGGTATTAATCCTTCTTGTATGCAATTTACATCTGTTCTTGAATCTATTAATGTTGTTAGACTAAAACTTTCTTTTATTACTAGAGTTATTTCGTAGTGCCATTTATGAGTAATAATAAGACTTAATAAATTGATAAATGTTTCTTCTTTTTTATTATCTTCATCTTCTTTAATAGCTAATGAGGTACTAGGTGTATTTTCTTGAATTCTTATTTTTTCTTTTCCTTCTAACTCTAAAATCCTATAGTCTAAAGCTATATCATTTTGTTTTAACTCTGTAACTTCTTTTTTAAGAGATTTTATTTCTTCTTGTAAATCCTTTAGTGTTACATTTTTACTTGATATAAATCTATTATATATGTCTTTCATATCTATTGATTGTACCTCCTTTCTAGTTGATTGATCTTTGATCATTTATTCATTAAGTTGTCCTATAAACTAATTGGAGAATATTCTAATTTTCCTATTATATTTATTAAAGTTTTAGTTTGATATCTGGTTAACACATTAATAGTTCTACAATTTTTACAAGTACATAATTCTAGTCCTAGACAATTATTTATTTCGGTATTACTAGAATAATCACTGCTGGTTTCCTTTTCTAGTTGATATATTACTTCTTCATCCTTTTCAGAAAAGTCTATTTTTGAAGAAAATTCAGAAGAATCCTTTGGTTATGAATTTATTACTATTTTCATTAATTTTTGTTTTAACTCTTCATCTATAACTAATTCATTAATTTTCTATTGTGTGATACATTTATTAGATAATGTCCAGGTTTACCATATTTCCAACAATTATTTTTCTTTTTCTGTGAATTGTAGGGTTTTTTATAAAACTTTTTATAGGGTTTTTTCTGATATTTCTCTCTCAAATTTATTCTTATGAAATTTTCTTTTAGGATAATACCTACTTTCCTTGACTAGTTTCTTATATTTTTTTTCTTGTATTGTGAACTAGGGGCTCTAATTATTTCTACTCCATATTGTTGACAACAGGTTCCTAATTTTTTCCTATAGGTTAGATTTTCTTTCCTTATTTTATTCTGTAATTTAAAATAAGTACATATCTGTATTCCAGTTTCTACTATAACATTATGAATCTGACCATAAGTTAAAATAGTATAAGGTATTGGCTTCTGAAAATGTCTCTCTAAATTTATTCTAACCATCTTAGCAAAGAGTTTAGGTAATCCTGCCTTAAACCTTTCTTTCCAAAATCCTGCATATTCATCTTCTCTTAAAGTTATCTGAGATAAAAATATGTCTTTATACCATCTATAATCAAACATACTAGAACAATATAGATTAGTTAATTGGTTACTTATTCTTTCTTTAAAAATATTTGGTCCTATAAAATTTTGAATTATAAAGAAGATAAGGGTTGCTACTACATCTTGTTCTTGGGTTTCTTGTTTTACACTATTTAATATGGTATTCCTTTCTACATCAGTACACAAATTATCCCACCAATCTTTAAGTTGGCCCGTAAATCCTTGTACAATAGCTACTGAATATTTCTATCCGATATTCCTTTAGTCTTATATGCGGTGGCCGTCATAGTCATTTGACAGGTTAAATCTAATATTTGTAGCTCACTCATTCCTTCTATATTTCATTTTGCTATTTCTGTTCCAGAGTAAACATTTTGACGCATGAACAACTGCTGGAGATGGTCTTAAATAATAATTTCTAAGTTTAGGATAATAATTAGAATCTCTCCTTAATTTATTAATTCCTAATTTATCTTCTTGTAAAGTGTTTATTATAAATTTTCGTATGCTTAATTTTTCAAAATTCTTCCTAATTCCTTCTATCTTATTATCAGTTTGATTTCCTAATTTGATAGAGTCTAAATCTTTTTTAGGGACATTCATTATTTTATATATGGATTTATCTTTAATCTTTTTTAATGTTTTATCCTCATAAGTGCGTGCTTCTTGATAAATATTTTCTAATCTAGTTAAATGTGTTGACATAGTATTTAACATAATATTTGAATAATTTAATTGATGATATGATTTCCTAATATCCTTTATTTCTATATTTTTATTTTCTTCTATAACATCTTTAAATGGTGAATCCTCTATTTCTAAATTAGCAACATGAATTTTTACTCATTTATGAGGGGGGTATTCTGATTCTATGATTTTATCTTCTATAGTCTTCCATGTATTAGTGTTTTTTATAAAAGGATTAATTACCTTTTCTTTGTAAAAAAACCAATCAAAGAAATAAATATTAATTTTTTTCTCTTCTAGATATTTATAATAATTTTCTCTAATTTTTCCTTTTTCTTCTTCATTAAATTTTTCAAAAACCATTTCCTATAATCTTTATTATGTGCTCCTAAAAAGTCTTGCTTAATCCAGTCTTTATCAATTTTAAAGGGTTCTGATCCTCTAGTTAAAACATTTAATACTTGTGATCTAGTCGGAGAGTATTGAGGAGGTGAATTATTATTTTGGTACACAGATATGTATATTATTCAGGTCTAAATCTATGGTAGATCCACTAACAGAATGTATTGACAAAGGTCAACGATTGCGCAAGTTGCTTAAACAATCCCTATCAGCTCCTATTACCATGGAAGAACAGATAATAACTATTTATACCAGAACGAATGGTTATGTTGATTCATTAGAAAGTGGACAGGTAAGGAAATTTCTTGTAATAATAGCATGGTATCGTGAATTCCATATGCAAATTTTTGTTTTTTAAAAAATTCGATTATATATAGAAAGAGTAGTATGAAAAAGAGGGTATTTACAATTTTATCTGATCTATCAGGAACCTAGTTTAATTTTAGTGTCACAGACTTTTTTGTTTTTTTTTTCATACCAGACAACTTTTAACAATTTTTATTTTAATATTGTCCTTTATAAATCATATGTGATTTATTTATTCTTAAGGATTGTGACCTATTCATTTTTAATCTTATATATGTTCCATCATGTATAATTTCTCTAATATGCATATTATATACTTTAGGGGGCTCTAATACATCCTCAATTTTCCATTCTCTCTGAATATTTTGTATAACCTCTTCATGCTCTAATCTCCTAGGTACTTGTATTAAAGATTTTTGTAAATTTGTCTCTATCAGAATAGTCTCATTTTTATTTGATTCTCTTAATGCTCTAAAATTATAATCTATTTTTGTTACTTTATAATATAATCTAAATATTATTTGTATAGGACCTGTTGCTTCTTTAACAATATTATTAGGTAATTTTACATGCAATTTTATTGATGTTCCTGTATATTTATTACGTAAATTCATGGAAAAATTAGGATAATGTTTGAAAAAGGCTGGACCGTCATGTAAGTTACTTTCTAATATTGCAATTATTGAATCTTTAAATTGTATAAGTCGTGTATCTCTTAATAACATTAATACTGGACTGTTTACACCTAATCTATAATTAGGTTTTGCTGCAACTTGTATTAATCCTAAATGGAGGAAATTAAATCCTTTTCTTATATGTGTATCTAATGTATCTTGTTTATTTCCTTTTGTATTGTTTTCTTTTTATATGTTAACTGTTTAAGAGTGTACGTAGTGTTATCTATAAACTGTTTGTAAATTAGAGTTAAGTTCGGGATAGAATCTGGTGTGCTTGTAAGGTTATAAATAGCCATGTAATAAGAGAAGAAGGCATCAACCATTTACTATCGCCTAAATCTCCTAAATCTCTCAAACTCTCAAAATTCTCTGACTTTTGCTAATTTTCCTTATTTGTCTACTTGTACTCCTTCAAGAATATTTAAGTAAGTTTTCTATGAAATGATTAACTCTTATTTCCGATATATTTATAGACTTGTTATGAGCTTCTCTAGATATTGCCCTTCTTAGAACCTACGGTCAAGGTTGTCAAAATCGAGAGTCTACGTCAACTCATGGGAGCTCCATAGACTCGAATTGTAGAATCGTAAGAGTCTACTTCAAACAAAAAAAATAGTAATTACCTATATATAAATATGAAACATAAATTCATACAATGATACAATCATACAATAAGTTTGCAAAATGTCAGATTACTAAACACAAATCTTAATGACCCATTATTTTAGCTTTTATATGCAATGTATCTAAACTCTGAAGGTGGAAGCCAATTCTAGTAAAACAACACTTTTCTTCTTAGTATTGGGATGTGTAAGTAACTTGGATTCCCCATTATTAGCCAAAGGGGTTGTATTGCTTTTCCATTGTTACTGGTTCCTAGTTGGGGTCCATATTGATCTCGAGTTGCTTTTGTATCATGTTGAACCTTGTAAAAACTCTCTTGTTAAAAAATATGGAAGGAAATTCTTATCTCCTTTGATATGTTCAATATCAAAATCAAAACATGAAAGTAATGCTTGTCATCTAGCAAATATATGTTTTGAAACTAGATTTTTAACAACTTTTTGTAAAACGGAAGGAGCTGTTTTATAGTCAGTCCTTATTAAATCTTTCCAAATGTTCTATTTGTTAATTAATAGTTTTTTAATAAACTAAGATATCGTCTAAATATACTATTGTAAAGTCTGAATATTTATAAAATATGTCATTCATAATATTTTGATATTCACTTGGAACATTTTTTAATCCTTGAGGCATTACATTACATTCCATTCATAATGCCCAAAAGGTATTATAAAAGCTATTTTATACTTATATTCTTTCCTGACTTAAATTTGATAATATCCAGATTTCATCAAATTTAGAGAATATTAAATAATTATTTAATCTTTTAATTAAATCATTCTTATTAGGTAAATGATAGCTAATCCATTTTAAAACTTTATCAAGGGAATTTACAAAAAGATGTTAAAAATCTAGTTTCAAAACATATTTTTGCCATATGGCATTACTTTCATGTTTTGATTTTGATATTGAGCATATCAAAGGAGATAAGAATTTCCTTCCAGATTTTTTTAGAGAATTTTCATAGGGTTCAACATGACTTCAAAACCAAATACAAAAGCAACCCGAGAACAATATGGACCACGGGGAACCAATAACAATGGAAAAGCAATACAACCTTTGGCTAATACTGGGAATCCAGGTTACTTACAAATCCCAATGTTAAACCTAATATTTTGTCCACAAATGTTAGAGGATCATCTTCTAACAAATACAACCCTTATCTTAATACCCTTGTTGGCCCAAGAGATTTTGATAGACTTAATAAATAAAATACCTTTCAAACCAATACAGAAGAAGATACCGAATATGTTTCAAAACCAGAATTAAGTCCATATTAGTAGCAGAAAAACATTGGCTAAAGCTACCTCATGTAGATTTAGCTTCAAAACTCTTTCCCCAAAACGTTCATTACCTTGTGATACATGAACACAAAACTTGTACTTTTTATGAATTTATCTTGGTGGATACAAATTCAATAGAAATTCATCATAATAAAGATTCAAATGGAATAGTTCAGTATTCCAAACTCGAGATCCTTAAAGTATTATCTAATATAGATTGGGCACATCCCTTATACTCTCCAAAACCCTTTACCTAAAGTTTTACCCACAGGATATACTTATTATGATTACATTGGATGCATGGAATAAAATTCTATATTTTAAACCAGATAGGCATTCATGGTTTGTTTGGTTTAAGAAAGGAGTTTCATTAAAATTTCCAAAATGGTTTATGAGATGGTTCATAAATTTTGGACCAATGAAGACCCTATTTCCACAACCAGTTCAAGAATTATACTAATTTTTCAAGAAAAATACTACTTTTGTAGAGAGATACAGGTTAATTTCCTTTGTGGCGTCTCAGGGAATCACCTGGATAATGTGCTGGAATTTAAATATTCAAGATTGGATAATGTCTCATATATATATATGCTATCCAGACAAATAAAGGTTAAATGGTGGAATAAATTTGATATCTCAATAATTTGTAAAGAAAGATTAATTCAATGGGTACAAAATAATAAAGCCCCAACAACAATCTGATAAAGAAGCATTATTCTTAGCTCAAAAGAAGCAGACAATGACTGAATTTGCCACAACCACTTCTCAAGACGAATTTGAAGAAAGATTACAAAGGATGAGATTAATAAATTCTCAAAATCCAAAGATGATAAAAGATGAAGGATGCAGTTCGAGTACTAATCCCTTCCAGAAAAACAAGATTATGCTTGATTACTTCACCAAAGAAGAATTATCAGGATAAGATATCAACAAAGCTCTTAGCCAATCAAAAGTGTGGGTAGAATAAAAGTTGTAAAAATGTAAAGTTGTTTGTCTATTGTTCATGCCCAGTTGTAAATTGTCGATTATTCTTATCTTTTTACTGTTTTGTTATCTTTTATTAAGTTGGAGTGAAATTTGGAATTAAAATCCGGAGTATTGTAAGGCTATAAATAGATGTACATTACTGAATAAAGGCATCAGTTGTTTGAACCAACTAAAGCTTCTTACAAAATCTTTCAAGTTTTCAATCATCTTCAATATTTTCCAGTTTCTCTTCATCCTTTGCATACTAGTTATTCTCCAAGATTACTTACGTAAGTTTTTTTCAATAATTTATTATTGAAATATATTATAGTTAGAAGTCTAAGTGAAATAGGAAGAAGTAATAAAGATAATAAAAAATCGTAATAAGAACCCCATAAGAAGATACTACTGAACAGCTAGAAACTAGCAGAAGATTACAAATAGAAAAAATAGAAAAATCTTTACATAACTGGTCAATACCTATAGTAAGAAAAAGTGAAGTATATAAAAAACATAGTATATTTTCAACTTTAAAAGATGAAATACATGTTGTGGAATATAGTTATCCAGGAACTGATAATAACAAAATTATAACCGTATTAGAACAATCCATATTAGACACACATATTAAACGGATTTAATTTTATCCATTTAGGATTAGTACAAGTAGCGGCAAAACCTAATTATAGATTAGGAGTAAATAGTCTTATATTAATGTTATTAAGAGATATAAGACTTAAAAAAATTGATGATTCAATAATTGCTATATTAGAAAGCAATCTTCTTGATAGCCCAGCTTTTTTAACTGTTACCTTAATTTAGTCATGAATCTCCATAATGAATTTACTGGATATGCAATAAAATTACATGTAAAATTGCCAAATGATATCATAAAAGAAGCGATAGGAGCTATACAAATAAATTTTAGAATATATTATAAAGTAACCAAAATAGATTATAATTTTAGAGCTTTAAGAGAATCTCCTAAGAATGAGATTATCTTAGTAGAAGCTAATTTAAAGAATTCATCTACTCAAGTACCTAGAAGATTAGATCATAAATAAATATTTGAAAAAATTCCAGAAGAATGAATAATAGAAGATGTAATAGAACCACCAAAAATATATAATACTCAAATAAGAGAAATTATTCAAGAAGGTTCTGATATAAGGTTAAGAATGAATAGATCGCAGTCTTTAAGGATAAGTCAAACTCAAATGATTTATAAAGGACAACCCACAAGACATTCTATTAGTGAAACTATGATATATTTAGATCTAACATGATTAGATAATAGCAATCCAAAGATATCTATCCCCATATATCAAGAAGAAAATGAGGCATCTCCTCAATATTCCCTTACAAGATCACAAGTATTAATTACTTTAACTAGAGGTATAATTCCTTTCCAAATTGATAAAGAATTGATTAAAACAGTCAATTTTTGTTTAATTTCTACCTCTATGTCTAATTCATTAATTTTTTGTTGAGTTGTACATTTATTAGCAAAATGTTATATTTTACCACACTTCCCACATGTGTTTTTCTTTTTATAAGATTTATATGATTTTTTATAAGATTTTTTATAGGGTCTTTTATCTTTACTATACTCTTGATTTTCAAATTTATTCTTATCAAATTTTCTCTTAGATTGATATTTATACTCTTTTATAGGTTTCTTATATTTTCTCTTATGTTGAGCACTTGGGGCTTTAATTACTTGTGTGTCATATTGGTGACAAAAAATTCCTAACTCTTTTTTATTTATCATATTTTCTTTTCTCATTTTATTTGGTAAATCTAATCAGTACATACTTGTATTCCGGTTTTTACTATGATATTGTATATTTGCCCATAAGTTAACATAACATAAGCTATGGGTTTTGAAAAATGTCTTTCTAAATTATTTCTAACTTTTTGGTAATCCAGCTATAAATTTTTCTCTCCATAATCATGCAAAACCAACTTCTCACCGAGTTACTTTAGATAAAAATGTATCTTTATACCACTTATAATCTGACATAGTTGGACAATATAAATTAGATAATTGGTTGGCTAAAATATTATGAAAAATCTATAGAAAAAATATCTAGTGCAAATGGAACTAAGATGAATATTCACTATAAATTATCAAAAGCAAAAATTTGTAAAGGAACAATATGTTACAATACCTCTTTTGTCTTAATAAAAAATATGAATTATGAAATAATACTTGGAACACCATTTTTAGCTTTATTATGTCCTTTTCAAGTTTATGAAAAAGGATTAATAACTCAGGTATTAGGACAATAAGTGTTTTTTGACTTCATAAAGCCACCTAGGCATAGAGAATTACATATGTTAAAAACATCATCAATAAATCTTGCTGGAAATAAAATAAAACATATAAATATGTTAAATAGAGAAAATCAATTTAAAAGAATTGAAGGACAATTAAATAGTAAGAATATACATGATAAGAAAAATCAATTAGTAGGAAAAATAAAACAAGAAATATGTGAAACTAACCCAATAGCTTTTGGCATAGAAAGAAGTATGAAATATCTTTACCTTATATTGATAGTTTTAATGAAAAAGATATAACCACAAAAGCTAGACCCATTCAAATGAATCAACAATATTTAGAATATTGTAAAAAAGAAATTGATGAACATCTTCACAAATGATTAATTAGATCATCTAAATCCCCTTGCAGTTGTTCAGGATTTTATGTGATGAAAGCTTTTGAAGTTGAACAAGTAGCTCCAAGATTGGTAACTAATTATAAACCCCTTAATAAAGTTTTAAAATGGATTATGTATCATTTACCTAATAAGAATGATTTAATTAAAAGATTAAATAATTCTCTAATATTCTCTAAATTTGACATGAAATATGGATAATATCAAATTTCAGTTAGGGAAGAACATAAGCATAAAACAACTTTTGTAGTACCTTTTGGGCATTATGAAGGAAATGTAATGCTTAAAGGATTAAAAATGTTCCAAGTGAATATCAAAATATTATGTATTTTATAAATATTCAAACCTTACAATAGTATATTTAGACGATATCTTAGTTTATTCAAAATCTATTAATCAACACATAGAACATTTGGAAAGATTTATTGATATTATCAAAGCAAATGGATTAGTAGTATCAGAAAGAACAATAAAAATATTTGAAACAAAAATAAGATTTTTAGGATATGAAATATACCAAAGAACAATTATGTCTATACAAAGATCAATAGAATTTACAGAAAAATTCTCAGATGAGAAAATATAAGAAATCTATAAAATAGTATAAATATCAATCTAAGAGAAAATTTGATAAGAATAAATTTGAAAGTCAAGAGTATCGTAAAGATAAAAGACCCTATAAAAAAATCTTATAAAAAACCATATAAATCTTATAAAAAGAAAAACACATGCTGAAGTGTGGTTAAATATGACATTTTACTAATAATGGTACAACTCAACAAAAAAAATTAATGAATCAGACATAGATGAAGAAATTAAAATTGATGAAAATTGTAATAAAATCTGAACCAGGAGATTCTTCCTCAGATATAGATCAATCTAAAGAAGAAGAAGAAGTAATATATCAAGTAGAGGATGAAACTAGTAGTAATACCTCCAGTAACCCGAAGATCATTATTGTTTAGGACCAGAAATGTGTACCTGTAAAAAATGTAAAACAATAAACATGTTAACTAAAGACTAGAATGATATATTAATAACTATAATAGGAAAATTAGAAGATTCACCAATTAGAGAAGAATTTATATACCAGCTTAATAATCTAATGAACAAAGATAAGTTGAATAAAGAAGAAATAAAAGCTATAGATATGAAAGAAATTTACAATAAATTTAGACCAAAAGACCAGGTAACTATTTACAAGAGGAAATAAAATCTCTTAAGACCGAAGTAAAAGAATTAAAACAGAATGACATAGAACTAAAGCAAAATGATATAGCCTTAAAATATAGAATATTAGAATTAGAAGGAAAAGAAATTATAAGAGTTCCAGAAAATTCCCCTAGTACTTCTAAAATTCATGAAGAAGAAAATAAAGAAGAAAATAGTTTCATTAATTTATTAAGCCTAATTGTTACTTATAAATGGCATTGTGAGATAACATTGGTTATTAAATAAGGAACATTTAATTTAATAGCATTAATAGATTCAGGTACAGATGTAAACTGTATACAAGAAGGGTTAATACCTACAAAATATTATGAAAAATATACAGAAAAATAAGTGCGGCAAGCCATCGGGATGAGAGGGACTAGATGAAAATAGAATAATTCAATTGCAGAATAAAATAATGCAAAAATGAGAAAAGAAGATTTTATTTCTCAAAAGAAAATACAGGATTGCAACCCAGAGGTATACCTATAGGAATCACTATCTATATCTAAAAACTTAATTACAGAATGAGGGACCTAACCCTTTCAAAGACATAAAATTTCCATGTTGTTACATTTATAGTAACAAACCGGATGACCTACCGCTATAGTGAACAGTGATCAGCCGCAGGAAAAGATGATGGAATGATGACGTCAGTCTTCAACAAGGTTTATTTCAAAACAATTATCTTCATTCTGATTAAAATCATCTAAGGATGAAGAAGAGGATCCATCAGACTTCTTTAAGGATGAAGAAGCTTGTTCTTTTTTCATAAGATTAAAGATCATCTGTATATTTTCAGCAAATTTTTCTTTTGTTGAAGATGCCGCTAATTCTAATAGAGCTACTAACCTTTGATTAAGAAACTGACAAGTTTCAGGATCAACATTCTTGATTAGCTTTGGATGACTTTTAAACCAATGTTTAACCTGATCTAGATGAGCCCGAGAATAATCAAATTGAGACCATCATTTGACTGGGACTTGTCTTCTTAGCATAAGGAGTTGTCCTTTGGTTGTGACACTTCCATAAACATATCGCCATTGGAAGATCTAGGTGAGAGATATTTTACTAAAGAAATGTAAGTCTGCAGGGAAGGGATCATCCCCAAACTCATATTTCTTAGTAAAAGCTGTCAATCCAGAACTATTATTTTTATGATGTTTAATCTGGACTGAATTAGTATCGATCAGAATAAATTCATAAAAATGTCTTGTTTTGTTGTTTGAAATTGGTTTTTAATGAAATTGGTTCCCCTGAAAGTCTTTTGGCGATAGTCTACACACAACTTCATGGTTCCATCTTCTTTACTAACAACATTGGTGCTCCCCATGGAGACACACTAGGTCTCACAAATTGTTTATCCAACAACTCTTTTAATTGTTTCTTAAGCTTAACTAACTCTATTAGGAGACATCCTATAGGGGGCTATGGATATGGGTTCGACATCAGGTACCAAATCCATAGAAAACTCTATCTCTCTCTTAGGTGGTAAACCATATATGTCCTCGGAAAACACTTATTGAAACTCTCTAACAATAGGGAGGTCACCTATAGAAACCTTAGTCTCTACTTACAGGTTGGACAAGATCATGTGTACTTGAGCATCTTCTTTTAAAGATGTCACAATTTGGTTGCCAAAGATAAACATCATATCTTTACTCATTTCAGAATCAGAATCACTAAACACCACAGTTTTATCAAAATAGTTTAACAATACATGGTTGGAAGATAACCACTCCATACCCAGAATAACATCAATTTGGCTGGGAGGCAACCAAATCAGATCAATAAAGAATTTTCTACTAGAAATATCTACAAGACAATTCAAACACACATCAGAAATTAAAACTGAACCACTAGTTGGGGTCTCTACCACAAGATCATCAATCAAAAAAGACACAAAAAACTTAAGTTTCTCAACTCACAAGCAAGATATAAATGAATGGGTTGCACCAGAATCGAATAGCACAAGTAACAAAATCCCATATCTTCCACATGTTAACTAGTAGTGGGAACTGACAAACACCTTGATAATTCACAGCTTGCTTCACCTCAAGTCGTAAGCCATTCAGAAACTTTACACATTTTGAGCTTTCACCATCTCTTCCTTGGTAATGAAGAAAGTACCTCACCAACTCTTCGAACTTAGCTGCATACTTAGCCACAGTCATACTCCCTTTCTTACGCTCTAAGAATTCCATCTCCTTCTTGTTTCTAATATCTTCAAGAAAGTATTTCTCCATAAATACCCTCTTGAAGGTTTCCCAGGTCACAGCTTAACCTTCAGCCTTAAAGCTTGGAGAGCATCAACTATTGCACGGTCATTCCTACCAGCCATCACTCCTTGCACACACCAAGAAGTGAGAACATGGAAGGAATACACACAAGAAAATAAATAAGACGATTCCACACCTAATACAAGTCCCTACTTAATTACTATTGAGCGTTGATGCCTCGAGAAATCACTCATCTACAACAGTTCTCTCTCGAGACATTAAGGCTTATTCTTTACTCTTTGTATTCTTGACTGCTTGCCATAGTATCCCATTGCACTTCATGAATTATCCAGATGGTCAGTCTGATAACTCGTGACAAGGCATTGGAACTCATGGTATAACAGACATCAAGAATACATACATATTATGAAAACACTAACAAATCTCCATAACCCATGCAAAACAACAATTTGTGTAAGTCTCAAACACAAAAACTCCAAGCAACTACAAAACAGTCAATTACTTAAACATCAAACCTTTAACAAGCAAACACAAAATGCACAGAGAAATACAGCAGACTCATAACTCACCAGCCAAAAAGGTTTGACCTACTCTGATACCACTAATATAACGACCCGCCTCGTCGCTATGATATCACCACTCTAAACGTATAATTTCAAATTTTAATGAAAACTCTATTAATTTGATTAAGAAAATGCAAGTAAATTTTTCACGATAATACTCTTATCAAACAATGCACAAATACATAAATAAATACATATGTATGTATATTTTAAATCATTACATATCATTCACATGTCAACACATAATTTAGTTTTTAATAAATATATAAGCTTGGGATTTAAATGCCTAATTAAAGAGAATCAAGAAACCAACTAAGAAAGAGTTGATAATACAACACAACTCTCTCCCTAAAATAAATTCCAACGTTATCACGTCGGTTTGGCAGCTCCAACAAAAGGGATCTCTCTCCAATGTCACATACTGCTGCTCATCTGCTCCCACGAACGAAGGTTCGCGATCATCACAGGTACCAACCACATGGTACAAAATTGCAAGGGTGAGTTTATTATACAAAATCAACAAGTTCCAGATAATAATAATTAGAACGAAAACAACAACAACAACCACAATCATTCTCAGTAATCAATCAGTTCACACACACTCAACAAACTAGTCATCCACTTTTTCCACAATTCAAATCAATTATGCTCAAAATGATGCATGCATCTAACTCAACTCCTAGAATGCAATGTGGTATCATCCTCATGGAAATAGCCTCTCTTAGGGAAATGATTCAGTCGTTTATCGGGGTCACCTTGTCGTACACTGGTCATTCTCCCCCCCCATGGTGATCAGCCTGAGTCACAAGGGAATTTTAAACCGAGTGACATGCACCTTAGTACCCGCATTTTTATCCCATAAAAACCACATGTACACACTTCCTTTATTGTATTTCCATTGATGCAATTATGAAGTATCAAACATGGACACCATCAATGCACTGACCGTGGATAGGGACCAGAATTCTAAACAATCCATTTTCCTCTCTAAGGATGCTTATAATTCGTAAACCCTTCCTTGTAAGGATATCCAATAAGTCATGCACTCCCCATGTACATACATAACATACAATCATGGGCTCATCAATGCATTGACCGTGGATAGTGATCGGAATTCTAAGCAATCCATTTCTCTCTTCAGGAATGCTTAAAATTTGTAAACTTTTCCCTGCAGGGTTTTTGAGTCATGCACCCCCTATGTGTATCCACAATATACAATGACATTGTAAACATCAACATTATATCTCATCAATGTCATCATCAACATCAACATCATTTCATTATAATATTGTCAACTATATTATCTCAGTTCAACATCAACAACCACATCAAAATTATTTCATTTTCAACGTCATCAACATCAATAGCATCTCAATCTCAATATCATTAACATCACCAACAATCTCATTCCACATATATACATATAACACATGCCTGAGATTCACATTCCCCAATTCTTCAAACAACACAAATATCTTACATTCACAATTAATGACCTTAGGAAAAATTCTAAATTAAAGAGGAGAACTATAATATATAAAACAAACTCATGCCCATTTAAAGTTTAATAACGTAGTAAATAGGAGAATAGATTTATAAAATTTTGGGCAAAGTCTCTTTTATAATTAAGATTTTTCCCAACAATCCAATCATTACAACCACATCTTTCACAGTTTTATCCATCAATAACAAATTCATTGCATCCCATTAGTTAAAAACACAGTTTTTCTTGAAAACGAGCATACAACATGAACAAACATACATCAATAATAAATACATAACATCTCATTAGTTTAAAACATAGCATTTCTTAGGCATACATCTCTATAATTTGGTTCTCTGACCCTTAACTATGGTATCAAAAACTGTAACCAAACAATAAACTCCCCTTACCTATCTATTTCCCTTTGTTAGCTCCTTGTAGCGTTGTTATGAGCTCTCTCAAGTTTACGTGCTTTGGCCCAAACGCAGAGCTCTATATACCAAATCGAAGATAATTTAGTATAGATTTCAAAGATAAGGTTAACATCAACATTTAGGGTCAAATACCCACTCAAATTTAAAAAAGAGCTAAAATGGTGTTTTGGAAGTCCACATAAAAAGGACATCATTTTGAAATTTCGATTACACCAATGTGACCAGGGCTCAACGAAGTTCATAAAAATGACATCAATATTATAAAAAGGAAACTTTTACTACGTCTTATTTTCAAAGGTTTTTCAGAGGAAGTGTAACAACATCCAATAACGGTGCCCAAATTACAAGAGGTATCAAGAGAGGCTTCATACTAACTAGGAGAAGGCATAGAAAACACGATTACCTCAAAGAAATCGTGAAGGGAGGATTCGAGGCTTCGCTCTCTACCAAATCCTCAAGTTGAGTTTTTAAGACTCCGCTCTGATTAAAGTGTTCCTCTCCATGCGGTGGTTCAACGACAAGAAACGACGGCTTGTGATCATCAGTGATCGTGGCTGGTGGAGGAGGAAAGGGATGGGTTGGGTGGCTGTTTGAAGAAGAAGAAGAAGAAGACCAGAATTTTTGTGTGTTTTACGCTGCTGTGCGAATTTATAACCGACTTTACTTGCCCAGGCGAATTTTGGCTCGCCTGGGCGAGTTGACCCAATTTTTGAAATCTCACTGCTTCTGTGAAAAATTAATATTTCATGCTTCAAATGTGATTCCACCAATCTCAACGGCAAAAATTTACATATGTGGGTAAGGAACCTAAATTTAAAATTTGAAGGCGATCCAACAGTTAACCAATCCAAAATTGTGATTTTACCAAAACAGGTTTTGGGTAAAACTTGAAATCACTCAATTTCAACGCAACTCAAACAAACTCCACATAACTTAACGTCCACACCAAGAAATTGAACAAGGATAATTCACATAACATTTCAGGGCGTTACAGACCTTTTGGGTAGATGTCCCCAATTATGATTGAGGATTTTGGGTTGATGACCCGGATTGTGTTTGAGGCACATGGGTGAATGACCCTGATTGGGTGGATGACCCTGATTGATTTTTGAGATCATCTTCTTGCTTAGGGGATGATTCAAACCCTGATTGAGTGTTTAGACTAGATATTGCTAGTCAACCTCTGCTACCTTTACCTCTTCCTTGGGAGGAGGAAGAAGATTTTGCCGATTTTGGCATTGTACACTCACTGGTTTCCTCCCTGTAAATATTCATGAGTAAGGTAGTCAGGAAGAGAGTTTAAGGTACCTTTTGGAACGCAAGATCTGATGTTTTGTCTGAAACTCATTGGCTACATTTAAGAGATAAAAAAAATCTGGAAAATAGTTCATTTGGTTAATTTTAACCTAGATCTATCTTTATGTCTCTTTTCCATTCCTTTTCCTCCCATTTTTTCTTCAAGTCTTCTCAACCATCCTCTTCTTCCTTTAATCCTTCTCAATTCAAAAATGCTTTAATCAAATCTAATTGAAATATCTTCAAAGAAGAAGTTTCTTTTGAAGATATTAATCAAGATCTAGATGATTGGAATATTCCTATGATTCCAAAAAATGAATTGTACAAACCAGAAGGAAGTTACTTTTGCAAATTTGAGTTCGTTATCAGGACAGTCGAAACTAACATTTGTCTTAAATCTGAGTCTGATGAAATCAAACTCTTATCAAATAGTTCGATAAGGACACAAACAAAATACAGTTTTTATGAATTTATTATGGTTGATACTAATTCAGTTCAGATGAAACATCATAAAAATAATAACTCTGATCAAATAGTGTATTCAACACTTCAAATCCTTATGTTCTAACGCTAAGAGAATTTGGAGATTTGAATAAATTCAAAATATTTTCTCAAAATTATAATCCCATTGGTTTTTCCTACTAAGATTATCAAACCATTTGGCATAACGTCTTCTGTTTTCCAAATAAAGACTTTATGCATTTATAAATAATTTATTTCAAACAAAATGTTCAATATAAATTTCCTCAATGGTTCATTCATTGGTGGAATTATTTTGGACAGTCCTAGACATTCTTCCTTCGAAGGTTGTGTCTGGATTGACAACTTTTACTAAGAAATATGAGTTTGGGGATGATCTCTTCCATGCAGACTTACATTTTCTTAGTAAAATGTCTCTCGCTTGGATCTTCCAATGGCGATATGTTTATGGAAGTGTCACAACCAAATGACAACTCCCTATGCTGAGAAGGCAAGCCATGGTCAAATTGTGGTCTCAATTTTATCATTCTCTTACTCATCCAGACCAGGTTAAACGTTGGTTTAAAAGTCATCCAAAGCTAATCAAGAATGTTGATCCTGAAACTTGTTAGTTTCTTAATCAAAGGTTGGTAGCTCTATGAGCATTAGCAACATCTTCAACAAAAGATAAATTTGCTGAAAATATGTGGATGATCTTTAATCTTATGAAGAAAGAATAAGCTTTTTCATCCTCAAGTAGCCTGATGGATCCTCTTCTTCATTCTCAAATAATTTTAATCAAAATGAAGATGAATTTTTCTAAATAAACATTGCCAAAGGCTGACATCGTCATTCCTTCATCTTTTCATGCGGCTGATTACTGTTCATTGTAGCGATAGGTCGTCTGGTTTTTGTTACCATAACTATAGCAACAAGGAAATTTTATGTCTTTAAAAGAGCTGCGTCCCTCATTCTGCAATCAAGTTTTTAGATTCAGAGAGTGATTCCCATAGGTATACCTCTGAGTTGCAACGCTATAATTTTCTTTTGTGAAATAAAATCTTCTTTTCTCTTTTTTGCATGATTTTATTCTATAATTGAATTATTCTCTTTTCTTCTAGTCCCTTTCATCCTGATGGCTTGTCGCGCTTGAGAGTTTAATTTTTATATATATGTTTTAAATTTATAATTTTTGCATAATTTTCTGGTTCTCAGTCATGTAAAGTCCATCTCTTATCCTGCTTTCCATTTATGTTTTGTATATTTTAATTCCCCTTTCATAATCTTTGCTTCCACCCTGTATGGTATATAAGTAATTTTGAAATTCGTAGACAACAACATGATGGAAGAAATTAGGATAATAAATGACTTGATAATAAACATTTATCATATTCTTTTTTAAAGAAAACTTACTTAAGTGGTCTTGAAGAATGATGAGAAAACACAGCGTGAAAACTGAGATGATTTGAAGATAGTTTTGAACTTAAAACAACTCATACCTCCTTCATTCATGATACACATATTTATAATACAAAAGAGACATTCCGGATAGTTTAGGATTACAAAAGATAAGATTACAAAATCACATAGGCCAATAAAATGCTTACAATTGGACCTTATCCTGGACAAAAGGAATCTTAAAATAGTAAAGCACTCATAATTTACATAATAAAGTTATCGTTGCTGATGGTGTTGACATTATCTTCTTCTACCGACACCTCTAATTGGTTATTTGGTCTTGTCATTTTTATTCAGATAACTCTTCTCTATTAAAATATTCTAGCATATCCTTATTTTTTAAGTAAGGATTTGACTGGGTACTACTCCCTTCATCTTTTATTTTTAATGAATTATTACTGGGGGATCTTCCCAAAGTCTTCATCTTTATTAGTCTATCTTGAAACTCTTTTGAGATGTTGTTGCAGCAAGTTCCGTCATTATTTGCTTCTTTTCTACTAAAAATAAAGTTTCTCTATCTAATTTTGTCTCTTCTTGTGGTGGTCTTGAAATTTTATTTGTTTTAGCCCAACCGACAATTTTTTTTTACATACAAGATTGATATCAAATTTTTTCCACCATTTAATTTTAACTTGTTTGGATAATAAACAAATATCTCTAACATCATCTAATCTTGAATAGTTATATGCCCATGTCATAATCCATGTAATTCCCTGTGATGCAACAAATGATACAAACTGATATCCTTGTACAAAAGTAGTCTAGTCTTTAAAAAATCTATATACTTCTTCTACTAGCTCTGGGAAAAGGCTTCTGCTTGGACCAAAATCCCAAAACCATTTAATACTCTGGTGAACTTCTTAGGAACAAGTAAGGGTTGTCCCCAATCTTTGTCAGATAGAATATTCATAATCTTAATCTTGGAGAATTGGGTTATTCCTTTTGCATCCTTATTATGTTTAATTTCTATGGAGTCTGTATCAATTAGTATAAACTCATAAAAGGTTCTATCTTTTAATTCATGGGTTATTGGATATTGAACATGGTTAGGGAAAAGTTTGTTGGCTAATTCGGTAGGATTCATCTTTAACCATGGTTTTTCTACAATTAATACGGGAATTACATCTTCATTTTCAAAGTAATCAAGATCATTTTCAGTATCTTTTTTGAAGGTAGAAGGGGTGTAGGATTTTTGAAAATCTATTGGTCCTACCAAAGTATTAAAATATTGAAGGGGCTAATATCTGTTTATGGCTACTATTGGTCTTGATATTTGAGGGATAAGGTTATGCTTAACTATATCTGCCAAAGTAGTATTTGGTCTCAAAGTTGTATTAGGTTTGATTAATATTGGGATTGATTTCCATCCTGGAAGTTCTAGTAGAGGCCAAAGGCTGTATTGATTTCTTTTCTGTATTCGTTCCTAGTGGGGGTCCATATGATCTTTATTCATCTTGATCTCTATATTGTCTATTTTCTTGCTCATGTTGAGCCATGTAAAAATTCTCTGGTTAAAAAATCTGGTAAATAATTGTCCTCTCCTTTTATATTCTCAATATCAAAATCAAAACATGACAATAATGCTTGCCATTTGGCAAAAATTTGTTTAGAAACCAAATTTTTAACATCTTTTTGTAAAACAAAAGTTGATGCTTTACAAACAGTTCTAATTAAAAACTTTTTATTAAATAAATCATCTTGAAATTTTTGTAAACATTAAACTATGGAAAATATTTCTTTCTTGTTGATAAGGATGTCAAATACCCGAATGATATCTAACGACTTGCTATTTTGAATCTGGAAATATTTTTGTTTAAGGCTATAACCTAATTTTGATGCATCTGTTTATATAATAAGAAAAGTATTTGGATCTAGATTTCTAGACAAGGAAGTTTCTTGACTATCTTTTTTATTTCTTTCACAGCTTAGGTCAATTCTTCTAACCAAACTGGAGGATTTTTCTTAAGTCTATTATACAAAGGAGGATATACTAATTTCTTCTATCATGTTGTTATCTACGAATTTCAAAATTACTTTGTGATCTATCATCTTAATGTTTTTTGATATCTCACTTATCTGATCCTTAGAGTAGTGATATCAAAGCCATTTTATGGCCAAGATATCATATCTCTTATTCTTTTTGTTTAACTGTGTTTTTCTCAATATCTCACTCTGATAACTGTCTATATTTGTTATTTTAATTCCTGTGAGGAGTTGTTTGTAGCACAGAGAGGTGTTAATACGTTGATCAACCCTTAGATCTGAGTGGTCCTGACAATAGGTAAATATAAGACCGTTGGTTTAGCTCAGGTATGGAGAGAGGTGGTCCTGTAATAGCAACTCAAGCTAGGAGTAAAATAGTTAATATAGTTAGAAGTCTTAGTGATTTAGGAAGAAGCAATAAAGATAAACAAATAGCAATAAGAAAAATTCAAAACGATACTTCTACATCAAGAGTTAATAAAGATATGAAAATACAAATATCGGAAATACAAAAATCTTTGGATAATTGGCCAATACCTATAAAAAAAAGAGTGATGTTTATAAACAATAGAGTATTTTTTTTTTCCACATCAAAAGATAAAATACATGTTCTAGAATACACTTATCCAGGAACAGATAATAAATCTTTTAGAACAATCAATACTAGATGAACATATAAGAAAATGATATAATTTTATACATTTAGGATTGATTCAGGTAACAGCAAAACCTAATTATAGATTAAGAATAAATAGTCCAATATTAATGTTGTTAAGAGATATTAGACTTAAAAAATTTAATGACTCAATAATAGAAATATTAGAAAGTAATTTACATGATGGTCTAGTCTTCTTTAATTGTTTGCCTAATTTTGCTATGAATCTTAATAATGAATTTAGTAGTAAAGCTATAAAACTGCATGTCAAATTATGAAATGAAATAATACAAGAAGCATATGGAGCAATACAAATAATTTTTAGAATATATTACAAAGTAACTAAAATAGATTATAATTTTAGAGCTTTAAGATCATCTCCTAAAGATAAAACCATATTAATAGAAGCTAACCTTAAAAAAATCTTCAGTACAAGTACCCATAAAATTAAGGCATGAGGAAATAATAAATAAAATACCAAAAGATTGGTTAATAAAATATGTTATAGCATAACCTAAAGTATATAATACCCAGATTAGAGAAATAATCCAAGAAGGTCCTAATATTAGATTAAGAATGAATAGCTCACAATCTTTAAAAATAAATCAACCATCTATGATTTATAAAGGCCAACCCTCAAGACACTATGTTAGTGGATCTATTATAGAACTAGATCTAACAAAATTAGACAATAGTAATCCAAAAATATCTAGACCAGTATATCAATAAACAAATATATTCCCGCAATATTCTCCAACAAAATCACAAGTATTAAATGTATTAACTAGAGAAGTAATTCCTTTTAAAATAGATAAATAATGGATTAGAGAAAATTTTAATGGAGAACATGATAAAGAAATAAGAAATTGGTTTTTTAAGACATATAGTAAGAAACAAACTAAAGAATTTAGGCAAGAATATTATAAATATCTAGAACAAATAGAAATAAACATATTATTTTTTGATTGGTGTTTTCATAAAAAAGAAAAACAAATTTATCCAATAACTAAGAATAGTATAAAATGGAAAACTATGGATAATAAAATATTGGAATATGAATATCCACCACAATAGGGAGTTAAAATACAAATATCATATCTAGAAGTAGAAGCATCACCTTTTAAAAATATTACAGAAAAAGATAGGTCTATAGAGAAAAAAGATATTAAAAAATTACACCAACAATTAAATTATTTTAATATAATATTAAATACTATGTCAACACATTTAACTAGAATAAAAACTCAACAACATATTAATGAACCTAGTACTTCATACTAAATTACCAATATTAAAAAATCTCAATAAACCAATATATAAAATAATGAATGTATCCCAGAAAGATCTAGATTCATAAATACTAGTCCCAGCAGGACCACCATCAATCCTTTTACAAACCTATAAAAGAATATAATATATATATATATATATATATATATATATATATATATATAATTCATAAATAACAACATGATGATTAAAACTTGGATAAGAAATGATTTGATAATAAATATGTATCATACTCTTGGTAGAGAACTTATTTAAAAAATCTTGAAATACTGCAAGTAGAAAGATCAGAAAGATGAATTGGAGTCGGGTTCAGTATTAGGATATTTCAATTGATGCCCTTTTCATTTATTAATTTACATATTTATAGAGATACATGCCTCCGAACTTTTATTCCAGATTTAACTGAAATACAATAAAAGATATATGAAAGCAAACTTAATGGCCTACACCTTACTTTACAACTGGCCAAAAGTAAAATACTATTACACATGTGTATTATGTTGACATACTCCCTTGTCATCTTCTGTCGACACTTCTAATTAGTTAAAAATGTTGCCGACACTTCTTATTGGCTTAACTTTAATCTGATAACTCTTCTTTTGTAAAGTATTCTAGCATATACCTATTTTTATGATAGGGATTTGTTCTAGTACTACTTTATTAGTCTTTTATTATCTTTTGAGACTAGTTGCTTAATGATCTCATTCTTTGAAGTTTCTCTTCAAATTCATTTTGTGAAGTAGCAGTGGCCTGCCATTATCTAACTCTTCTGAACTAAAAATAATGCCTCTTGATCATATTGAGCTTCTAATGGAGATTTTGGAATTTTATTGGTTCTTGCCCAAATTATTATTTTTTCTTTGCTTATCAAACTGATATCAAATTTTTTCCACCATTTTACTTTAATCTGTCTTGATAAGGAAAACAGATCGGTAATGTTATAAAGTTTGGTATATCTATATGTCCAGCATAAAATCCAGGTAATGCCTTGGGAGACAACAAAAGATATAAATTTGTAACCCTGAACGAATGTTGTTTGATTCTTAAAAAAATTATACACTTTATCAACTTCTTGAGGGAATAGTTTTCGACTGGGTCCAAAGTCCAAAAACCATTTTATGAACCATTTTGGGAATTTTAATGATATTCCTCTTTTAAACCAGATAAACCACGAATGTTTATAATGTCTAAAAGAAAGAACTTTACTCCATGCTTCTATGTAATCATAACAGTTGAACCCCTTCAGGTTAAAAGATCTTGAAAAGGGTTTTTGGTCATATAAGGGTTGGCCCTAATTTATATTTGATAATACTTTAAGAATTTTTATTTTTGAAAATTATATTATCCCATTAACATCTTTATTATGGGATATTTCTATTGAATCAGTAACTACCAGAATGAACTCAAAAAGTTCTATTCTTATCTTCATGAATAGTATGATAATGAATGTCTTGAGGAAAGAGTCTTAATGCTAATTCCACTCGCTATATTTTTAACCAGTGTTTTTCTGCCACCAGAAGTCGTATGGTATCTTCTATTTCCATATATGTAGTATCATTTTCTGTATCAGTTTCAAAAGTAGGCAAGATATATGGTTTATCAAAGTCTCTGGGACCTGCGAGGGTATTTATATATTGTAGGGGGTATATTTATTGGTTGATAGAGAAGGACCTTGTACTACTTTTGATAGAATATTGGGTTTAATATTTGGATTAGTATTTAATCTGGAAGTTCCAGTATTTGCCAAAGGTGGTATTGTTTTTTTCTTCATTTGTTCCTAGTAGGGGTCCATATTGCTCTTTTGTAGTGGCCTTTGTATTGGTATTGATCTTTTTGCTCATTTTGAACCCTATAAAAATACTGGAAGAAAATTCTTTTTTCCCTTTAATATGCTCAATATCAAAATCAAAACATGAAAGTAATGCTTGTCATCTGGCAAAAATATGTTTTGAAACTAGATTTTTAACATCATTTTGCAAAACTGAAAGAGCTGATTTGCAATGAGTTCTTAATAAAAACTTCTTATTAATAAATCATCTTGAAATTTTGTAAACATAAAACTATTGAAAGTATTTCTTTATTGACAGTAGAGTATTTTTGTTAAGAGGGATGTCAAATACCAGAATGATATATGACGACTTGCTCTTTTGAATCAAGAGATATTTTATGTTTAAGAATTCCTCCATAACATAATTCTGACACACCTGTTTCCACAATCAGAAAAGCCTATTTATCTGATATCCCTAAACATGGAAGTTTTTTGGCTATCTTTTTTATTTCTCTTACGGCTTGGGTAATTTCTTCTTACCAAACTGGAGGAGTTTTCTTAAGTCTATTATATAATGGAGCACATATTATCCTAATATTGGGAATAAAATAGCTATTTAATTAATACATCCTAAAAATATCTGTAAATGGGTTTTGTCTTTTATTTTTTATTTCATCTTGAAATGTTTATGTGAATTCTATTGATCTTTATATTGGAGTTATAGTTCCTTGATATATTTCCATCCTAAAAATCTTATTTTTGTTTCAAATATTTTTATTTTCCTTTCTGACAATACTAACCCATTTTCTTTAATAATATCTATAAATTTTTCTAAATGTTCTATATGTTGGTTTATAGTTTTTGAGAAGACTAAAATATCATCTAAATATACTATTGTAAAGTCGGGGTATAGATAAAATATATCATTCATAATATTTTGATATTCACTTGGAGCATTTTTTAATCCTTGAGACATTACATTTCATTCATAATGACCAAAAGGTACTACAAATGCAATTTTATACTTATCTTCCTCCCTCATCGAAAGTTGATAGTATCCTAACTTCATATTAAATTTGGAGAAAATTGAGAAATTATGTAATTTTTTTTTATCAAATAATTCTTATTAGGTAATGGATATCTAATCCATTTTAAGAATTCATTAAGAGGTTTATAGTTTATTACTAATCTTGGAGTGCCTCTTTCTACTTCTTAGACTTTCATGATATAAAATCCTACACAACTCTAAGGATTTTGATGGTCTAATTAAACCTTTATATAAATATTGTTGGATTTATTTTTTTACAATATTCTAAATATTGTTTATTCATTTGTATAGGTCTTGGTTTAGTTGTTATATCTTTTTCATTAAAATTATCAAATATAAGGTAATGAAATTTCATATTTCTTTCTATGCCAAAATGCTATTGGATTTGTTTCACAAATTTCTTTTTTAATCTTTTCTTCCAATTGAATTTTCTTTTCTTTAATTCTAGTATTATTTAATTCTTCTTCTATTCTTTTAAATTGCATTATTTTATTTAACATATTTATATGCTTCTTCTTTTGTTGTATCATATTTATTTGTTTTATTGATGATTTTTTTTAATAAATTTAATTCTCTATTTCTAGGGGGTTTTAAAAACTCAAAGCAAACTTGTTTCCCTAGGGTATTAGTTATTAATCCTATTTTAGTGACCTGAAAAGGATATAATAAGGTTAAGAATGGAGTTTCTAAAATTGTTTCACAATTCATATTTTTTTATTAATACAAAAGAAGTATTATAACATATTTTCTTTTTACAAATTTTTGCATTTGATAATTTATATTCAATATTAATTTTTGATCCATTACCACTACATATTTTTTCTATTGATTTTTCATAATATTTGGTGGGTATTAATCCTTCTTGAATACAATTTACATAAGCTCTTGAATCTATTAGAACTATGAATCTAAAGATTTCTTCTTTAACTACTAAGGCTATTTCACAGTGCCATTTATGAGTAATAATTAAACTTACCAAATTAATAAAGTTATTGTATTATGGGATATCCTCTTGCTCTTTATATATTTTAGAGGTACTTGGATTATTTTCTTGAGTTTTCAAATTTTCTTTTCGTCCTAATTCTAATAATCTGTATTCTGAAGCTATACCATTTTGCTTTAATTCTTTTATTTCATTTTTAAGAGTTTTTATTGTTAATTGACCTAAGTAATCATTCAACTACATAAATAATGAGTTAAGTCTTTATTTTGATAATCATTCAACGATTAAGTATCTTTTTCTAGTTTGTCACCCCCCCCCCCTTTTTAAAAAAAAAAGAGTTGTGTAGAGTAGCACAATTTTGCGAAAAACATTAAAAATAAAAGCTGATCTTCTTTTTTAGACGAACAAAACCTGTTATAAATTTCTTTTTCATTTCTATAGTTTTTATTTCCTCTCTATTTACCTTATCTTTCTGCATTACATCATTAAGTTGTTGTATAAATTCATCTCTAATAGGTAATCCTATTATGGAGGTCGACCTTCCTCCTGGATGGAAATCTCTCCACCTAGAAAGGTATGACAGCAACACCAACCAAGACGAACATATGTATGCCTTCCTCAGGTAAACCTATACACAAATAATGACGTTGTTCTATACGAGTGTTTCCTGCTTCTCTAAAAGGGGCAGCTTTGACATGGTACGGTGGTCTCCCTCCGTGGTCCATAAACAGTTTCAACACCTTTGTCAAAAAGTTCAATGCACAATATGCGACCAGCCGGTCTCATAGGTTAACCTTCGCTGCACTAGCCACTCTATGTCAAGCAGATGAAGAACCTCTTCGAAGGTTCATGGAAAGGTTTGGACGACTAATTTTCCAGATCAAAAACCTCAATCCTGAGGTAGCATTACACTCCATGATGTTCGCCCTACGACCTAGCAAGTTCGTGGACAGTCTGTGCAAGAAACCTCCCTCTAGCATGGACGAGATACGCGAACGAGTTAAAGGTTATATACAGATGGAAGAGATGTCAAAGTTCCAAAATGAAGTTTAACAAGTCGGACAAAAGCGAGAAAAGCATGAAGTGACGACCAAAGTCGACCTCCAGAGGCTGGACAAGAAGCAAAGGCTACACAAACAACAGCTTCTCCCGAAAAGACCCAGGTACGAGAGATACACTCCCTTGACAATCAATCGAGCCGCGATCATGGAATAAACCTTCAATATGGAGGTACAAGTGACACTACCAACTCCCTCATCGTCTTTCAAACCAGGGGCGAACTTGAAAAAATACTGTCGATTTCATCGCAGCAACGGTCATAATACTAAAGAGTGTTGGGCAAAGACAAAGTTGAAGAACTCATGCAAGCGAGGCACTTGTCACAGTTTGTAAAAAGACCTGACAACCCCTTAACGAAAAATAAACATGGGGGACGATAGGAATATCAATACAGAAATTGGGATGTTGATAGAAGAAGAGATAGAGCAAAAGATAGGGGGAAACAGAGACAACAACAGCCCAGACAGGAGCATCAACCTCCTCGTCAACAGGAGAATGAGCCTACTCAACACATCCGAGGGGTAATCAACACCATCACAGGCAGGTTCTCTCACGGAGGATCATTCAGCCAGTCTCAAAAGAGGCACTTAAAGATGAAATTTGCTGCCATGACAGGGAAAATTGTCACCATAAAGACAGATCAGAAGTAGGCTAGACAGTGCTAGTAGAGAGTTTGAAAGTGACACTGTATCCTTCCAGCAGGGAGCCAAGTAGGTACCGTTCCACTTTGAGGGGTACTAACCAAGTCATTAGCATATACAAAGGGTCCACCCTTTATACCCTAACTATCTATACAATTCACTAGGACGACACCTTCGATGTGGATCCGCACGATGACAACATCAACAAAGGACCAAAGTCAATTGAGGAACTTGTCAAATTACAGCTCAGACCCAAATCCGAGCATTGTACACAACTCAACAAAGACCCACTAGTCATGAACACAGGCACATAACTGATGTACTCCGCAAAAACATAGACCTTTTCACCTGGCAACCATCTAACATGTCGGGCATTGATCCTAGCGTCGTATGCCACAAGTTGGCAATATGTCTACAGGCCAAGCCAATAACTCAAAAGAAGCAAAATATGGGAGAAGAAAGATGAAAGGCAATGAAGGAAGAGGTTGACAAATTGCTCAAAGCCAATTTCATCAGAGAAGTCAGATACTCTACCTGGCTCGCCAACGTTTTCATGGTCAAAAAGGCCAGTGGCAAATGGTGTGAGTGCACAGATTTTAAAGATCTCAACAAGGCATGCCCAAAGGACGTGACCCGTTGCCCAACATTGACAGACTGGTGGATGGCGTGTTCGGGTTCCAGATCCTGAGTTTCTTGGATGCATATTCTAGGTACAATCAAATAAAGATGCACACCCCAGACGAAGAAAAGATAGCATTCATCACTGAGGACGCCAATTATTGCTACAAAGTCATGCCTTTCAGCCTCAAGAATCCAGGGGCCACATACCAGCGGCTGATGGATCGTGTCTTCAGATAATAGATCAGACGCAATGTCGAGGTCTATGTTGATGACATGGTCATGAAGTTCCAGAGTGTAGCCCAACACGTAGCGGATCTAGAAGAGGTATTTGAAGAAGTATGGAAATATGACATGCGTCTTAACCTCGAAAAATGCATATTCGTGGTGGGTGGTGGTAAGTTCCTTGGTTTTATGATCACACACCGGGGAATCAAAGCCAACCCAGACAAATCCTTGGGCATATTACAAATGCATAGCCCGACCAACGTCACTAAAGTTTAGAAATTGAACGGAAGACTAGTGGCTCTATCAAGGTTCCTCCCAAAACTCTCCAAAAAGGTGAAGCCTTTCTATAGACTGCTCAATAAGACCGAACCTTTCCTCTGGGATGAAACTTGTGAGCAGGCCTTCAAGGCATTCAAAAAACCAATTGTTGCCCTACCTATCCTGAGTCGACCTAGACTGGAGGCATTATTGCTCTTATATCTCTCAATGGCAGACGAAGTTGTCAGTTCAACACTTGTCTAAGAAGAAGGGAAACATCAACTCCCTATCTATTTCACTAGCCGCATGCTACATGACGCCGACAAACGCTATCAAATGATAGAAAAGATAGCCTTGGCACTAGTCACTTCCGCCAGACGCCTTCGGCCCTATTTCCAAAGTTATCAAGTGATAGTTAAAACTAACTATCCTATCAAGCAAGTACTGCGGAAACCTAAACTAGCAGGCAGGATGGTGGCATGGTCAGTACGAACCATGCGGTCCCATGAATACACAATTCATGGTGGACTTCCTAATGGATTTTGTGGGGAAAGACAAATCTACCCTGGACTGGTGGAATCTCTATATGGATGGAACGTCTAATGTGCAAGGAAGCAGAGCAGGTATTATTCTTGAGGGACTTGGCAACATCTTGCTAAAGCAAGCCCTCAAGCTTAATTTCAAAGCTTCAAACAACCAAGCCGAGTACGAGGCACTCATAACAGGACTTAAGCTCGCAAAAGAAGTTGGGGCTAAATGTCTGAGGTGTTACTTCGACTCGCAGCTCGTCCAGGGACAGGTAGCCAACAAGTTTTAAACCAAAGAAGTCGTACTCCTCCAATAGTATCATCTGGCCAATACACTCACTGACAACTTTGAATGTTTTGAGATGTATCATATACCGTGAGAGAGTAACTCCAAGGCTGACCTGCTCTCCAAGCTGGCTAGTACTAAGAAGACCGGACACCTCAAAATTATCATCCAGGAAACACTTCAAACTCCTACCATAGACACCCAAGCGATAATGGATGGCGAAGATGAGGAACTTAACTAGATGACCCCATATAGAAATTCTCTCACCAAGGGGACACTGCCAACAGATGAAAGCGAGGCCCGACGTCTAAAGAGGAAAGCCAGTTACTACGTCATCCTTGATGGCGAACTATTCAAAAGAGGGCTGACAGCACCTCTGCTCAAGTGTCTAGACAACCAATAGGCGAACTATGTTCTGAGAGAGCTCAATGAAGGGATCTGTGGCCTCCACATAGGGGAGTGCTCCTTTGCCACCAGGGTAGTACGAGTAGGGTACTACTGGCCAATGCTCAAAACCGACACTTTCAATTTCACTCGGAGGTGTAAAAAGTGCTAGGAGTTTGCGAACGTCCCACAGACTCCCCCTGACAACCTTCACACTGACTTCCCAATGACCCTTTGCAATGTGGGGGATGGACATCCTGGGACCCCTACCAAGAGCTCCACGAATGGTCAAATTCTTACTGGTGTCCATCAACTACTTCACCAAGTGGATCAAAGCGAAGCCTTTACGTGAGATAACAACCAGTGAAGTAGAAACCTTTACATGGAAACATATCATATGCAAGTACAATCTACCTTTTGCTATCGTTACTGACAATGGTACACAGTTCAAGAAGCAGACCTATGAAGATTTCCTTACACGGCTGGGCATCAAACACCTAGTCACCTTTGTCGAACATCCCCAGACCAACAGTTAGGTGGAAGCAGCGAACATAGTCATCCTCCGAGCCCTGTGCACTAGACTTGACAAGTCTAAAGGTCTATGGAAGGAAGAGCTCCCCAACATACTCTGGGCCTATCACTGTTCACCTCAAAGTACCACAAATGAAACTCCTTTTCGACTTTCATATGGCACTAAATCCATGATCCTTGTCGAACTTGGAGAACCATCGATAAGAAGGATGCTCTTTCAAGAACAACACAACGAGGAAAACATGAGGGTCGAACTAGAAACTGCTGGGGAAGTTCAAGACATGGCCAGAATTAGAGAAGAAGCTGCCAAGCTTCAAATGACAAGATACAACTCCAAGGTTCAACCACGAACCTTCCAGTCAGGCGACTTAGTCTGTCGTGTCCGGGGTGAAGCCAGAAAAGTTCCCTGCGCAGGCAAACTTGGACCTAACTGGGAAGGTCCATTCAGGGTCGTCACCAACCTAGACAATGGCACCTACAAGCTACAGGAACTAAGTGGTAAAGAAATTCCAAGAACATGGAGTGCTACCCACTTGAAGTTCTACTATAGCTGATGAATTGAAGGTCGGATGGCATACTCTTTTTCCTACTCAAGTTTTTTGTCCCTATAAAAAATAGGGTTTTGGCTTTAAAGGTTTTAACGAGGCTCATTCAAAGAACAACAAAGGAATATGTACTTTAATCGCTACATTAATAAAACACATTTCTCTTTCTATATGTAATTGTGTCAACATTGCAGGAACATGACAAAAGAAAGACCAATGCCCGAATATTGTTGAAGGTCCAGCCTTGACAAAACCCAGGACCATGCTCTAGTACTACTCTCCTAGGTTTACCCTTGGTGAGTCTTACTAAAATCCAGGGCGGACATGTCCTGGTACTCTCCAAAGGTTCGTAAAACCATAAGGCTTCCCTAGGTGGACCTCCAGCAAAATCCAAGGTAGCCCATTGGTCAATTACAGGTTCTTAATATCCATTTCCCGGTGAACCTTGACAAAATCCAAGACCAGTTCCTGGTACTCTCCAAAGGTTCGTAAAACCCTAGGGCTTCCCTAGGTGGACCTCCAGAAAAAATCTAAGGCAGCCCCTTGGTTGATTACAGGTTCTTAATATCCATTTCCTGGAAAACCTTGACAAAACCTAGGACCAATTCCTGGTACTCTCCAAAGGTTTGTAAAACCCTAGGGCTTCCCTAGGTAGACCTCCAAAAAAATCCAAGGCAGTCCCTTGGTCAATTATAGGTTCATAATATCCATTTCCCGGTGAACCTTAACAAAACCTAGGACTAGTTTTTGGTACTCTCTAAAGATTCGTAAAACCTTAGGGCCTCCCTAGGTGGACCTATAGCAAAATCCAAGGCAGCCCTTTGGTTGGTTACAGGTTCATAAACTCAAACTCTAGTAGACCGTTAAGGTTCATAAACCCAGGTCTTGGTAGACCTCTCTCTCAAAAACCCATAACCATTTTCTGGTACTCTCTAAAGGTACGTAAAACTCTAAGGCTTCCCTAGGTGGACCTCCAACAAAATCCAAGGCAGCCCCTTGGTCGATAATAGGTTCATAAACCTAAGCTCTGGTAGACTGTCAAGGTTCACAAACCCAAGTCTTGGTAGACCTCTAACTCAAAAATCCAGGACGGACTTGTCACTGGTCGGACTCCAATGATCCGTAAAACCCAAGACCAACTCTTGGTAACTCACAATTTTCAATAAAACCCAAGGTACACCCTTGGTCAGCCTCGTTATCACCAAGTGTTCTGTAACGGAAACCTAAGGTACTCAAGGTCCACTCTTGATAATTTTCAGTATTCTTAAATTTTATCTTTGCAAGAGTACAAGTTCCTAAGAATACAAAACCCAAGGTTCATCCTTGGTATGCTAAAGTCCGAGGTCCACCCTTGGCATAAACCCAAGACAATGATTACCTTATGCAGTTTTTAAAATATGCAATTTGTTTCTATTACAACATTTTGCGGAATATATCTAAAAGTTTGGTTTCACTTGTCAGTGAAGAAGGTAAATCATTTGATTATTTTGAAGTTGTTAGTATTCTACTGTAAGGATCTTAGTTTATTCTCTTGTCTAAAGTTATTACTATTATTCTCTTAGTTTATTGCTCTCGACAGGAATCTGAACAATGTTGCTAATCGGCTAGTGAGTCTTTGCACTCATTTCAAAGTGTCGCAATGTGGCTGGTCATGACGATAAAAAAAGATAAAGAGGGAGTTTTCCTAAAAAGGAAAACTTAGAGGGGTTGCCACCAACGTTTATTTAAGGAAAACATCAGAAAAATCAAAAGATAAGGAATGGTTTACGATTTGAGAGAAAAAGAGTTTAGGGGTTATTTACGCATGAGGAAAGTGTTAGCACTTTATGCGTCTGTCATGAAGACGACAACCTTTAATCGAGTATGTTAAAAATAAAGTGACTTTTTAATTATTTATCTTCCCTTAAGAGCATGAATTATGTTTGTTATATTTTGTTTATTTAGAAAAAGAAAAAAAAATATTTTTTAGGAAAAAGATAATTTTATATTTATTTTTTAGTTTTTTAGGTCTACAAGGGATTTGTCCTCGCTCCTACGTATCCCCAAGTGCAATGAGAAAATCAAACTTACGTAGTTCTTCGATAGTACAGAGCTTGTGTGTTGAGTTGATTTTATCTTTTTTTCAAAAGATTTGTTTTAATTGCATGAAAAGAGTCGTTAAGGGTTGGACCTTGAAACAACGTTGACTTTTAAGAAAAAATGGAGAGAATCGTGTATAGCATTGGACTTTGAAGCGATCTCAAGTAATGTGTAATTTTTTTGGAGAAAAAAGAGAATTGAATGATCATTTATTTGAGTATTTTTAGCCTTTTTAGAAAAGATTTTGGATTTGCGGCAAACTCCGTGAAGTCAAGCAAGTCGGAGACTCGGCATGACATTCATAAAAATTATCCCCACGTTATAGAAACACTACCAAGCCAGTTAGAGACCCAGCATAGAGCGTACGTGTAAAGGATGGAGGTGTGAGTAACACTATTTATTTAATTTGAACTGAAAAAAGGCCAAGCCCAAAAATAAGGGGTGTATGTGTGAAATGGGGTGTAAATAGCATTATCTATTTTGTTTGAAAATGGGCTGGACCCAAAAGGTAAAGGGTCTAGGTGTGAAAGTAGGGGATCTAACTAGCAACATTTATTTTGTTTCAAAACGGGCCATGTCCAAAAGTTAAGGGGTGTGGGTGTGAAAATGAAGGTCTAAATAGTAGTGGTTATGTTTTAGAGGGAATGGGTGCAAGTATTAAAACCTGGGTGTAAATAGCAGTTTGGTATTTTTTATTTTTTTGCTGGGATTGGAACTAGGTTAGAGCAACCTGGCCCAACCCGTAATTATGCACAAGGGTTGGAAAACCCTAGGTGCAATTCCAGCACCTTGATTGCGCAACATAAGGGAGATGTACCTCCACAGAGGAGGTGCGGGCTTTGACGTCACCTGGCCAAGGCCGACCGGTCAACACAAGGCTGCCGTGGCGAAGCCAGCATGGCCGAGGTGGCAGCGGCACATTGGATGGCACAAGGGAAATGTGAGAAGAACTATCTCGTGTCCCCTCGAGCCACCATGACGTGGCCAAAGGTCGAGGTCGCGGTGCGAAGGACTCCCAAGGCTCTGGTTGGCGGCCAAGGTGCCTGCTAGCGAGATGAAACAAAAAGAAATAGACAAAAAAAATGGAAAAAAATGAAGAAGGAGAGAGGGAAAAAGATAGGGAAGGGAGAGAGAAAGGAAAGAGGAAGAGAGGAAATAGAGAAATTGGGTACCTGAGAGACCCCTCTTCTTCCTCTGGCCGCACTGCCAAATGGTGGTGCTTGATTGGTTTGTTTTTTTATCTCGGGATTCATGCCTCGTCTGTGTAATTAATGCGCAAACTCCTTCCTCTTTTTATCTGTGCTTACTGTTGATATCTGTCCTAATGGGCTCTTACTTTGGGGCCTTTTTTTCTTTTTATATTGTTTTTTTTAATTACTGTTCTTTTTTTTGGGACCCGGATATAATTAGGGTCTGACACAAAGTGTTTGGGCTTCTCATTTCAATAATGGTCGCACACTTCTCCAGGTTGGCCTCAATCCATTTATGGGTAAGCATGAAGCGAAGGAATTTTCCTCCTTGTACACCAAATATGCATTTTTCTGGGTTTTCCACATGTTATACCTTCTTATTCTTGCAAAGATTTTTGCTTATTCTTTTGCGTGAGAGGTGGTGCTTATGCTTTTGACAACCATGTCATCTACATAGACTTCTAAGTTCTTCCCAAGTTGGTTCACGAATATCTTGTCCATTAGCCTTTGATAAGTTGCTCTAACATTCTTAAGATTGAATGGCATAATTGAATAGCAATAGTTAGTCATATCAGTCATGAACGTAGCTTTCTCCTCATCCTACTTAAACACCAGGATCTAATTATATCTAGATGCTCAATCAACTAGGCAATTAATGCTTGGATTGGGGTATAAGTCTTTGGGGCAAGTTTTTTTAGGTCTATGTAGTTGGTGCACATCCTCCATTTCCCATTGGATTGCTTTACCATGACCACATTGGCTAGTGACATGGTGTGTTACACTTCTCTTTTTGAGGTTTGAGTTTCCTTTTTCTTTGTGAGATTGGTCTAGCCTTTAGACAAATGGCTAGCCTATGATAGTGGAACTCGGGTTGATTCTTGGCATGTATGATGCTAACTGTGCAAAGAAGTTTGCATTCTTATTCAATACTTAGGCTACATATTCTTTTATTTCCTTACTCATTTGGCATCCGATTTTGGTGCACTAAGATGGCTATTTGCCGAGTTGGAAAGGCTTCACTTCTTCAGTGGGTTCAGCCTCTCCTGGATATAGTTTGGCTTCTCCTAGGTTGCAGTTGAGAGAGGTGCATGCTACCAGTTGTACTTTTGGCTCTGCTATCCTGTGGCTTACAACATAACATTCCATTGCATCATCTTATCAACTCTGAAAATGATAATTTTCCCACCCTCAATTGGGAATTTCATCACCAGATGTGAAGTTGAAATGATGGCCCCTAACTTGTTGAGTGAAGGACGTCCTATCAATATATTATACGAAGTCAAGGTGTCGAGTAGGAGGTACTTGATCATGATAGACTTTGACCTCTTTTAATCTTAGAAACTGGTTAACAAGTGCACATATCCTAACATATTCATTGTCTCTTCTATGAAACCTATGAGTTGCTCCAGGAATGGCTCAATCTGGCTTTCTGATATGCCTAATTGTATAAAGGTTGACCAATACATGACATCAACTGAGCTCCAATTATCATGTAAAACTTTGCATATTAAGAAGTTAGCAATCTCTGTCTTGACCACCATGGGATCATTGGGACATCGATTTATTTCCTCGAAATACTCATCCGTGAAAGTGATGGGGGTAGGCTCCCTATGACCTTTTTTCGGCTACAACTGAGTTCACAAACTTAAGACTGCAAACATAGCGCTTGCATGCCAAGTTTGAACTTCCCTCCCCTTACGAATGCTTCAGCTATTGAGTTGATTACATCTTAAATGAGTTTCGGGTGAGGGATTTTATTCCTAACGCCTTGATAAACATCAAAATTTACATATTTTCATATGTAATTTGAGACGTTTATTTGATACTTCAGTATACTTTAGGCCTTGTTTTGAATCTAATTTATTATGTTTTCATTTTTAATATATTTTAGATAAGATTTACGATTTTTGAAGTTCTTAATATGATTTTGTGAGTTTTTACAGAGAAATAGGGCAATTTTACAAGGTGGCTTTGCTCAAGCGAGATATAGGCCGCTCAAGCCAGCTCAAATAGAGGAGAAAATGAAATTTTACAGAAGATAACTCGCTTAAGTGAGGAAGGCACCAGACAGTACGTCCAAAAACTTAATTAATTCAAAATAGAGATAATTATATAGATATAGCTCAAAGATAAATGAAGAAAATCACTTGGAAGATAATTGCAATAATTAAAACATATTATATCAACTGAAGAGATAATTTCCTTGTATAGATTATATTATTTTGTAAATTAAGGAGATTATTTGTCTATACTAAACACATCTATGATTCTATAAATAGAGAGACATAGGCAGTAGCAAAGAACAACACCTCTATACACCACCCTTCACTAAAAAAAACCCTATTTTCATCTCTCTTCTTGTATTTCACGAGTGACTAGTTTCTTTCTTAGCTATGAGAGCAAATGATTGAATCCTATTTGATGTAATTTTCTAACATTAATATATTGTTTGAGTTCAATATTTTCCTTCTATACATAATGTTTTGTGAGCCTACATACCACATAGATGATTCCAGGAATTGACGTGCACTTTGCGGAGCCTCGTTGAAACCCGAATTGAATCGAATACTTAATCGGGGTTATCTCTAAGGATAGAATAATCTTGGTTAAGCTTCGCTAATTCCCAAACAATAATGTTGATTGCTTCTATTTGTTTGCCAAGAGATTGAGAATCAAGGCAAGTGATTTAAGGTCTATCACCTAAGGGATTAGGGATATAATACATTAGTAAATTGGGGTGAATGATATAACGAAGTAGAAGTGTGAGGAATTGCAACAAATAGGAGGATTCTGAGTACAATCTTAGCATCTCATCGTTATTGTTTCCCTCTACAATTATTATCAGGTCAACAAGTAACTTCTTGCCTTTTCTTTTAATTTTCGTTATTAAATTTTTGGCTCATTAATCTCTCTAGAAAAATATATATTTTATTTTTTGTTTTAATTATTTTAGTTTTAGGTAGTTTAAAATATAAAAATTGAAAAATATTTATCCAAAATGTTTTAACTTAAATATTTATCCTTACACTATTCTCATGGGAGACAACCTGAGCTTCAGTTCACTACTACAATTGGGATTGCTTACACTTGGCCAACATAAATCCTAATGTAATTTAAACTTTAACAGATATCAACAGTACTTGGACTTGTCTGCTCCAAGTGGAGGTCAATTCTTAGCTGACAACTGGATTAACTCAGTATTGCAGCTTCCTTAGTACTCAGCCTCAACTATTTATCAACAGAGTGTAGTGGTTGAATTTGGATAGAGGTGGTCCATTGGCTCTAGATTTTCCTCAACTTTGTCTGCTCTTGATCTTCACCTCTCGGTCCATTGGCTTCCTTAAGAATTCTCCACGCACATTCTCTTTAAACCTAGTCATCTATTCCATCAGAATGAATATGGTGCCCCTTGCTTTCAACTCATCCAATGTTGCAAGTGGTTTCTTACATAGGTTGTCAAAGAAGGGATCAGATTTCAGTGCCATAATCATTGAAGTGGGTGTGAGTTCTGGGCTTAAGTTATGAATTCGAACCAAGATTGATGAGAACTTCTCCATGAAATCACAAAGCAATTCTTCTTGTTCTTGCCTAATGTTGGTGAGTGCCACAACTGTCAGATGGTGTGGTCTGCTCAATGCGTTCCAAAATGTGTGATAAGCATCGTGAATGAGTCAGTGGAGTTTTCAGCAATCAAACATACCAATGGAGCGTTGCACCCTTCAACGTTTAAAATTAATTTGTGTGACGAATGTGTCCACGTGTTCGTCGTAATGATCAATGGTCAACATCTTCCATCCAGGTGGGAGTTGTACCTCCATAATCCTGTCAATAAAGGGATGCAGTCGAGTGTCAGCGTTTAATGCTCTTTGGATTGGTTGCATGATAGAGAGGGTTCCTTCATGCCACATTGTATTAGTTACGTTTGTCCTAGCCGGACAAGTCTCGTGGGTTGCCGTTGTCGCAACTGAGTTTGCATTCTGGTCCTCTTGAAGCTTCAGATATTGCTATCTAAGAATGTCGTTCTCCTTTTGAAGGTCTTTCATCTGCGCGTTTCTTTGCTTTCAAGGAGTGCATATCTCTTTGCAAGGCGATGATCAATGAGTGATCATTAAGCTCCAGACGTGAGGGACTTGTCATGTTTGCTTGTTCCCCTTTTCAAAGGAACCTATGGCAGGTATCCCCTTTACAATGGATTCCTGCTCGCGTGGTCGATTTCCTTGAATTACCGCGTTGGTGTCATCGTTGTTTGCAACCATTTATGATGTAGTGGTCGGAGGAGAAGTTTTCCTTTGGTCCTATGGTGGGCACCAAATGTTCTTAATGGATTTAGCATAACCTTCTCATGTAGCGTTCTTTTGTGAGCTCCTTAAGACAATCTGATGGTCAAGTTAGTCATGCAACGGTATGCAAGTATCAAAAAGCAAGTTGAATTAGAGTTGGTTTACCTGAACCTTGATGATCATTTTTAATAGATGTGAAATTAGATGATAAGATCTCAATTTCCCTTCTAAGATGATGTAAATAGGAAAATATATGATTTTATCTAATCTTTTCTCTAATAATAGATAATATCAGTTTTTATGGGATATCTCTACCTTTCTGCTAGAAGATAGGATTTTTCTCTTACCTTAATTAAATCTACTAGATTCTTTGAATCCGAGTAGTTTACTCAAACGACTTTTGAGTACATAGACTTGTCGAATTTGAGTAGTATATAATATATATATATATATATGATAATAAATAATAAATTAAACAGATATCTCATGTTTAAGTCTTGGATATGCATTTATGTTAAATATTTGAATTTTTTTTATCATATATAGTGATTTTATTTGACTCGAATAGATTATGCATAAATAAATTGATATATATTCGGAAAAAAATTGACATTACTAACATTATTTTTTCAAATCACATTCATCTAACATCAAGAACATAATTAATTTGACTGCCACAAAATTCTTTTGTATTTTTCTCCGTGCAATTCTAAATAGTTGGCAAACAAATCAATCCAATGTAGGACTTGTTTGAGTAAGCTTCTTTAGAAGTGCTTCTAAAAGAAGAAAATAAGAAGAAAAAAATGAGATGAATTTTTCCATAAGTAAAAATAAGCTCTCAATTAGCTAATTTTTAAAAGTTAACCAATATACCTTCTCTAAAAGATGAGATGACATATACAAATGAGCTCATTGAAAACTTATTGTAGTTTATGGAGAAGCTCATTTCATTTTTTTCTTCTTATTTTTTTTTTTAGAAGTACTTCTAGAGAAGTTTATATCCAAATAGGCCCATAGTATTTTGAGAAATTATCTATTACGGTATTATTTTTCTACAATTTTAATAGTTGCAAATAACAAACAAATCAATCCTATGTAATATTTTAAAAAGTTGTCCATAGCTATATTATTATTATTCAAAGTCAAAATATATAATAACTATAATGCATATTTACACACACGACCATAATAAAATCACAATGTTTTGGGTATTTAATTAGATTAGAAATTTAGGTTTTTTTTACCAATAAGGGGAAATTTTTTTTAATTACCAAGTAGGGGCATTTTTTAAAAAAATTACCGTTTGGGGGTAAGTTGTACCATGTGACACGACTCTTTTTTTTTTTAAAAGAGAATTGGTCGCTAAAAATTTGGTCACTAATTGTGGTTGTTATTTCAGTTATTAATACTTTTTGAGACAAAATATTATGGTCATAAACATAAAAAACAATATTTTATCGAAAAAATGTTAGTAATTGAAATAAATACCGAAATTAGTAACTAAATTTTTAACAACCAATTTATTTATTTTTTTAATAAAAAAAGAGTCACAAGACTTATCCCCGAACAACGGTAATTTTAAAATTACCTCCGCTTAGTAATTAAAAAAAAATTGTCCCTTAACGATGAATAGGCCAGAAATGTATTATTTTAAAAAATAAAATATATCACTTCGTAATCGTATCTTTTCCATCACGAGTAGCGATTCTGGATTAAAAGTAACAGGCGCCTCTAATCCAAACGTTCCAAAAAAAAAACCAATTTCCTAATTAAAAAAGTCAAAACGAAGTCGTTTAGCTTCCGTCACGTCGCCAACACACTCTCGAGAAAGAAAAGTAGCGACATTATTCAGTGTGTGTGAGTGGTAAAGTGCGTTTTCGTTCCACTTCCAATCTGTCAAAGTGATACACACAACACAAAATTAAAATTCCCCAAAAGCAAAAAAAAGAAAAAAGAAGAATAAGAGAAAGAACAACACTCCGTAGAAGAAGAAGAAGCGTTTCCAAGAAGCGAAGCGAAGAGAGAGGGGTTTTGTGAGCGTTTGGGAGTAGTCGGAGATGGAACTGTCGACTCCGAATTCTTCCTCGAAGCACTTGTCCATCACGCCAGGTTCTAGGGTTTTGAGAAGCCCTCTCTCCGACGAACTGATCTGGAAGCGCCTCCGTGACGCTGGCTTCGACGAGGAATCGATTAAGCACAAAGACAAAGCTGCGCTTATTGCTTACATCGCCAAGCTCGAAGCTGAGGTTCGTACTTTTACTTTTCTTCCCCTCTCTCTCTCTAACTTTTAATTTTAATTGATATTTGTTTGAATTGAATTGGGGCAACCGTTAGCTGGAACATGCAATGCGCTCGGGTTAGTGAGGTAATTTGTTATGTTGAGGTATTTTAATTTGAGTGGGTTTTTTACGTTGTTTGTGGTTGTTGGATAATTTATTTAATATTCATTAATAGTCTTTTGAGATGGCTTAGCAATTATTTGGGTTTAATGATGAATTTCAATGTTGATGTCGCTTCATATGGTATCTTGTTTATTCGAGTGTAAGATCTTCTTTTTGCGTTGCAGCTTTATTGGTTGAGTCCAACTTTCTTGATAGTTATGGTGGATAGATTCTGTGTGTTCATGTTCCTTAAACGTAGTAGTTAGTGATTAGCTGCACCTGGTGATGTTATGATTGGATAGAAAGCAGAAGTCGTTGTTTGGAATTTTGTGGTATTGGGGGAAGCTGTGGATTCATAGCTATTTGTCCTTTTATATAATGCTTTGAATTATATGTTGTAAGTTTGGATTTAATTTTGATACATTGATAGTGCAGTGGATTGAGTTTCAATTTTAAATTACCATTGGTTTATTGCAATTTGCGATGGAGGTGGCCTAGTGGAGTCTGTAAATCCTATAGTCTCCATTCTGAGGAGGGCAGCTCTTGCCCAAGGGATTAGTTTCACATATATGCCTGTGATTATATCCTGTCAAAGACCAAAAATATATAAATTTTAAGCTCCTTATTTTATATGTAGCCCAAGAGTTTAGAAAGGTTCCTTGTCATTTGGGCTGTTAATCAGGCCAAAATTCATTTGGTTCTCCTCCAACTTTATTTTACTTTGAGATTTCCATTTTCTGTGTTCACCCTGGTGCATGTATCACAATTTACAAAATTTGCTTTCTTTTATAGATTGCTGCATTCTTCTCTTTTGTTTTGCATTCCTGGTCATTTGAATAGTTTTCCATTAATTTTTCTACTTGGTTGGTTAGCATCCATCACTTGCAAACCAGATGAGCAAATTAATCTGATGCTTATACTGTGAACTGGTTTATTATCACTCAAACCAACTCTTTCCCCCATTAATTGAATTGCATTTGCAAGTGAATGCTCTATACAAGGTTTATGGGGTCTTTCATTTTTATAAGACACATTATTTTCTTTCCTGCTGTTAGTGCTAACTAAATTCATTATTCCTTTCTCCCATTCACTTTAACCTTTATATGTTTTCTAGATATATGATCACCAGCACCACATGGGCCTTCTCATATTGGAGAAAAA